>VZQC01000766.1:155285-221118 GCA_009823505.1 Rhizomys pruinosus | reverse complement strand
TTTTTTTTGGTCTTTTCGAGACAGGGTCTCCCTGTAGCCCCAGCTGGCCTGGAACTCGCTATGTAGAGCAGGCTGGCCTTGAAGTCACAAAGATCTGCCTGCCTCTGCCTCCGAGTGCTGGGATTAAAGGCATGAGCCACCACGCCCAGCTTTCCCCTGGGCTTTTAAGAAGTGTCTTTATCCACCTGACCTGCAGGTCCCTCTGATGTGTGTATTTTCCATGATAGAAAAGGAGAGAAACACTTCTGCCCCATGGGAATGTTCCCAAAGTGAAAGCCAATGGGGGATTCCACAGGTTCACGTCACCCAAGCCTCTCTTCAAATTTAAGAGTCCATTGGTGGCCATTGACTTAACAATTTTATTTAGAAGAGAGAAATCTAGATAGAAGGGCTTTGCCAATGCCCAGTCAGGCTGGGGCGGGGGGGTCCAGGAAGCCTTTAGCCAACACAGAAGAGTCACCTCCATCAGAGGGCTTCAATTGTTTCCCTATGGTGCTGGACCCCTTGAACCAGCGTGGACTGAAACTAAAAGATTAGAAAAAAAAAGTCTGTCCTACTCAAGTAGAAGGATGAGGGCACAGTTACCTTAGTCCACCCAGGAAAGGGGAGAGCTCACCCTCTTCCTTTTAGTGCTCTGAGAGTCCAGTCTCCTTTAGGCCCACGTTGAGTACCAGCTGTTGCTTCTTCCCTGTTCTACAAGCGAGTCAGGTCACCCATTTCTCTCTCTCACCAGCCTCTTGGTGAGAGTTCGGCCAGTTGCAGGCCAAGATGAAAGCAGAGACAGGGAGGGGGAGGAGAGGAGTTCAGGATGAGCCCAAAACAGATCAAAGAGAAAATGATCCAGGAGCAAATTCCAAGAGAGAGAGAATAACTCATTTATTTTCAAGACTTTGGGATCTTATACATTGGCATTTGGTGGGCTTCTGGCAAGAATGGGGGTGGGAAGGGGTGCACGGGAAATTCAGAGTATACTTTCTACAAAAGGCTGTGTTTATGTGAGCCAGCAGAGGCTCCAGTTGGTTCTTAAAACCAGGATACACTCTTTAGAAATTGCAGGAATTGTAAAGTTATGGCACACTTCCCCAAAAATGAAAGGCCATGAGGTTTAGGCTCTCCGAAACAAAGTTTAATTCAGGGTAGCCGGGGCTAGGCTCAGGGGAAAGATAGAGCCAGCACTGAATGGCGTCTGGCCTGGGAATTTAAGGGAGAAGGTGGGAATGGTATTCAGTGAGAGTGGGGGTGGGTAGCGCACTTTGTAGGAGTCTGGCTTTCAAAAAGGTGGAAGATTCCTGAGTAATCGGTAATGGCCCGTTTTTCCATAACCAAAGGCTGGCCTGGTAGAGCACATTCTTGCCACCAGTCTTAGGTGTCTCTGCATTTCAATGGGCTTCTGGAACTCACACTCTGACATTCCAGCCTTTTGTTTTCTATAGGAAAAAGGGCAGAGGTCTGTCTTCTGTAACTGCTTCAGAGCTGAACATGGACGGCAAGGGGTAAGAATTTTAGTCTGGAAGATCAGAGCGTGATTTTTCAGATTTGACAGCTTTGGGTGCCCAGTGCCCATTCTGGGTCAGCAGTGGCCAGTTGTTGGTAGGCAGCTTTTCCATCTGCAACTGAGAGAAGAAGCTGGTTAAATCTTGTATGAGTGTGGCGTTGAATTTGGTTTTGGAGATATCGTAAAAGGCATGGGGCCACCGTACACAAAATCATTAGCACTATCAGTGGGCCTAGTAAAGGTGTTAGCCAGGGGAGGATTGCCACCCAGGGACCCCAATTGGAGGTGCCCTCTCCATTAAGGGTCCTCTGAGACAGGTCATGCACTACTTTCTGCAAACGCTGGATATTTTGTTCCACCTTTCCAGACTCGTTGACAAAATAACAACATTCTTCTCCTAGGAAAAGGCAGGTTCCCCCTTTCTCAGCTGTAAGCAAATCCAAAGCCTGCCTATTCTGAAGGGTGACTTCCACTAAGGAGGAGAGCTGCCTTTGTAAGTTTTGAATGGATTGAGCAGTGGCCTCCACAGTGGTTACGAGTTCTGTGGTCAGTTGCTGGAGTTCCTGGGAAAAATGCTGAGCTGTGACAAGGGTGTGTCCCAAGCTGCCTGCAGCTAACCCAGTGGCTGCGACAGCAGAGAACAGACTGATGCCCACTAAAACTGCCAACATGGCTGCCCTCTTGGCCCTGGGATGGTGGTCAGTTAAAGACCTTACCTAAATTTCTCGAGCTTCTAGGTGTGTTTGGATCTCCCCTGAAGTGTAAAGAGTAAGACTAGGCACTAATACTACTGAAAGGCATGGGCCAGAGGTGTCAGTTGAAATGCAGGTGTATACTCTAGAGGAACATAGAAATGCCAGACCTGGGCCCAGAGATGTTTGGCCTCTGACAGCCACATTCCTGTATGAAGAGCCTGGGCAGTTTGAAATCTGAGCTGCCCAGCACTCAGTTAGTTTGAGATAGGGGGACAGGGGTGGTAAAGGAGTGCCTAGGAGAGAAGTTAGAGAACATTCAGCAGTGGTTTGATTAGAAACATTGTACACTGGGAGAGGAAGGAGCAATGACCTATGCAGAGGTGCACAGAGAAAACATTCAGAGGCATTAATAGTGGGGTAATTCCATAAGAGTGAGGTAAAAATGGACAGTACTTCATCCCATGAGAATCGAAGTGAAGAATTTAGGCACTGCAAACTTTGAATGGTCTGATACTTAGTGTTATTTAGAGTTTTCAAAGCCTGTAGGGCATGAGAGTTCTGGTGGTCTTTTTAATCTTTATTCTGCCCCTGGCTGAATAGAAGTAATGGGCTTCATAAAAGGTGTCTGCAGCTGCTACACGGTCCCTGGGCCAGGAGGAGGGGTTTGTAATTTTAAAAGTTATATTTTTCTCTCCTGGTTCTGAGAAAAGCCATTTGGGTTGTATGCCCCATGAAAATCCTGACCAGTGGTACTTGCAGGACCAGTGAGGACACCCCTCCCATTCCCCAGGATCTCTACAATCAGCACTGTCCTGTTCTCCAATAAAGCAGAGAAATTTGCAGTAGTTCTCGTATCCTGAGTTGGCTCCTGGGCATCGGTAGGTGCACGGGTCCAGGATGTCAAAGGAGAGTGAAACAGAAGAGCAGGAGGAAAACTGATGTAAGACTCAAATTGAGCCTTACCCTTGGGAGACCCCCAAGTGAGAGACGCGGAGACAAATCTCAATGCAAAAGCAACAGGTTTAATTTGCTGGCACGCCGGGGTTTGCCTGTACAGCATGGGAAAGGCAGAACCCTGAGCAATCCCAGTACTCAGTTTTTATACTTTTTGAGCAGAGCAGGTTACAGCAACAGCAACGAGTCATTTCTTCATTGGTCACTCGAAGTGACCTTTACACAGATTGGTTATTTCTGGAAATGGGGAAATACTTAGTATGTTGGTATGCAGGAGCCCTGGGGGCCAGGCCCTCAGGGTGGCGCCTTACTGGAATTGCAACCAACTGTGATTTCCCGTTATTTTGCTAACCTGATATTTGTTAACATATTATTCACTAACTTAGGGAGGGGCTGCTATTAGCCAAGCTAGGGAGGGGTTGTTATTTTGCAAGGTGGAGTTGTTTATCAAGATGGAAAATTCCACTGGCCTCCTTCTGTCCCTTCATTCCTCCCTTTCTCTTGAGACTGCTCCAGTCCTGGAGCAGGGGATTATATCTCAGTTAAGTAGAATCCCTGTCTTGAGTCAGCCCTGAAGGGGAAGTGTTGTTGCCTCAAATGCATAATTTGGACCACGTTAATACGGTCTTTGACAAATGCAATCAAGCGATTTAGGATACAGGGTCCAAAGGTCAGAATTAGCACGAGGATAAGCAATGGCCCCAGCAACATGGAGACTGGGGTGGTGAGCCAGGGGGACCTGCTAAACCAGGATTCCATCCATCCTTCACTGTCTTCTTTCCCACTTACATTTAGCAAGACCCTCCCTTATTTTGGCCATGGAGTCCTTGATGACCCCTGCGTGGTCTGCATAAAAACAACATTCCTCTCCTAATGCCCCACATACCCCTCCATGTTGAAGAAAAAGAAGATCCAACCCTCTCCAGTTTTGTAGAACTACTTTGGAGATGGAGGTAAGGGATTTTTCCAGGAAACTAATGGAGGTTTCTATTCTTTCAAGATCTTCATCTATGGTGGCTCTTAGAGTCCTCGTGCCTGACTGCTGGGTGGCCAGGGATGCTATTCCTATCCCTGCTCCAGCCAACCCTAAGCCAAACAGAGTAGCTATGAAGAGGTCCATGATGGCTTCTCTTTTTTCCCTTGCCTGCGACCCTCGGGACCAGTAACTGTACATGTCTTCCTCAGGATGGTAGAGAATGCAGGGCACAACAAAAATTAGAACACAATATTCAGCTGAGCTGTTAAACACGCTAGTAGACAAGCAGGGTGTAAGTCCTGTCCATGAACAAACCCACCATTCTCCCTCATTAGGTATTAGCCATTTGTCAGGGTCCCAAGAGGAGGTGCTTAAGCTATGACACACGTTTCTGTATCACCTTCTTGGGAATTTGCCCATGCAGACTCCTTTCCCTTCTACCAGCTGTAAGGTTAGGCCTGTTACCTTGTCCCCCCATTTACACTGAGAAGGGTTTCTTTGACTAGACACAGTAAAAGTACCATTTGCCCCGATCCCTTCATAAAAAGGGGGCTTAACATCATAGCACAACCAACAAGAATCAGTGGCATTGGGGTTAGTGGTGTTGAGGGCCAGTAGGCAGCCATAATTAATCCTTGGAGTGGTTTTCAACACCAGTCTCCTTTCATTGGGGGGGCAAAGCTCTCAATTTAGTAGTTAGGTCTGTGTCTGTGTGGAGTGGTCAGTAACAGGGGCAGGGGTATTCTCAATAGAGTGGCTCTTTTTTTATTTTTGTTTCTTTGAGGACTATGTTAGGTCCTATGGGGACTGACAGAAGGTGCTGGACCTTTAATAGGATGCTGAACAGCTCTCCCCCATCACCTGGTCCCCTATAAAGGTAAATGCCCCATAATTTTCCTGACTCCCAGCCGGTAGCCTTCTTCCCTTTTTCTGTGAATCTTATGAGGACGGGGTTACATTGGTTGCAAATTATCATTCTGCCACCCCAGGTATCAAGGCTATTTCTAACCATCTGAATCAGGTCCCCAGTGATGGGGGGGTCCAATAGATGTCCCCCATACTCACACAGGCCAAAAAGGCACAAAAGTAGTCTCCCGTTCCCCCACATTTACTTCTCCATGATTTGTCCTTATTCTTATGCCCCGGGCAGACATAGAAATATGCTTTTTTTAGTTATACCCTAAGAAAAGTTCCGCCAGGTCAAATTTTAGCTCTGGATACCAAGTGTTCAGGGGGGTGATCTTCAAGATAGCAACAAGGACATCCCCAGTAGCCACATTTGATACCTGCCAGGTCAGAGTAAGGGGCTCATGAGGGTTACCTGAGGCAGTACCAATCATTAGTGCCATCAAAATCATCAGCATTGGAATGGAGACAGTTCGAGCTGGAGTGGATTGATGCTTCTGCAGATCCTCCATCGTGCTATTAGAGTCAGGTGGTCTTCCCGCGAAGTTTCAGCTTCAGGGGGTTGTCAGTCCACTGGATTTTCCAGTGTGGGGGATTGGCTGATGACGTCCTGGGCTTTACATGGGAAGCCTGGATCCAAGTCGTGATCCCGTCAACCTCGATGGCGGTGGAAGTGGTCAGGAGTACGATGTAGGATCCTTTCCACCTGTGCTCCGAGTCCACCCGATGCCTCTGCACTACACCGTGTCCCCAGCCTGGAACCAATGAGACGTCTCCAGAGTCCCTGGGGCATAGAAAACAGATAACTTGGACCAGACTTCTCTCTGCACTGCCTGTAGTGCCACTAATTGGGCAATCACATCTTTGTCATGGGTTCGGGTGATCTCAAAACCAGGTCCGGAGGAAACCAAGGGGGCAGGGGACCCACAGAGGATTTTGCGGGGGGTAAGGGGTTTGTAAGGGGTATTTCTGGCCCTAAAGAGGGCAGTGGAAGGAGCACCACCCAGTCAGTGCCAGTCTCTAAGGTCAATTTAGTTAAGGTCTCTTTTAAGTTCCTATTCATTCTCTCTACCTGTCCTGAGCTTTGGGGATGGTACACACAACGGAGCTTCCAATCTGTCCCCAGAATATTAGCTAGTCCCTGGCTTACCTGGGAGATGAAGGCCGGGCCATTATCGGACCCTATTACCTTGGGTACTCCAAATCTTGGGAGAATCTCCTCCAGTATCTTCTTGGCCACTATCGCTGCAGTTTCCTGCTTCATAGGGAAAGCCTTGACCCATCCAGAGAAAGTGTCTACAAAGACTAGTAGATACTTATACCCATATTTACCTGGCTTAACTCATTGAAGTTGATTTCCCAGAAAACTCCTGGTCTATTTCCCCTTAATCTTTTTCCCTTTTCTTGTTTAGTCTTGCAGGCATTGACTTGTTGACAAAACTGGCATTGTCTCACTATATCATTAGCTATATTTCTCAAGTCCATAACAAACATCAGGGATCCCTTTACTGGCTCTGTTAACTTTTTACTACCTAGATGGGTCCACTGGTGCATCTGTTTGATTAAGTCCACCGCTTGGTGCCTAGGGAGGATAGTTTCCCCTTTCGGGGTACACCAACATCCCTCTTTTTTCAGGTAGTAGTTAGTGGGGTACGCAGTAATTTGGGCCTCTTCCTCAGCCGTATACTCTAGATGAGGCCAACCCTTAGTCCAGTCCAAAGCCTATCCTGGGTCTTGTTCTGCCTGCACCAGCACATGAGGCACCTCTTGTAGGGCCACCTGGCGAGTGACCTGATCAGCCACATTACTTCCCATTGAAATAGGATCCCTTCCTTTCTGTTGCCCAGGGCAATGTATGATACTGACCTTCTTTGGCAGGTGTAGAGCCTCAAGGAGGGCTAGGATTTCTGATTTGTTTTTAATTTCCTTTCCCTTCAATGTCAAGAGGCCGCATTGTTGGTAAATGGCCCCATGTACGTGTGCAGTGGCAAAGGCATACCTGCTGTCCATATATATGTTGACCTTCTTGTCCTTTCCCAATGTTAAGGCTTGATCAGTTCAGCTTTCTGGGCAGATGTCCCCAGAGGTAGGGGGGCTGCCCATATGGTGTTTATCCCATCAACTACTGCGGCCCCAGCCCGGTGTTGGCTTCCCTCGAGGTAACTGTTCCTGTCTGTATACCAAGTGACCTTGGCATCTGGCAGGGGCTGGTCCTTTAAGTCTTTCCTCCATCCATGCATCTCGGTGAGGACTTGCCGGCACTCAAGATCAGGTGGATCCAGGTCAGGGTCTGGGAACAGGGAGGCTGGGTTGAGACCGGCCGGCAGAGTGAAGGTGATCCTATCTGAGTTTAACAACAGAGTCTAATAATGAGTCATTCTGGCATTGGTTAGCCACCTATCGGGGGGCTGTCTAATAATACTATCCATAGCATGGGGTGGAGTGACAGCCAAGTCCTGGCCCATAGTCAGTTTATCAGCATTTTTTTATTAATTTTATTTATTTCTGTGTATGTATTTATTTATGTGTATGAATGTACTGCCTGCATGCAAGTCTGTGCACCCATGTCGTGCAATGCCACAGAGGTCAGAAGAGGGTGTCGGATTCCCCTGGAACTGGAGTTCTCCTGGAATTGGAGTTTCAAACGGTTCTCAGCCGCCATGTGGGTGCTGGGGACCGAATCCAGGTCCTCTGCAAGAGCGGTCAGTGCTCTCAACCGCTAGGCCATCTCTCCAGCCCAGTTTATCGGCATTTTTAACTAAGGTAGCTGCTGCCGAGATGATGCGAAGGCAAGCAGGCCACCCGGCTGCCACTGGATCCAGCTTTTTAGACAAGTATGCCACCGGCCTCTTGCATGGCCCCAGTTTTTGAGTCAGCACCCCTTTAGCCACTCCCTTTTGTTCATCCACATGTAGATGGAATGGTTTGGTGACATCTGGCAGTCCCAAAGCAGGGGCGACACCAAAGCTTGTCTGATAGCCTCAAAATCCCTGTTGTTCCTTTTCTCCCCAGGCAAAGAGCCCCCCATTTTTAGTAAGGGAATAAAGAGGGGCTGCCATCTCTGCAAATCCTGGGATCCAGTGACAGCAAAATCCAGCTGTGCCCAGGAATTCCCGAACCTGCTTGGGGGTCATGGGCTCTGGGATATGAAGGATGGTCTCTTTTCGAGCTTCAGAGAGCCATCTCCTTCCATCCTGCAACACATATCCCAGATAGGTTACCTGTTGCTGGCAGATTTGGGCTTTCTTGGCCAAGGCCTGGTACCCAAAGTCTCCAAGAGTGTCAAGCAGGTCCTTAGTTCCTTGCAGGCACTTTTCCTCTGTCGTGGCTGCAATTAGGAGGTCATCTACATACTGTAAGAGTTACCTGGGGGTTGCTCTCCAGGAAGGTAGTCAGGTCCTGGTGCAGAGCCTCATCGAAGATTGTGGATGAGTTCTTGAATCCTTGAGGCAATCAGGTCCATGTCAGCTGACCCGTTAACCCAGAGTCAGGGTCATTCCACTCGAAAGCGAAATATTCCTGGATCCTTGGGGGCCAATGGGAGACAGAAGAATGTGTCCTTGAGATCTAGTACCATGTACCAGGTTCTCAATGGTGGCAGGGTGTTCAGTAGGGTGTATGGGTTGGGCATAGTCGGATGCAGGTCAGCCACCCTCCGGTTGACCTCCCGGAGATCTTGTACCGGGCAATAGTCCTGAGTGCCCGGCTTCCTTACTGGCAGAAGGGGGGTGTTCCAGGCAGATTGGCACCTCTGGAGGACCCCCAGCTGTAAGAGTCTATTTATGTGAGGTCAGATCCCTTCCCTGGCTGCTCTAGGCATCAGGTATTGGCATACTGCCATGGGGTGGCCTGTGCCTTTAGCTCAACATAGATGGGGGGGCTGGTTTCTGCCCTTTCTAGCCCCGCTGTTTCCACCCATGCTTGGGGGAAAGTCTCAAGCCACCACTGGTGGCTTGCCTTTTGGCAAGTCTTTGACTTCTCTCTCAAATAGTTTGTATTCGTCTTCCAGTTTAAGGGTTAGGATATGGAGTGGTTTCCCTTCTGGTCCTCTGAGCTGGGGTCCCTCTGATAAGAAGTGAATCTGAGCCCTCATATTAGTCAGTAGGTCCCTACCCAGCAAAGGGTATGGGCACTCGGGAATAACCATGAACGAGTGGGATACCCGGCCCATTCCTAAATCTACAGTCCTTCGGGTAGTCCATGAAAATTGTTTGATGCCAGTGGCACCCTGGACCCAAGCCTTTTTCTTCCCCATAGGACCCCCTGGCTTCAAGAGGACTGAATGTTGGGCCCCCATGTCCACCAGAAATTGGGTGGGTCTCCCCTCCACTTTCAGTGTTACCCTGGGTTTGGGGAGGGGGTCTGAACCCCGTTCCCCCTAATCACTGTCTTCATTCAGGACCAGTACTCTCGGGGATGCAGATCACCCCTTTTGATCACCACCACCAGCCCCCCTTTTCTTGTGCAGGAAGTTCCAGACCCAGTACCCTTTTTCCTTGCAATAGGTACACTGATCCTTTTCAAGTGGCCCCCCTCTCCTCTGTCCGGGCGGTGCCCATGCACCACCTTTACTCTCTCGGACCACAGTGGTTAAGATCTTTTGTAAGTTCTGACTCTGTCATCTTTCTTTTCTTAATTCCCTTTCTTCTTTCTTTTTTCGTTCCTCTTTTTCTTCCTCAGTTTCCCTGTTATGATACACCTTTTCTGCTGCCTGCGCCAGTTCTCTGAGAGTCTTATCTTGCAGCCCCTCCATTTTTTGCAGCTTTCTCTTAATATTAGGGCTAGTCTGATCTGTAAAGGCCATGGTAATGGTGGCCTTATGCTCCTGGAATTCTGGATCATAAGGGGTATACTTACAGAATGCTTCCAACAACCATTCTAAAAAACCCGCCAGGGATTCTGTGGGGTTCTGTCTAATTTCCCTTACCTTAGCCAAATTGGTAGGCTGCCTCTCGGCTCCTTTGAGACCTGCCAACAGGGCGTGGCAGTAGACCTTCAGGTGCTCCTTACCTTCAGGAGAATTAAAGTCCCAGTCAGGTCTCCTAAGCGGGAACCGATCATCTATGATCTCCAGGTTCTGGGTCCGGGTCCCGTTGTCTCCCAGCACGTTTTTTCAGCCTTCTAGGAGAACACGCTCCCTCTCCTCTGTGGTAAACAGCATCTGGAGGAGCTGCCGACAATCATCCCAGGTAGGCTGGTGAGTAGAGGATAGATTCTAGGAGGTTAGTGAGGCCCTTTGGGTTTTCTGAGAAGGGAGGGTGCTGCACCTTCCAGTTGTACAAATCTGAGGAGAAAAGCCAATACTGCATAAATTGGGACCCATCTTCCATTGGGGGACCCCAAGGGTCTCAAAGGGAGCATGATGGTGGAATCGGGGAAAGTCATCCGGCAACTGTGAGTCCCCATAGCCGGCCCGGGGTCCTTCAAAGATGCTGGGTGGGGATCTTACTCAGCCCCTGTGGGGTTCAGGGTAACAGGCAGAGGTAAATAGAGACCGGAGGGTTCAGGGACATCCTCTACAGGCGATCTCGGCGCTGAAGGGAGTGGGACAGGTGGGTAAGGGGGAGGAGGATCTAGGAGAAAATCAGGTTGAGAGTCAGGGAGAACAGGTGGTTTCTCTTTCTTTTCACTGTCGTGGACAATGGCTTGGATTGCAAGTACCTGCATGGGGATGGGTGGAGGAAGGAAGGGCTTTAGCCAATTGGGGGGGGGCTTCAACCAATTTCTGCCAAGTGACAATATATGGGACCTGGTTAGGTGCCCCCCCTTCCCTGGGGAAAAAATCTTTAACTGGAGGGCTAATATAGTAGGCAGATGGAAAGTCCCCTCAGCCGGCCAGCCCACCTGATAAGTGGGCAGATGGAAGTCCCCTTAGCCGGCCAGCCCACCTGATATAGTAGGCAGATGGAAAGTCCCCTCAGCTGGCCAGCCCACCTGATAAGTGGGCCAGTCAACAGAGCAGAGGGAGTGTAATTTGCCTTTTTGAATTTCCAAACCTTCACCCCATGCCATTTCCTTCACATCCCTCCAATGGTGGATCAATAATTCAAGGGGAGTTGAGGTTTTTCTGTCCCATGTCCAAAAAATCATAAGTCCAAGTCCACAGAAACTAATACAAACAATTAACACAGATATCACCTGTCTCTGCCACAAACAGAAGATGCAAAACAAAGACTCACTAGGTAGGCGCCTATTCACTCTGGTACCAGACACTGACCAGTCCCTCCTGGACTCGGTCCTCAGGTGGCTTGGCCAAGAAATTCCCAGTTCAAGCCCAGACAACAGGAGAGTCATCTTGACCCTCCTGTCCAGAACTGGAGCGTCCTCCAGATTCCTTACAGATGGAGGCAAAAGCCTCCCAGACCACTCGCGAGCAAAACCAAAAGAACAGAAACAAATGCCAGACAAGACAGACAAAATAAGACAGACACAACAACGGTACCTGCTGGGACCCAGTCTTAGTCCTCTGAAGTCTGTCTAGGCATCCCCACAGGGGGTCTCATTCCCAGCCAATGTACCAGATGTAAGACTCAAATTGAGTCTTACCCTTGGGAGACCCCTGAGTGAGAGACACAGAGACAAATCTCAATGCAAAAGCAAGAGGTTTAGTGCGCTGGGGTTTGCCTGTACAGCGGGGTAAGGCAGAACCCTGAGCAATCCCAGTACTCAGTTTTTATACATTTTGAGCAGAGCAGGTTACAGCAACAGCAACAAGTCATTTCTTCATTGGTCACTCAAAGTGACCTTTACACAGATTGGTTATTTCTGGAAATGGGGAAGTACTTAGTATGTTGGTATGAAGGAGCCCTGGGAGTCAGGCCCTAAGGGTGGCACCTTACTGGAATTGCAACCAACTGTGATTTCCTGTTATTTTGCTAACCTGTTATTTGTTAACCTATTATTCACTAACCTAGGGAGGGATTGTTATTAGCCAAGCTAGGGAGGGGTTGTTATTTTGCAAGGTGGAGTTGTTTATCAAGATGGAAAATTCCAGTGACCTCCTTCTGTCCCTTCACTGACATTCTGAATAATTAAGAAGCCTAGTTTCCTGATTTCTATCTTCAAGTGCCCAGACTTCAAACCTGTACATGGAGCACATGGAGGGGCAGTACAGGAATCTTGGTTAGTATTAGCCAGATTAGAGGGACAGCTACAGACAGGAGACAGGCAAAGAAAATTAGCCGCCATATAATGATACGACTATTCCTGTATAGAGGGCAGGAATGGGATCCTTTGGATCTTAAGTTTTAGATAGTCAGTTGGGGTGGCCAAGTACTTGCTGTGACTCCTTGCCAGCTTTAGTTTAGAGAGATGTAGCCAACCCTGGACTCCGAGGAGTTTAGCTGCAGTAGGAGTAGATAGGATCACCAAGTAAAGTCCAAGCCAATGGGGTTGTAGAGCTGCCCCAGCAGTTGTGTTCTTGGAAGTAGAGCAGAGGAGGGTGTAGAATGCCGGGTACTGGATCCTTAGAAGCCTGTGGGATGATGTGGTCTGCGTGTTCCCTAAGGATCTGTCTTAGGAGAGAGAAGGCAGGCAAGTAATCATGAACGAGGGATGGATCCTGTAGTGGAAAAGTACTTAGTAAGAAAGGCCGACCATACATGAGTTCAAAAGGACTGAGAAAGGAAGGTGCTCGGGTAATGGCTCTGAGCCTTGTTAAGGCCAAGGGAAGGAGGGAGGTCCATGACTGATGGAGCTCCAGAGACAGCTTGGTCAGTTGGTCCTTAATGAGCAAGTTGGCCCTCTCCACCTTTCCTGATGATTGAGGGTGGTAAGGGACATGAAGCTTCCAAGTGATGCCCAGTGCCTGAGAGACTGACTGGGTCACTTTTCAGACAAAAGCTGGACCATTATCTGATTGGAGGCTGAGAAAAAGGCCAAAACAGGGGAGAATATGCTGGATCAGATGAGCAGCAACAACATCTGATGTTTCCTTCTTAGTAGGGAAAGTTTCTATCCAACCAGAAAAGGTGTCAACTAAAACTAAAAGATACCTGACGCCCTTACAAGGGGGCATGTGTAAAGTCAATCTGCCAGTCAACCCCTAGAAGGACGCCTTGCTGCTGATGAGGTTTGAAGGATGGAGGGGGTCACCCACCCCCTTGGGGAGAGACAGAGGCACAGACAGAGCAAGAGCAAGAAATGTCAGTGATGATTTGGAAAAGTTTGGGGAGATAGAGAAGAGGATCCAGAAACTTATAGAGCACACATGGCCCAATGTGAAAGATCTGGTGCAATCTAGTCAAAATAGGGAGGGCTTGGTCCTCAGGGAGACAGTATCTGTCCCTAAGGGTCAGCCAGCCATCTGGTCCTGGCGTGGCACCTAGAGCAGAGAGATAGGAATACTGCTTAGGGGGGTAAGAGGGGAGAAGGCAGCAGAGATCAGGAAAGAGATATTAGAGGCTCTAAAAGGGGTTTGGCTAACTTCTCTGGCTACAGAGTCTGCCAAATCATTGCCCTATGCTATGGGATCACCTGTATGCTGGTGACCCCTGCAGTGAAAAACAGCTGCTTTGGAAGGGAGATAAGAGGCTTCTAAAAGCTTGAGAATGAGGGGGCCATTGGTGATCTGGGCACCCCTTGTGGCTAAGAGTCCCCTCTCCTTCCAAATGGCTGCATGGTGGTGGAGGATGTGATAAGCATATTTGGAATCATTATATATAGTCACCTTGTGTTCCTGAGCAAGAGTCAGTGCTCTAGTAAGAGCCACCAGTTCCGCCTTCTGAGAGGTGGTTCCAGGGGGAGGGGTCCACTCTCAATAATGTCCAGCAGAGAGACAATGGCATAGCCCGCTCTACGGGACCCTGTGGGGGTCAGAGTGGAGCTCCCGTCCACAAAGCAAGTAAACTTAGAATCAGGCAAGGGACTAAGGGAGATTCGGGGCTCCTGGTAAGCAAGTTCTTGAAGTACTTCTGGAAAGGAATGAGTAAGGGGTCCAGGCAAGGGCAGGAGGGTGGCAGGATTAAGGGGAGAGCATGAATCAAGGCTGAGAGACAGGTTCTCGAGAAAAGTAGCATGGAACAGTTGGAGTTTGGATGGTGGCAGAATAGCCAGAGAAGAGTGTGTGAGTAGATCCTGAAGGAGGTGAGGAGAGAGAACAGTGATGGGTTGCCCTAGAGTAAGCTTAAGTCCTTCTTGGGCTAAAAGGTCTGTGGCAGCCAGTGCTCGGAGGCAAGACTGCCACCCACGGACTGTGGAGTCCAGTTGCTTAGATAAGTAAGCCACAGGAGCAAACATAGGTCCCTTCATCTGGCCTAAGACTCCTAGAGCCAATCCCTTGTTTTTTGCAGGCATAGAGGAGAAAGGGGGCAGTGAGGTCTGGAAGGGCGAGAGCAGGGGCTTGAAGAAGGGCGTCCCTGATAGAGAAGAAGGCGGCCTTAACAGGGCCTAAAGGATCCACAAGTTCAGAGGCATCTCCCTTTGAAGCCTCGTACGGGGGCTTTGCCAAGAGAGCAAAATTAGGAATCCAAGTCCTTAGATATCCTGCTATACCCAGGAAAGAAAGGATTGCTTCCTTAGTAGTGGGGGGCTGTAGAGATTCAAGGTGATTTTTGCGATCAATATGAACTTTGCCAGATTCCTCAAAAAAGAGCTGCAGGGCTGGTTTATCAATTGGCAAGCAGGGCTGGCTTGAATCCCCAGCCTTTGCAGGTTTATCTTTGCAGATTATGGGGCAACAGCCAACTCCTGTAATGCTCCAGCCAAATGAAATATCAGGCCCCACAAACTAGGAAGCAGTTTCTGGCTGTCTTTGGTTGTCTGCCACCAGGTCTAGTGAGGACGCTGTTCCCCTCTCCACCCCCCCACCCAGGTCTAGTGGGGATTTAGTGGGTTTCTCATTATTTTTGTCTTATTTTTGTGTGGCCTTAAGTCTAACCTACATCATGGGCCAATCTTCTCAACTCCTATCCCCCCTTGATTGTATGCTAAGTAACTTTTCTGATTTCAGGAGGAGAGGCACAAGCTTTGGCTTCCGTGTCAAGACACCGAGACTTCAGGCTCTCTGTGAGCTTGTCCTTCCATGTGTCTGAAATTCATGTAACTATATCTGTCATGTGTCCAAGTTTTCTTGTGTGTTGATTTCACATGATTCAGGCATGTATAATTGTCTCACATTTCTGTCAAAACGAAGTGGCCACTTCAAGATTCCTTTCACCTTTTATTGTGCACAGAATTACTACTTTTGTTTTGGCATGCCAGATTAAATGCACACATGCAAACCTTAAATATGGAGATATATATCCATATAAATCTGTCTATATATAGTATTATGTCTCATGGCATTTTTAAAAATTAAAAAATTATATATAGTCATAAATATATATATATATATATATATATATATATATGCACCGAACTCCAGTGCACTGAACTTTATAAACACAATACTGCAAGATTTTAAGGCACAGATTAATCCCAGCACACTAATAGTGGGTGCCTTGATTACCCCACAGAGGTCTTTGGATAGATCAACTGGACAAAGAATAAACAGAGAGACATCTTCCATTCTGTCCGACCAAAGTGCAATAAAGCTCAATATCAACACAAGAATAAGCCCTACTAACTACAAGAACACAGGGAGAGTAACAACACTCCTGACTAATGAATGTGTCAAGGAAGAAACAAAGAAAAAAGTAAAAATATTCCTGTAACTAAACAAAAATGACAACATAGCACAACAAAACCTATGGGATACGTTAAAAACAGTCCTAATAGGGAAGTTGATAGCCCTGGGTGCCTATAAAAAATAAAAAATAAACAGAAGGAGCACAAAAAATCGATCTAATACTGCAACAGTGCAGCTATAGACTCATGAGAAACAACAACAAATGAACTCCAAACCCAACAGAGAGGAAGAAATAACAAAACTCAGAGCAGAAATCAATGAAATAGTTAAAAAGAAAACAATACAAAAAAAATCAATGAATCCAAAGTTTGGTTCCTTGAAAGGATAAACGAGATAGACACAACAAAAATTTTAAACCTCTGAAGAAGGAAATTGAAGAAGACATCAGAAGATGGACAAACCTCCCATGCTCATGGATTGGGAAAATAAATATAGTAAAATTGTCCATTCTACCTAAACTCGTATACAGATTTTATGCAATCCCAATCAAAATCCCCAAGAGTTTCTTCACAGGTTTGGAAAAAAAATNACCTTTTCTGCTGCCTGCGCCAGTTCTCTGAGAGTCTTATCTTGCAGCCCTCCATTTTTGCAGCTTTCTCTTAATATTCAGGGCTAGCCTGATCTATAAAGGCCATGGTATGGTGGCCTTATGCTCCTGGAATTCTGGATCATAAGGGGTATACTTACAGAATGCTTCCAACAACCATTCTAAAAAACCCGCCAGGGATTCTGTGGGTTCTGTCTAATTGTCTCTTACCTTAGCCAAATTGGTAGGCTGCCTCTCGGCTCCTTTGAGACCTGCCAACAGGGCGTGGCAGTAGATCCTTCAGGTGCTCCTTACCTTCAGGAGAATTAAAGTCCCAGTCAGGTCTCCTAAGCGGGAACCGATCATCTATGATCTCCAGGTTCTGGGTCCGGGTCCCGTTGTCTCCCAGCACGTTTTTTCAGCCTTCTAGGAGAACACGCTCCCTCTCCTCTGTGGTAAACAGCATCTGGAGGAGCTGCCGACAATCATCCCAGGTAGGCTGGTGAGTAGAGGATAGATTCTAGGAGGTTAGTGAGGCCCTTTGGGTTTTCGAGAAGGGAGGGTGCTGCACCTTCCAGTTGTACAAATCCAGGAGAAAGGGCCAATATTGCATGAACTGGGACCCATCTCCATGGGGACCCCAGAGGTCTTAAAGGGAGCATGATGGTAGGAATCGGGGAAAGTCATCCGGCAACTGTGAGTCCCCATAGCCGGCCCGGGGTCCTTCAAAGATGCTGGGTGGGGATCTTACTCAGCCCCTGTGGGGTTCAGGGTAACAGGCAGAGGTAATAGAGACCGGAGGGTTCAGGGACATCCTCTACAGGCGATCTCGGCGCTGAAGGGAAGTGGGACAGGTGGGTAAGGGGGAGGAGGATCTAGGAGAAAATCAGGCTTGAGAGTCAGGGAGAACAGGTGGTTTCTCTTTCTTTTCACTGTCGTGGACAATGGCTTGGATTGCAAGTACCTGCATGGGGATGGGTGGAGGGAAGGAAGGGCTTTAGCCAATTAGGGGGGTCTTCAACCAATTTCTGCCAAGTGACAATGTATGGGACCTGGTCAGGGTGCCCCTCTTTCCCTGGGGAAAAACCTTTAACTTGGAGGGCTAATATAGTAGGCAGATGGAAAGTCCCCTCAGCGGCCAGCCCACCTATAAGTGGGCAGATGGAAGTCCCTTAGCCCCAGCCCCCTGTATGCGATGAGTCCCCTTAGCCGGCCAGCCCACCTGATAGTGGGCAGATGGAAGTCCCCTTAGCCGGCCAGCCCACCTGATAAGTGGGCCAGTCCAACAGAGCAGAGGGAGGAATTTGCCTTTTTGATTTCAAACCTTCACCCCATGCCATTTCCTTCACATCCCTCCAATGGTGGATCAATAATTCAAGGGGAGTTGAGGTTTTTCTGTCCCATGTCCAAAAAATCATAAGTCCAAGTCCACAGAAACTAATACAAACAACTTAACACAGATATCACCTGTCTCTGCCACAAACAGAAGATGCAAAACAAAGACTCACTAGGTGGCGCCTATTCACTCTGGTACAGAACTGACCAGTCCCTCCTGACTTGGTCCTCAGGTGCTTGGCCAGAAATTCCCAGTTCAAGCCCAGACAACAGGAGAGTCATCTTGACCCTCCTTGCCAGAACTGGAGCTCCTCCAGATTCCTTACAGATGGAGGCAAAAGCCTCCCAGACCACTCGCGAGCAAAAACCAAAAGAACAGAAACAAATGCCAGACAAGACAGACAAAATAAGACAGACACAACAACGGTACCTGCTGGGACCCAGTCTTAGTCCTCTGAAGTCTGTCTAGGCATCCCCACAGGGGGTCTCATTCCCAGCCAATGTACCAGATGTAAGACCAAATAGCTTACCCTTGGGAGACCCCTGATGAGAGACACAGAGACAAATCTCAATGCAAAAGCAAGAGGTTTAGTGCGCTGGGGTTTGCCTGTCACAGCGGGGTAAGGCAGAACCCTGAGCAATCCAGTACTCAGTTTTTATACATTTTGAGCAGAGCAGGTTACAGCAACAGCAACAAGTCATTTCTTCATTGGTCACTCAAAGTGACCTTTACACAGATTGGTTATTTCTGGAAATGGGGAAGTACTTAGTATGTTGGTATGAAGGAGCCCTGGGGGTCAGGCCCTAAGTGGTGGCACCTTACGGAATGCAACCAACTGTGGTTTCCTGTTATTTTGCCTAACCTGTTATTTGTTAACCTATTATTCACTAACCTAGGGAGGATTGTTATTAGCCAAGCTAGGGAGGGGTTTTTATTTTGCAAGGTGGAGTTGTTTATCAAGATGGAAAATTCCAGTGACCTCCTTCTGTCCCTTCACTGACATTCTGAATAATTAAGAAGCCTAGTTTCCTGATTTCTATCTTCAAGTGCCCAGACTTCAAACCTGTACATGGAGCACATGGAGGGGCAGTACAGGAATCTTGGTTAGTATTAGCCAGATTAGAGGGACAGCTACAGACAGGAACAGGCAAAGAAAATTAGCCGCCATATAATGATATGACTATTCCTGTATAGGGGGCAGGGAATGGGATCTTTGGATCTTAAGTTTTAGATGGCAGTTGGGGTGGCCAAGTACTTGCTGTGACTCCTTGCCAGCTTTAGTTTAGAGAGATGTACCAACCCTGGACTCCGAGGAGTTTAGCTGCAGTAGGAGTAGAATAGATCACCAAGTAAGAGTCCAAAGCCAATGGGGTTGTAGAGCTGCCCCAGCAGTTTGTTCTTGGTAGTAGACAGAGGAAGGCTAGTCAGTTGTAGAATCGCCGGGTACTGGATCCTTAGAACCTTGGGATGATGTGATCTGCGTGTTCCCAAGGACTGTCTTAGGAGAGAGAAGGCAGGCAAGTAATCATGAACGAGGGATGGATCCTGTAGTGGAAAAGTACTTAGTAAGAAAGGCCGACCATACATGAGTTCAAAAGGACTGAGAAAGGAAGGTGCTCAGGGAATGGCTCGAGCCTTGTTAAGGCCAAGGGAAGGAGGGAGGTCCATGACTGATGGAGCTCCAGAGACAGCTTGTCAGTTGGTCCTTAATGAGCAAGTTGGCCCTCTCCACCTTTCCTGATGATTGAGGGTGGTAAGGGACATGAAGACTTCCAAGTGATGCCCAGTGCCTGAGAGACTACTGGGTCACTTTTAGACAAAAACTGGACCATATCTGATTGGAGGCTGAAAAAGGCCAAAGCAGTGGGAGAATATGCTGGATCAGATGAGCAACAAGCAGATGTAGTAGAGCAACATCTGATGTTTCCTTCTAGTAGACCAGAAAAGGTGTCTACTAAAATAAAAGATACCTGACGACCCTTTCAAGGGGGCATGTGTAAATCAATCTGCCAGTCAACCCCTAGAAGGACGCCTTGCTGCTGATGAGGTTTGAAGGATGGAGGGGTCACCCACCCCCTTGGGGAGAGACAGAGGCGACAGAGCAGAGGAGAAATTCAGTGATATTTGGAAAAGTTTGGGGTGATAGAGAAGAGGATCCAGAAACTTATAGAGCACACATGGCCCAATGTGGAAAGATCTGGTGCAATCTAGTCAAATAGGGAGGGCTTGGTCCTCAGGGAGACAGTATCTGTCCCTAAGGGTAGCCAGCCATCTGGTCCTGGCGTGGCACCTAGAGCAGAGAGATAGGAATACTGCTTAGGGGGGTAAGAGGGGAGAAGGCAGCAGAGATCAGGAAAGAGATATTAGAGGCTCTAAAAGGGTTTGGCTAACTTCTCTGGCTACAGAGTCTGCCAAATCATTGCCCTATGCTATGGGATCACCTGTATGCTGGTGACCCCTGCAGTGAACAACAGCGCTTTGGAAGGGAGATAAGAGGTTCTAAAAGCTTGAGAATGAGGGGGCCATTGGTGATCTGGGCACCCCTTGTGGCTAAGAGTCCCTCTCCTTCCAAATGGCTGCAGGTGGTGGAGGAGTGATAAGCATATTTGGAATCATTATATATGTCACCTTGTGTTCCTGAGCAAGAGTCAGTGCTCTAGTAAGAGCCACCAGTTCCGCCTTCTGAGAGGTGGTTCCAGGGGGGAGGGTCCACTCTCAATAATGTCCAGCAGAGAGACAATGGCATAGCCCGCTCTACGGGACCCTGTGGGGGTCAAGTGGAGCTCCCGTCCACAAACCAAGTAAACTAGAATCAGGCAAGGGACTAAGGGAGATTCGGGGCTCCTGGTAAGCAAGTTCTTGAAGTACTTCTGGAAAGGAATGAGTAAGGGGTCCAGGCAAGGGCAGGAGGGTGGAGGATTAAGGGGAGAGCATGAATCAAGGCTGAGAGACAGGTTCTCGAGAAAAGTAGCATGGAACAGTTGGAGTTTGGATGGTGGCAGAATAGCCAGAGAAGAGTGTGTGAATAGATCCTGAAGGCGGTGAGGAGAGAGAACAGTGATGGGTGCCCTAGGTAAGCTTAAGTCCTTCTTGGGCTAAAGGGCTGTGGCAGCCAGTGCTCGAGGCAAGGCTCCACCCAGGACTGTGGAGTCCAGTTGCTTAGATAAGTAAGCACAGGAGCAAACATAGGTCCCTTCATCTGGCCTAAGACTTCTAGAGCCAATCCCTTGTTCTAACGGCATAGAGGAGAAAGGGGGCAGTGAGGTCTGGAAGGGCAGAGCAGGGGCTTGAAGAAGGGCTCCCTGATAGAGAAGAAGGCGCCTTAACAGGGCCTAAAGGATCCACAAGTTCAGAGGCATCTCCCTTTGAAGCCTCGTACGGGGGCTTTGCCAAGAGAGCAAAATTAGGAATCCAAGTCTTAGATATCCTGCTATACCCAGGAAAGAAAGGATTGCTTCCTTAGTAGTGGCGGGGCTGTAGAGATTCAAGGTGATTTTTGCGATCAATATGAACTTTGCCAGATTCCTCAAAAAAGAGCTGCAGGGCTGGTTTATCAATTGGCAAGCAGGGCTGGCTTGAATCCCCAGCCTTTGCAGGTTTATCTTTGCAGATTATGGGGCAACAGCCAACTCCTGTAATGCTCCAGCCAAATGAAATATCAGGCCACACAACTAGGAAGCAGTTTCTGGCGTCTTTGGTGTCTGCCACCAGGTCTAGTGGGACGCTTTCCCCTCCCACCCCCCACCCAGGTCTAGTGGGGATTTAGTGGGTTTCTCATTATTTTTGTCTTATTTTGTGTGGCCTTAAGTCTAACCTACATCATGGGCCAATCTTCTCAACTCCTATCCCCCCTTGATTGTATGCTAAGTAACTTTTCTGATTTCAGGAGGAGAGGCACAAGCTTTGGCTTCCGTGTCAAGACACCGAGACTTCAGGCTCTCTGTGAGCTTGTCCTTCCATGTGTCTGAAATTCATGTAACTCTATCTGTCCTGTGTCCAGTTTTCTTGTGTGTTGATTTCACATGATTCAGGCATGTATAATTGTCTCACATTTCTGTCAAAACGAAGTGGCCACTTCAAGATTCCTTTCACCTTTTATTGTGCACAGAATTACTACTTTTGTTTTGGCATGCCAGATTAATGCACACATGCAAACCTTAAATATGGAGATATACTATCCATATAAATCTGTCTATATATAGTATTATGTTCTCATGGCATTTAAAAAAATTAAAAATATATATAGTTCATAATATATATATTAATATATATATATATATATATAATTATTATGGAGACAGGGTCTCCCTATAAGCTCCAGCTGCCTAGAACTCACTCTGTAGACCAGGCTGGCTTGACTCGAAGACCCCCCTGCCTCTGCCTCCTGGTGCTAGGATTAAAGGCGTGTACCACCAAAAATCGCTTAAAGGTGGTTCTTGCCACCCTGTAGGTGCTGGGGATCGAACCCAGGTCCTCTACAAGAGCATCAGTGCTCTTAACCACTGAGCCATCTCTCTAGCCCCCTAAATATGGATATTTGCTAATATATTCAGAGGTCTCAAATTTGGGTACCTTAGATGTCTCTAAATCTATTATCTATGAATCTCTTAAATGCTTCACAACTTTTGGTAGTTGTTCATGGAAACTTTTTACCTTCAAGATGGTTGTGATTTTTTGAGACAGGGTATCCCTATAAGATGGTTGTTTTAAGGTATCTCTTTTGTTTACTTACTTTGGAAATATTTTCCTTTGAATATTCAGTCTGATTTGTACAATTCTCATGCTTAAGTCTTCTTTAAACTTCTTTTTTAAGACTGACTTGGGGGCTGGAGAAATGGCCTAGCGATTGGGAGCACCGACTGCTCTTGCAGAAGACCCGGGTTAGATCCCCAGCCCCCACATGGTGGCTGAGAACCGTCTGTAACTCCAATTCCAAGAGAACTCCAGTTCCAGGGAATCCGACGCCCTCTTCTGACCTCTGCAGCATTGCATGACACATGTACACAGACCTTACATGCAGACAGTACATTTAAATAAATAATAAATAAATAAATATAAATAAATAAAATTTAAAAAAAAAAAAAAAAGACTGCTTGGTAGTGCAGGCTGTTGGTCCAGCACTCAGGAGGCAGAGGTATATGGACTTCTTTTTTTTTTTTTTTTTTAAATATGAACGCTTCACGAATTTGCGTATCATCCTTGCGCAAGGGCCATGCTAATCTTCTCTGTATCATTCCAATTTTAGTATATGTGCTGCCAAAGCTAGCACATATATGGACTTCTGTGAGAGGCCAAAGCCAGCCTAGTCTCCTGGACTTGAATCCAGCATCCCACTTCCAGGCCAAGTGCTACAAGAAGAGCCTGTCTCAAATAAACTGCCTTTTACTGGCTATTAATAAAATCCTTATCAGCAATTAAACCCAGGAATCGTGGTCTGGCTTGGGCGGAGGGAATTCTTGAGGTCCTGCGAGTGCCCACATGGTGGCTGCATTTCCATTTCTCTGACTAGAGACCCATTTGGAGTCTGGCACTTGGGTCAGTCATGGTGCCACATGGCTTCTCCTGGGGTTCGCTATAGGAGCTCATTCCTGGATGACCTGGGCCAGCCAGTCTTTTGCCTCCAGGGGTTGGGGGAGAATAGTTATTGGGCCTTGTGTTTCTTCTTTTCTGGGGGGGTGCTGGTGTTTCTACAGTGTTGTCCTGAACTGCTGCCCGCCTGGCCTGACAGGCTGTCCCTTCTGACCCTGGGTGCTATGTGCATATATTGGTAAATGAGACTTGACTGCAAAGAACTGGGTAAATCTAATTCATGAAAAACTGTTTGTTTGTTTGTTTGTTTTTTCTCTCTCTTCAAAGTTCTTTTCAACTTTCCCTTATGGTACTTGCAGGGATTAAAGGTGGTGCCACCATGCCCAGTATCAAGGTTTATTTTTAAATGATCAGGTTTTTGTCCAAGCTTTAGCTATGTATCATATAAAAGGAAAGATACCTGTATTAAATTAAATTAACTAAATATTTCCAGAATAAAATTAGTATAAATACTTAAGCTAATTTACCAAAGGACTAAACAGGATTATAAATATACAGAGGTGTTATTCTTTTCAGTCCACTCCTGGCTTGTACTGGCCTCCTGGTTACAGATTTGGATTGAATAGACATAGACAAGTAATGGGTTACCTATGCTACTGAAAGGTATTCTTTATGTTTCTCTGTATTCTACAAGGAAATGGCCAGATTTCAGCAATGCCCTGACTCTCAAGGACTCCAAGCTGGCTGGAAGAATGAAAGGCCTCAGCTGGAGGCCCCCTGCCACAAGGACTGTGTCCTAAGAGCTGCCATCCAGGCAGGCCACTCAGAGAGCCTCAGCCCCAGACACACGGACTCTGATGGCTAACTTTGTGGGCTATAAGCTGAGACAAAAGGACTATGCCTGTGGAGCTGGCTCTAGGGGAAACCCCGGCAGCCAACACCATGGGAGCAGCTGGAGATTAATTTGAGGCCCAGTTCCAGCACACCTTCTCTGATCTAGCCACTCAGCTGCATGTGACCCCAGGCTCAGCCCAACAACATTTGACCCAGGTCTCTGACAAGCTTTTCCAAGAGGGTCCCAACCCGACCTCTCTTATGGCATTCTTTATCTCTGGAGCTGCCTTGTGTGCTAAAAATCTCAACAAAAAGATGAAAAAAAGTCACTAATGGGACAAGTGCAGGATTAGATGGTGACCTACCTGGAGATCGGCCTGGATGACTGGATCCACAGCAATGGGGGCTGAGCAGAGGTCACAGATCTATATGGGGATGGGGCTTGGAGGAAGCATGGCATCGCATGAGGGGAGCTGGGCATCAGTAAGGACAGTGCCAGTCAGAGCTGTGGCACTGGAGACTCTGATAACTATAGGGGCCTTTTTCTGCCAGCAAGTCTTACTTGTAATATTTCTTTTGCCCATAACAAGATAATTTAAAACCAAGAGAAGCTAGGTTTTACCTCCCTGAACCAGTGGTATCCAGTCCAGGAGACAGTTTGGATGGGCTTGGTAAGCCTCATTAGCTTATTTTCTATCAATAGGTATGTGATATAAATCCTGCCTTCTAAAAAGACTATAGATCAAGACACCCATGTCATGCAATGCCACAGAGGTCAGAAGAGGGTGTCGGATTCCCCTGGAACTGGAGTTCTCCTGGAATTGGAGTTACAGATGGTTCTCACCACCATGTGGGTGCTGGGGATCCAACCAGGTCCTCTGCAAGAGCAGTTGGTGCTCTTAACCACTAGGCCATCTCTCTAGCCTCATTTATTTTTTTTTATTTAATTTTTTTAAGGGATTCTACAATATAATGACACAGTTGTTTGCAAATAACATTGATGAAATTATAAAGGCCTTTTGCCTGTAAGTGGGATATATGCAAGGAGAAAGGCAGTAAGTCCCTGTTGTCGAAGACCTGGTGTGAACATGAAAAATGTTATGAGACGTCACTTGCTAGCATACAACTGGCCTCTGAAATGTTAGAGAGCGTTACCAAAGACCACTAAAGCAATACAGTGAAATATTGGTCTCCCTGAGACAAGCAAGACTCCTCCGTCAATATCAGCTACACCTCAACAGCCTGGAGATACTGTGTAACAGTGGCAGCCAAGTGTCTATATATATCCCAAATCTATTTGGCTATTAGCCTCTCCTTGGAGGAATAACTCACAGTGGATGCCACAAGCTTATGTCCTCTAGTGGTTAGGCGATGTTATAAGCCACAATAAGAACTTGTCACCCTTTATAGAGAATCATTTATTTATTTTTATGAGTGTACTGTCTGCATGTAGGTTGGTGCACCCATGTCATGCAATGCCACAGAGGTCAGAAGAGGGTGTCGGATTCCCCTGGAACTGGAGTTAAAGATGGTTATTAGCCGCCATATGGGTGCCGGGAATCAAACATAGGTCCTCTGCAAGAGCAGTTGGCGCTCCTAACCGCTAGGCCATCTCTCCAGCCCCAGAAACTCACCCTTTTAAATGCTATAACAGGACCTCTTCTTTAATCCAAGTTGTCCTCACCTATGAACCTTGTCTGCTAAATACTATTGTTAGATTTGTCAATCAAAAGATCAATTCTGGAAAACTTATAGTTCTAAAAAGTCAATCTAAACAACTGAGACCTGTTGTTCCTCAACAGTCTTTAAAGATTTGGAGACCCCCAAACAGGAGTGGGGAATGTTATAGGTAATGACTTATCTATCTCTATGCTATTCATTTAAATGAAAATTTGTTTTAAACTTTGTTCTTCTTCTGTACTTTTATGAATCACGTGCCATGCAATTGTTTTATGTTATGTTTCTGGGGAGTGACTGATCAAAAGGGGCCCTAGAAATCAGCAGGATTTATTCTTAGCATGGGGCCACTGACCACAGGATGTCTGGATCCTAGCCCTGGGGTCAGCTATGTCAGCAGAAACAACCAAGAGACTGACCTCAAAACCATTGTTCCCCCCTCCAACCCCGGACATTGTATAAGAGGAAATTATAGTCTGTGTCTTTAAAAGAACCCTACCCTTAACCCCCTGCAGCAGCTCCCATATTGGCAGGAGAGGCTGCTGTCCAAGCACTTGCTGAACTGAAATAAACTTTTCCCTTTAAATTTCTAAATTTTAACTTTTTGTTTGATGGTCTCTGTTGCCTTATGGTGTTCTTCCTCTTTGTTCCTTGAGCGGCTGTCTGTAGATTTCCCAGTGGCCCAGCCAGCCAGGCGCACTGAGTATCAAGCAACAGCAGGGAGAGGGATGGAGAAGGTTCTGGGGGCCCTTAGAGAAATTACCCAATAATGGACCAGGAGAAACTTCACAGGGGAAATAACTCAGTTTTATTGGCAACAAACAGAGGTTTTTATACTCACATGAGTGCGCTCTGGGGTGGAAATCGAGGTCAGCAGGGCATGTGGGAGAGCCAGGGAGGTGTGAGCCATCATAGCACCTACAGGGGCAACGAGACTTCCAGGCGTGTATTGATAAGTAGGAGGTGTGACGTATTCTCTGCCCAGTACTTCAAAGGAAGGCCTTAGGGTATGAGATCTCACTTCAGTGAGCAGGAGATCCACTGATCCCAGCCCCAAGTCCCCAAAGAGGATGTCCTCAAAGAGGCTTTCTGGAGGCTTTCTGGCCCCTATAGTGCCAAGCATAGTCTCATCCCAACAGGTCTCCTGGGTGGTTCTGACACTATTACAAAAGAAGCTGGTTAAATCTTGTATGAGTGAGATTGGATTTCTGTGCCTCAGTGCACAGAATTCCCAGTACCAATATGGGGTCTAGTAAGGGCGTTAGCCAGGTTCCCAGTTGAAGGAGGTGAGGGCCTATTCTCTAGACTCTCTGTTGTAAGAGATTGGAAAAAAGTTTTAGTCTGCAGGGCCCCAGGATGAGAGCAAGCATACCAGCATAACTATGACAATAGGTTGGTGGGGGGGACATTAGCTGTGATTCCCAAATATTTTTGACAGGTTAGTATAGAAGTGGTATTTTTCTAGTATGGCCCAGAAGATCTCAGCTATTGATGAGGTAATAAGGTTATAAGCTATTTTGTTATTTTTTTATTATACTTTCCTGTTGGGGTGTTAGACCAGATAATCTCCTACGACAGAGAGTCACCCCCTCAGTTCTTCCTCATTACCTTGGCCTGCAATCCCCCTCCGCCTTCTCTTCAGCTGCCCACTGGTTGCCTTCCTGCTCTTCCTCCACACCTTCCTCCCCCTGCCAGGCTCCCCTCACATCTTTCCCTTTAATCGTCCCCTTTGCCTCAAATCTCTCTGAAGTTCCTTCCTCCCACATCTCTGCTCATCCTCCTCCCTCCATAGCTGATTCTATGTCCCGTCCCGTCCCTGCCAGGCTCACATCCTTCTCATTCCAAATCTTCCCCTCACTCATTCACTCTGAAGTAGGATCATTTTATGGGGTCTAAGAAGGAAGAGGAGCCTCTTGCCCAGGAATCCCATTGAAAGCCTTCAGCAGCAGCCAAGCAAAAATTCCAACACAATTAACTGCCTTTCCCTTTTCCCAGCTATAAACTTGACATTTTCTAGGAATCTCACCAGATACCTCATTTACAGGGACAGGACATGTGCTAAACCCCTAGCAAATACTAGTGCCCCCTGGTTTTAACATCAAATTAATTCCATCCAAGTAGTCTCCAGAACTGCTCCAAAATCTCACTCATCAAAAGGAGAGGAAAAGGACTGAAGAGGTGGCTCAGAGTCTAAGAGCTCCAGCTGCTTTTGCAGAGGACCCAGGTTTGGTTCACAGCACCCACACAGTGCCTAACAACCATCTGTAACTCCAGTTCCAGGGGAATCCAACACCCCCTTCTGACATTCACAGGCATTGCATGACATGGGTACACTTACAAACGGTGTACGGTATAAGAAGCCAGGCTGGGCATGAGCCAGGGGAGCAAGCCAGTAACCAGCACTCCTCCATGGCCTGTGCTTCAGCTCCTGCCTCCAGGTTCCTGCCCTGAGTTCCTGCCTTGTGCTCCCTCAGTGATGAACTGTGACCCAGGAGATGTAAGCTGAATAAACCCTTTCCTCCCCAAGTTGGTGTCGGTCAGAGTGTTTTGTCACAGCAATGGAAGACAAACTAGAACAGAAATTGGTACCAGAAGAGTGGGGTATTGCTGTGACAGACCTGACCTTGGTGTTTTGGGGAAGGATTGTGGAGGCGTTTGGAACTTTGGGCTGGGAAGATCATTGAATGCCTAAAGATTGTTGCTGTGGAGCTTGGAGCAGTTTTGCTGAAGGAGTTGTAGAAGATGGAGGCCTGGCTTGTGAAGTTTCTAGTTTCAAAGGAGAGCAGAGATCATCAGGACTGTGTAATCTGTGGGTTCTGGTCAGCTGGGGCTGTGGAGAATCAGCTGTAAGTAACAAGAGACCAGAACCTGAAGTGAAACTTTTGTGGTACTGGGGCAATTGATGCTGGTTAGCTGGGGCTGAAAAATCAGCTGTAAGTAACAAGAGACCAGCATCACTGAGGTGAAATCTTCTGGGGAGAATATCTTCAAGGTCAGCACACAGAAGCTGTGACCCAGAAAGGGCCTGAGCCTCCATCTTGAGCCAGAAGCCGGACTTGGTAACGTGTAAGAGTCTCCTATATGGTTCCGGTGTTGAAATTTGAGGGGGTCACAGAGAGCAGCCGAGGCTTGGCACTGTGAGAGGTCAGGAAAGACCATTGGTGGAAGTGCACCTCGGTTGCTGTGAAGACCCCAGGATTGCAGGGGTCATGGAGAGAAGCTGAGGCTTTGCACCAGGAGAGGTCAGAAGAGACCATTGGTGAAGGTGCTGCCTCAGTTTCAGTAGCGACCCCAGCTTTTTGGAGATGCCGGTACCCTGGGACGACCACCAAGAGCAGCGGTAGGTGTAGAATGGAGTCGGCCTGGGCCTGCGAGATGAGTGTGCCACGGACGGCAGAGTCGGAGAGGGGGAGCTGCCGAAACCCTTTGGAGCCCAGAAGATCGTGAGTGAATCCCAGGTGTCCAGCCTTGAGCTACTTTGCTGGACTTAGGTTTTGTTTGAGTGTGCCTGATTCTTCCCTTTGAAATAAGACAGTACTTGTTTTGGATTTTACAGCAGCCCACAGTTAAGAGACTTTTAATAGACTGTGAACTTTTAAGTGTTTGGACATTTTAAGGACTGTGGGGCTTTTAAGGTTGTACTGTCTTAGGTTGTGATTAATGTTAACATCATACTTTGGGGATAAGAACTGGAAAGGTGGTGGTTTAATAGTGATGTGTTTTGTGTGTCAAGTTGACAAGGGGTCAATTGTGCTGGATAGCTTTAGTGTCAACTTGACACACCTGGGTTGAGGGAGCCTCAATTGGGGAATTGGCTCCATTGGATTGGCCTGTGGCCACATCTGTGGAGTATTGTCTTGATGGTTGAGCAGTGTGGGAGGGCCCGGCCCACAATGAGTGGTACCACCCTGGGCAGGTTGTTGTGTATGGTATAAGAAGGCGGGCTGGGCATGAGCCAGGGGAGCAAGCCAGTGAACAGCATTCCTCCATGGCCTCTGCTTCAGCTCCTGCCTCCAGGTTCCTGCCCTGAGTTCCTGTCTTGGGCTCCCTAAGTGATGAACTGTGACCCAGGAGATGTAAGCTGAATAAATCCTTTCCTCCCCAAGTTGGTGTTGGTCAGAGTGTTTTGTCACAGCAATGGAAGACAAACTAGAACATGAAGTAATACAGTCTCAGAAAAACAAACAACGAATGTTATCCCTCATTTGTGAATGCTAGCACCAATTACCTAATTGTACGGCAAACTGAGCAACATTAATGTGATCTGAAAACAACTGTGCTCTTAGATTGTGAATCCCTTAAAAAATAAATAAATAAAAATTAAAATAAAGGCGTGTGCCACCATGCCTGGCTAACTTCACTTTTCTTAACAGCTAAATAATGTTCCATGTTCCATTATCTACATGTACCACCTTTTCATTATCCATTCATCAGTTGATGAACATCTAAGTTGTTTCCATTTCTCCGGCTGTTGTGAATAGAGCAGCAGTGAATGCATATGAGCAGGTATCTAACAGGGTATAGAGTCCTTTTGGTTCTTACCCAAGAGTACTTAGCTGGATTAGTTAAGGGTCCCTACTCAGTTGAGTCAAATTTGTGGCAAGTTGCCATAAAAACCAACCATCACGAAAAGTTTTCCATTCTGTAGACTGCTTCTTCACTCAAAGGATGGTGTCCTTTGCTGTAAAGAACTGCTTCTGTGGGCCCATTTGACAACTGAAAAAATAATCGAGCTGGAGAGATAGCCTAGCGGTTAAGAGCACCGACTGCTCTTGCAGAGGACACGGGTTCGATCCCCACACCCATATGGCAGCTGAGAACCATCTGTAACTCCAATACCAGGAGAACTCCAGTTCCAGGGGAATCCGAGACCCTCTTCTAACCTCCGCGGCATTGCACGATATGGGTGCACAAACCTACATCCAGACAGTACACTCATACACATACAAAAATAAATTTAAAAAAAATTTTTTAACTCGAAACATTTAAAAAAAATAATAATTTTGAAATTCATATGGAAGCCTAAAAAACCCAAGATAGCCAACACAATCCTGCCTGCTAAAAGAAATACTGGAGGTATCAACATCCCTAACTTTAAGTTATACTACACATGACTACAAGAGAAAACTATTTTTAAGAGTGAGATGACAGATGTGCTTTATTTATTGTTTATTATGCATTGGATATATGCAAAATATCATACCATAAAATATGTATAATAATGATGTGTCTGTCAATGAAGCATTTGAAAAATACAAAGGAGAAAAAGAGGACAATAAGGCTATACTTAATATTTTAAAATTCTTACAATAGAAAGATTTTTTTTCAACATGTATTTATTTAATATACATTGTAAGGGCTCAAGCAGACTTAATTTAAAAACAGAAATAAAACAAAAATAACATCACAGCTCAAGATACAATCATATACGGATCAAGGAAGACAGAACATCTAAGGAGGAAATAAAAGACTACATCACAGCTTGGGTCAGGGCTCTTGACTGGAGAACTGCTTTGAGTAGGTTTCTTGAAGGTGCTTCTTAAAAGCTGTGGGGTTCGCCGGGCGTGGTGGCGCACGCCTTTAATCCTAGCACTCGGGAGGCAGAGGCAGGCGGATCTTTGTGAGTTCAAGGCCAGCCTGGTCTACAGAGTGAGGTCCAGGACAGCTGGGACTACAGGGAGACCCTGTCTCAAAAAGACAAAAAAAAGAAAGCTNCTGTTGGGGTCTTCCAGAGTTCAGCCGAATATGTTCAAAGGGCTGTGGATGGGGTTCTCCTCACGAGGCTCTGGATAGACGACCTATGTCCACAGTAGTTACCGTGCAGGGCTTGGCCGGTCCCGTCGACTGCATTCCCATGTACGGTGTTGCCAGGATCGCGATCTGTTGGCCTTGTGAGGAGTGTTCACCATGCAAGTAGGCTTGTTAGCCGTTATGTCTGCTTTTGGCAAGTCATCTCTGTGGGGTGCTTCGTGGTTGTTTTTGTGGTCTCTTAGCGATTGGGGGGCCGGGTCGTTGGTCTCTTCTTTGTTCCGCTGGTCTTTTTTTTTTTTCTCTTCCTTGTTGCTCTTCTCCGTCGTTGGCTCTGCTTGTTGTACTTTCGGCTTGTCGTGTGTCTTTCTTAAGTTTCCTTTGCTGCGTCCGCTGTAGTTACCCGGTGCCTTCTCCTGTTTTTGGCTTCCCTCGTTTCTTTTTCTGCTGTTGTTTTTTGGTCTGTTGTGGCTGTTCCTTGCTCTTTTGGGTTCTCCTTTGGGCTGCTCGCCGCTTGTTCCGTTTCTGGCCGTCATTTGCCTGGCGCTCCCTTTTGGGATTGGACTTTTCCCCCCGGCTGGCCCGTTCCTGTGTGGCCGTGTGCGTTGGCGGGGGTGGGCGCTGGCCGCCGGGGGTGCGTGTGCGTTACCGGCTGTGTGTGTACCGGATGGCAATGAGACGAAGGATTTTGTTCTTCGTGTGTGGGAAGCGTTGTATCTTTACATGACTGACCTCCTTAGCTGCAGTCGATGAACGTCCACATAAACGAGGTTCCTCTTGAGAGATCCCTCAGGGCCCTGGCGTCTGTCAAAAAATAGAACTGACCCGGTGACATTTCGGTGTGAGAGTTATGGAGTGCGACGCGCGGCTTCCATTGCGTCTTGGGCTTGAGGGGAGGGGGTGGTGGGGGCTGCGGGGGGCGAGGAGGGTTGCTCAGTTGGTGCCTACTGGTGCCTTGTACACAGGAAAGGCGACACGAAGCAGGATGGGGAGGATGGCACAGGAGCACCCTCATTCGTCTAACTTCACATCCTTGGGTTTTTCTGTGGATAGTTGTGTGTGGGTGTGACTGTTCGCAGAGGAAATCAGTTTGGGCGCAGGCGAGGGGTGTCCATGGTTTGGCAGTGACAGAGCGAAAGTGCTCAAGGACCCTCGCTATGGATAGTTCGATCCAGTCTTGCCTTCAATCATTTCGTGGAGGCCTAGTCCATGGCACTTAGGGTGATTGTGTTATGTCGGACCGATCGGTAGACTGAAAAAATATATGTGGGTGGAAATAGAGGAAGTAGTTGTCCGGTGAGTCACAGGAAAGTGCAGTAGTAACGAGACGATGCACGGATATTGTTGGTGGTTAAACAGCTGATAGTACTCTGCTTATCCGTGATCCGGTGGGCGATTGGGTTGTTTCTGCCTGCATATGTGAAGGTAGTTGTTCCTTGTAGAGGCTAAACCCATTTTGGTTTGTCCTGTAAGCTAATTTTTCCATATCCCGGGCGACGTATCCCTGTAGCTGGTGTAGTGTTGGCATTGGATGTCGGTTCAATGGCTTCGATTGCTTTAGGTGTAAATTTGCATTGCACAGTAGACCGAGATGTTCAGGTGCCGCTAGACTTCTCGTCATAAAGGAGATGAAGCAGACTGGTGCATATTGGTGGTGAGCAGTGGTGTGATCTCCCTTGGAAGATTTCAGAGGAGGTCTGGCTAAGAGGAGGCAGGGGTTCCTAGCTCTCAAGGAAGATGAGCTGCAGTGCATTTTCAGGCTGACTTTGTTTTGGCCACACAGGCAGCCGCAAGAATGTGGCTAAGAAATAATGCGATCGTGAGGAAGGTATCCCACTGCCATGTGGTGTAGGTGGGGTTGCGGGGCCCTTTGGACAGATGGGGGTAGCTGTGCTCTCCCGTTTTAGGTTCGATGCAAGGTTGTGCGTTTTCCCAGGTTGGAGTTTATCTGCTCTTGGGAAAGCAATGGAGTGGGAAGTGACCATTCTTCTGCTCGTTCCAGGGCTTAAGTCGTGAGGGTCACTGGCTGGTTTTTCCTCTTGTCTTCACCGGTTCTCAGGTTTGGCCGTGGCCATCGCTCACACAGACTTCCACAGTGTTGCACTGGATTTTCAGGCTTTTTCCTTCCAGTTTGAAGGCTTAAAGGCCTTAAAATTACAACTATATTAGCTGAGCTTGCTTCTGCAACATTTTGTTAGTTAATTGTAGTCCATTCTTGAATGAAACGTGCATACTGTAAATCACTGTTTAAATAACTGATAGAAATAGCTACCACATATAGGGATCATTACATTTCAGACGCCCTGTTCCAGTCTCCAGGACAAATAATAGAGCAACTTGTCCCCAACAGAGCCTATGTGTAGCCCAAGTACAGAGACAAGAATTCCAGACAGGGATAGGGAGCAGCGAGGTGGCCTGTGCTGTCCCTGTTAATCCACTCACCATGTTTTGTCTTCTGCCCTATCAGGGGTCAGGAGCTGCTTCAAAGTTGCAGACGCTGTGTGAAAGTGCAGCCTGCCTGTAGCCGAACATTGCAGGAAAGCAACAGTTGATAAAGAACTGCATCAGCACTTGTAATCCAAAGATGATGTAGTTTATTAGAGGATATCTGGAGTGTAGAGGGGCATCGGACTTGGTGGGGAGGGAGATACTTGCAGGGTTCAAACGAGTTTCCTTATTAGTGTTGGTGCATCGCTGGGGCCAAGTGTTGGATGGTTATTACCTCTCAGGAATGCCAAAGGTGGGCCCAATCGGTGCGCCGCAAATTTCTGAGATCAGGTAAACCCAGAGCAAGAGGTAGGCGAGAGGGTTCCTTCGCTGGGCCACTTGCAATGCGGATTTTACTGTGTTTTGCGGTTGGGGGCGCTGGCGGGTATGTCGTTGGTAAACACCCTGCATGGCAGGGAAAAAAGAGGCTCGGCAGGGGAAGAGTCATGAGTCAGCAAGAGGTATCTCATCTTTGGCCAGGGGGCAGTGGGTACGTAACTTAAAGCCTGCCACTGTACCACAGGCCGATGCGGGAACCTCTTTTATTTGGGCTTCCAGTAAGCCTGGGCATAAGGTCGGCTCGGAAACACGTCACCCAGAGTCTCACATCACCCTCCTGGTTTGGCTTTTGTTTGGGAGTTATGGGGGTAATTTTCCAGTCTTAAAAAGCACTGAAGTATTGCGGTCGCATCTAGAGAGCAGAGTTAAAGTGGCTCCCAGTAATTCCATGCCTGACCATTTTGGATTCAGTCCCAAATAAATTGGTATTCTTTTTCAAGATGCAGGGTACCAACTTAGTGTTTGTTTAGATTCCTTTGTACTGGTCCTAAATGTATCAACCTTTTCTTATGAGCTGGAAAGTATATTTCCCTAGCACTCGGGAGGCAGAGGCAGGCGGATCTTTGTGAGTTCAAGGCCAGCCTGGTCTACAGAGTGAGTTCCAGGACAGCTGGGGCTACAGGGAGACCCTGTCTCAAAAAGACAAAAAAAAAAAAGCTGTGGGGTTCTTCCAGAGTTCAGCCGCATGTATGTTCAAAGGGCTGTGGATGTTGGGTTCTCCTAGCAGGCTCTGGATAGAGAACAAGATGGTCCTGACGTCATATAGGGCAGACCACTTGTCCTTGAGGATGTCCAGGCAGATGTTACCCTGTGTGTCCACGTTGAGGTGATAGCAGGGAGTGAGGAACTTCACTGTGGGTGCGTTGTAAGGGTAGCCACTGGGGAACTGTAGGGAGAGTTTATATCTCAGATCTTCATAAACTGTGCCAGCGGCTCCATGGATGGTCCCTATCCATTTGAAAAGGTTGTCTGATTCAGGGAACGCAGAAATAATTCCTTTGTCACCAGACATCATGAGGGTCATCAGCTCCTGCTGTAGCCTCTTGCCCACTGGGCCCCGAGCTGCGCCCCCGCTGTGCTCGGCTCCTTTGAGCATGGCGGCGACGCTGGCTGCAGCTGGGTCATGGTTCTGGGAAGCCATCCGGGCGGGCGGGCGTCGCTGGCAGAAAGACAGAAGCACAGCCGGCAAGGCAACTGCAGGTCTGAGGGCCCGCCCGCCTGCGTTTGAATTGCAACCTCCCGTGCCACTGGCCAATCAGCGGCCGCTTGGGTTTGATCCAGCCAATAGAGTGCCGCGGAGTGCTCTTCCTTTGCACAATTCTAGACGTCACGGCCCCGCAAGTTATTGGCTGGTGCGCCCACTCCCGATGGCCGATTGGCCGCATAGGCTGCCACTAACTAACGAGCCTACAGTGGATTGGTGGCCTTTGGAAAACGGAGACCATTAAAGGGCCAAGGAATGTACCCGCGGATGAACTATTTTATGCGACAGGCTCTCACGTAGCCGGCCTGGAACTCGCTGTGTGGCTGAGGATGACCTTGAATTCTTGATCCTCCAGCCTCCACTTCCCAAGCGTGGAGATCCGCACGTGCACTACCACACCCCGTGGTGGGTGGGCCTGAGGTCAAATCCCTTGCTCCCTTTAGGTCCACGCCCAGCAGGGATCACTTCTTCTGGGAAATGAGTGGCTTAGATTTTGAAGCTACTCTTCCGCCAGATGGGAAGCCCCAGCTCCTCCCCCTATTAAAAGAGCTTGGTTACCTCTGTCGGGGTCTCGAGTATTTGGAAAGCCCAGGAAGGCTGGAGAAACCCGAGGCTGTGAGCTGTGCATGATGGTGCAAGCTGTAGTCCTAACACTTGGCAGGAGGCTCAGGAGTTGAAGGTCATCTCTAGGCCAGCCTGGGCTAATGAGACCTTTTATAAAAACAAAAACCAGACAGGAGGGGGTGTGTTTCTATCTCATCTCTCTCCAATTGGGTTGGCGGTGCCAAAAGAAAGATTTTTTAATGAAACCAATAACCAATTACTTTGAAGGATAAATTCTCATTTTAATTTATATAACAAAAAAACCATAGCACCTCAGAAAAATAAGGAGTATGGAATTCCTCACTCTCAAAACTACGTCAAATCCATTTCCCTAGAAACTGTGGAGGACACGTTTGTGTCATGAGAGTCTAGATCCACAAGAATCCAGGTGGAGACCACCTTGAGATGCCAGGTCGCTCCAGGAAGACACATTTGCTCTTCAGAGTCATCCCACCCACAGCCCGTTTCGTACCAAATGGGAGGAAAACCCCAGAAAACATAATTTCGTAACAAAAGCAACATGACTTCCCATACGTAAAAGCAGCCTGTTCTAAGAAAACACAAAGAACCGTTCAGCGTCTTTTCTTCTTTGTCTGAACAGGAAGCATGAACTCACTGTTCCCACAGTCACGTGTCCAGTCATGTGACTGAAGAGAGGCCCGCCAGGCCCCCAGGCCTATCCAGTACTCAGCTGTCAGGGCTTTGGTCCCAGGGAGTGGGTGGAGCGTCACAAAGACCCACACTGAGATGGCAGGGCCAAGGATGGGCCCTGGGGAGACAGTCTCAGGGGAAGTGAGGAGTAATGGCCATTCTAGCCTGAGAGAGAATCAGCCACACCAGAACCTGAGTTGAGCCCCTCTCTTGGGGTACTCAGAGTGGCATCCAAAGAGGAAAAAGTGCTCAGGGGCAGGAGTCCCTCAGACCCACTCACCATAAAGCTTATGGTCAGAGAAACATCTCCAGACTTAAGTACGGAAAGAGAGTTCTAAAAAGGGGAAATTTAGGGAAGGAGAAAATGTGGGGCCTGTCACTCATGAAGAAGGGCATATCGCCCTCACTGTAGTCCACAAAAAATGTGGGGCCTATCACTCATGTAGAAAGGCATATCGCTCTCACTGTAGTCCACAAATACCCACCTGCAGAGATTCTGTCTAAGGGATGTTAGAGGTTGACTAAAGGCACAGTGTCTATGAGAAATTCCCCGCCCCATAACCCAAAACCCCTTATTGCGCACTCTGAGTTCCTGCCTTTCCTTTGCACACCTTCCACACAGGAGCCCAGAGGCCACAGCTGTGGCCCACAGTTTGGATCTAGATCACCACAGAGAATGGGAAGAGAGGCCAGAGCAGGGAAGCATCCGGAGGAACCAGGAAGAACGCTGAGTCGCTCACAGTCCTGGAACTGCTCCTTCCTCCAATCTGCAAAAGAACCACGTGTCATGTTGGGGATTTCAGAGACTGCACACCTGGACAGCAGCAGTCCTCTGAATCACATCGATGTGGGAGGGATAGAGTCAAAGTATCTATTCACACACATACACGAATTAAAAATGTCTTTTATCTTTCATTTTTATTTTATATATTGTGTGTTATGCCTGCATGTGTATAAGAGCACCTGTGTCATGCAGTACTCATGGAGGACAGAAGAGGGCATCGGATCCCCTGGAACTGGAGTTAGGGACAGATGTTAATCGCAATGTGTGTGCTGGAATTTGAGTCAGCCTCTTCTGCAAGAACAGCCAGTGCTCTTAATCTCTGAGCCATCTCTCCGGCCCCAATAAAATATAAAGTATTTGGGGGGGGGGGCTGGAAGATGGCTCCATTGCTAAGAGCACTGGATGCAATTGCAGAAGACCCAGATTTGGTTCCCAGGACACACATGGCAGCTAACACCCATCAATAACTCCATTTCCGGGGGTTCCAACATGCTCTTCTGGACTCTGTGAGCATTGCATGCAGGTGGGGCATTTACATACATGTAGGCAAAAGCCCAAACACATAAGACAAAAAAAGGGGGGGTTCTAGAGAGATGGCTCAGAGATTAAGTGTAGGAAGCTTTCTTTTTGTGCCGAACAGGAACCACGCGGCCCTGCTAAAGGGACAGGGACACAGCACCTGCCAGCAGCTGCTGTAGGGAGCTGGCCTCTCAGCACAGAGACCAGCCACCTACTGTCCACAGCCGGGCCTGGGTGGTAATTCCAACTCAGTCCCTTAGCCTGGACCCACGAGACATGTGTTCCACTTTTGGCCATGACTTCCCACCTGCCCAGAGACTGCTGAACCCTGGACAGGAATTTCCAGGCTGATGGCTGTTGGCCTATCTTCACTCTATGTCCACTCACAACACCAGCTAACCAGATTAGTGGTCCTCACAGGGACCTCTTTCCAACACACTGGCCACCCAAACAAAATGCAGGCCTGCCTTGGCCTGTATGCAGGCAATAATTAGTAGAAATGACAGCCGGAATTCCATGATGATGTTACTGGGAAATTCAAATTTACTCCTTGCTACATACAGCCTGTTTTTGTAAACCAAATGACATCAGTCCCTAGAGCCAATCATAGGCCCCCCAACTCCTCGCCACTGCACACCATTGCCCCACCCAGCATCACCCAGCTAGGCCACCTTGTTTGTTCTTCCTTGGGGTGGGGTCAGACTATCGACCACACAGTGCCCTGAGGCGTGCTAGCTGAGAACTGGCCTCCAATTCAAACTGGATCTTCCTACAGTTAAGAGCACAGGCTGCTCTTACACAGTACCCAGGTTCAGTTCTCAGCACCCACATGGTGGCTAACAACTATCCATAACTCCAGGTCCAGGGGATCTGATACCTCTTTTGACATCCGTGGGCATGCATGATCCGGGCACACTTACATACATGCAGTCAATACACTTTTTCTAGTTTGCCTTCAATTGCTTTGACAAAACACTCTGACCAATATCAACTTGGGGAGGAAAGGGCTTATTCAGCTTACATCTCTTGGATCACAGTTAATCACTTAAAGAGACCAAGGTAGGAACTCAGGGCAGAAACCTGGAGGCAGGAGCTGAAGCACAGGCCATGGAGGAAACTGCTTACTGACTTGCTCCTCTGGCCCATGTTCAGCCGGCTTTCTTGGTCTTTTTTTTTTTTACACTACAACAACCTGCCCAGGTAGCACCACCCAAAGTGCACTGGGCCATCCCACAGCACTCAACAATCAAGAAAATACTCCACAGACATGGCCACAGGCCAGTAGGATGGAGACAGTTCCCCCAATTGAGGCTCCCTCAACCCAGGTGTGTCAAGCTGACACTAAAGCAACACTTGTATGCATAAGATAAAAATAATTAATAAAATATTCCAAAATAAATAAACTGTATGGAAAAAAAAAAAAGACAGTTGGCATGGTGCCACATGCCTTTAATCCCAGCACTTGAGAGGCAGAGGCAGAGGCAGAGGCAGAGGCAGATGGATCTCTGTGAGTTCAAGGCCACCCTGTTCTAAATGGTCAGTTCCAGAACAGCTGGGGCTACAGGGAGACCCTGACTCAAAAAGACAAAAAAAAAAAAAAAAAAAAGATAAGCATCCAGAGCAAGAAAGCAAGATCCCAGACTCACAGGGCAGAGATCCTGAAGTCCCAGTTCTTCCGGGTCTGCTACATTAACCTTCCCTACACCAGGGTCCCCTCAGCACACTCTGCCCCAGCAGCTACTGAAAAGCAGAGATGGTCTCATTATCACAGGCAAATTCAAGATTTGCAAAAAGTAGCTAAAATTAAACATAAGTAATTGCTGAAATATGGGGGTTTGGTCTTTTTGACACAGGGTCACTCCCCTGAAGCGCCAAGTTTAGGCTATAATTCTCATGTAACAGGCTGCCCTTGAGTTCACGGGATCTCCCGGCCTTTCCTCCCAGTGCTGAGATTAAGGGGTGCACCACCACCCCACTTTTAAAATATAGTTAAACTTAGGCCGGGCATAGTGGTGGCAGGCCTTTAATCCTAGCACTTGGGAGGCAGAGGCAGGTGGATCTTTGTGGAGTTCAAGGCCAGCCTGGTCTACATGAGTGAGTTCCAGGACAAATGTGACAACAGGAGACCCTGTACTCAAAAAGACCACAAGAAAAAAAGAAGGGGGGGACAAAAAAATCATATTTTGCCATTATTTTCAGTGTTGAAAATCAAAATCACATTTGGTGGGAAAATACTTAAGAATAAAATAAAATGATTTTACAATTGTCAGAAATCATTACATCAACATATTTTGAAAAGATACATTTGGAGACATACTAGAAAAGAGAATGTGTTTAAAAACATGGGTGTGGGGCTGGAGAGATGGCCTAGCGGTTAAGAGCGCCAACCGCTCTTACAGAGGACCCGGGTTTGATCTTCGATCCCCAGCACCCACCCCACATCACATGGCGGCAGAGAACCGCCTGAAACTCCAATTCCAGAAGAACTCCAGTTCCAGGGGAATCTGACACCCTCTTCTGACCTCCGCAGCATTGCACGACATGGGTGCACAAACCTGCATGCAGACAGTACATTCATACACATACAGAAATAAATAAATGCCAGGCGTGGCGGAGCACGCCTTTAATCCTAGCACTTGGGAGGCTCTCTGTGAGTTTGAGGCCAGCTGGGTCTACACAGTGAGTTCCAGGACAGCCAGAGCTACAGGGAGACCCTGTCTCAAAAAGACAAAAAAAAAAAAAATTTGTGTGAAATGAGTTCTGGAGTAGAGTGCCCAGTGCCCCCCAAGTAAAATATTTCTAGGAAAGAGCACTACTTTTCCAGGGAGCACCCATTCATCCAGTCCCATTCCCATCACTGTGAGCAAGTCTCTCCTCTCCCCATCACTTAGATCAGCACAGTCGGGAGATGAGAGAACAGACTCCCTTGAGGAGGGCTGACGAGAGGGTGGAGGTCAGACCCTGGGTCTCATGACCTTATTTACTTATGAGCCTCTTTTAATGAAATTTCAGTATCTGCTTCTTGGTTCCCAGGTACAAACCACAATCTAGACACATAGGAGACTAAACATAAACACAAATATAGTTGACAATAAGTGATGATGGGCACAAAACCCAGGCGCATGGCACACTCCAGGAGTCACCATCAGACCAATGTCTTCCATCTCTGAACAAAAACACTGGCGGAGACATGAAAGAGCTCATGAAGCAGGTTTCCTGATTCCAGACCTTCCACTTCTGTGTCCCAAAGCAGTGCCGCCTACAAAGAGTCAAGGAAAGGGAACATCTGCCCACATGTGCCCCAAGGAACCACGGAACATAGGGACAGTTACTCCCCAGATGTATAAGCTTCCTCTGATCTGAAAGCAACACATGGGAAACAGGTAAGGTACATGTTAACCAGAGTATCAGCTGCTGAGGAGACACAGGGGATTTGGGGGAAAACATAACCAAGCTCTGCCTGGAGTTTACCTGAAAAACAGTAATATATTGTCTGACAGTCCATCCCCAAGAGGAGAGAAATCTGTGCAGTTCAGAATCATTCCCTCCCAGAAAGAAAAACAGTTTTGTTTCCTAGAAGTCCAAACTACAGACCACCTGACTCCCAGAACTCTCTGGACTTCCCTGGCCATCTGCTCTGATCTCAGAACACTTCCTGGGGAGCTGGACTCAGGAAACCTGGCCTTCTCAAGTTGTCCCTTTCACCTGACCACTGGCCCCTGTCCAAGGGCCCTGTCCAAGGGCCCTGCCCAGACTTACCTACAGACTGCAACACTGTGTCCTTTTTCTACTTCTTAGAATAGGAATGCTCACTCCGTACTTGCTGTCTGGCCCCATGAGGAACTTTCACTTGGAATAAGACAGGAAGGCAGAGCAAATAGCAAAAGTGGGATGGACAAGAGGAAACTAAAAGATGGCTTCAAAGAGTAGACCTGAAAGAAGAAGGATGAGTGGCCCAGACACCACCAGGTGCATACCTCAGCACAGCCAGCACAGCACTCTTCAGGAAGCCCCCCCCCCCACCAAGCTCTAACCTGGGATGAAAATAGCCGTGGACTTGTTCTGGCCCAGGATGGGTTGAGGATGGAGCAGATCACATTCCCTACAGAACTGTCTCTCACCACCAGCCTGGACTCCATGCTGAACAGTTCTTGAGCATCTTTGGAGAATGCCTGGAGCTTCTCTCCACTGGCATCACTCCACGGAACCTGGGGCTTTGGGGACCACCTGACGGTATGCACACCAGAAACACTCCTCCATCTCTGGACCCTCAGCATTTCAGGGACAAGAGCCCTGTGGGGACTCCAGAAGCCATCTTGTGCTCGGGAAGCCCAGAAATGCCTACAGGTCACATAACTTCAAGGAGCGCTTTCCACGTGGACTATGAGGTTCACTAGGAAGGGCATCCTTTTCTCATGACAGAACAGGAGCCCTACCACTGAAAACAGAAGGAAAGAGACCAGAGGCCCATACAGAGACACAGGGCACAGGACAGTCTTCTAGCAAACACAAGACTCGCAGCAAGCACAAAAAGGATGTTGTTCCCTGAAGCCCTGCACTAGAAACCATCATCTCATCTCTCTCTTGTCCTCATTCTACCTTTCACCCCAGCTCAAGATTGGGGGAGACACCCAGCTCTCTGCTCCAGAATAGACAGCACTCTGCTCCTCTTTCCTTGCACTACTTGGCCATTTGTCCAAGGCCTTAATCATCATTTGGCATCGAGTACTAATCGACTGCTCTGATTACACTGCCTTTGCTTCTACAACACAATTCTGAGGGTTGAGATTTTTGCAAAACTAACACATCCCTGGTACCCGAACAAGACCCAGCATATCTCTGGGGCAACATGTACAGGATTTTTACTGAATAAATGCATATGGGCAAGAGCCAGCTACTCCTCATTTAACGTGGAAAGCAGAGCTAGGTGTGGTAGAACATGCTATAATCCCTGCTCCTGGGGCAGAATGGAAGCAAGTGGTCCAAAAGTTTAAAGTCACCTCAGCTACAGTAAAATTCAAGAGTAGTCTGGGCTACGTGAAACTCAGACCCAAGAAAATAAAGGGAAGGTAAAACAAAATAGGGACAGAGTAATGATCCTGAGGTTCCTCCCGCATACAAGTCATCCGAGGTTCTAGAACTGAGATCAGTTAACCAGCCTGCCACCTTCAGTTACAAGAAGAAGCAGATGGAGATCCCACTGTCAGACATCTGGACACTGCAGATGTGCACAGCTGCTGGCCCTGGGTGGAGCAGTCCGTCACCCTGCAAACTCGGCCAAATGCTCCTCCTTCTGCTCCTGTCCACTCCAATAGACAAATACTCTTCTGTGAACTTGGTGGGAAACCACTTCAGCCCCATGTTCTCCATATTCATGGCTGGGGGACAAGGAGCAAAGCAGTGTGGCTTCCTCACCCAGCACTGCCATGATGGGGTCTGAAAGACCAACTACCAGGAACTTCTCTGTGAACAGAGACATAGCAGTGACAAGGTAAGAGAGACACACGGGTCAAAAGAGAACACACACTTTTGAAAAGAATGTCACACAGGGGACAGTAAGGAGCTGAAGAGGTGACCACCTAGGAGTTCCGAATTGAGCAAACTTGACCTTAACACAGGAGAGATCTTCTGACCCTAATAATGTGGCCCGAGATTGATGGTAGAAACTCCCTTTTCAGAACGTGATTCTGGTGCCAGGCCCCTCCATGAAGAATCTCTAGTGGACTGGTTCTCAAGCTTGATGATACACCTGATCATCAGGATTCCTTGAAAGAACTTGACTGCAGCCCAGAGCCTTGGCTTCAGTAGATCTGGATGGGCCCAAGAAGCTGCATTTGTAAAGATCCCATGGACGCCTGCACTACTGCTCCTCAACCCTGAGACTGGCAGCTCTTCCTGGCTGGCCTCAGACCCTAAATCAGAGCTCCTTGATTATCCGCCCCATCCAGGAAACACCCCACTCCCAATCCTAAATGAATTTGTCAGTGGACATCTTCCTTCTCCCTTGAACTATATGCGAACTTTAAAACACAGAGCTACTGAAAAGAGTTGGGAGAGACAAGAAATATGATCCAAAAAATCACTATATGAAACTCTCAAAGAGTTGGGAGAGACAAGAAATATGATCCAAAAAATCACTATATGAAACTCTCAAAAAAATAAAAACATTTTTAACAGATGTTATTGGGGGGAAGTGGGAGTGTTGGGCTAGGAGGGAAGGAGGGAGAGAAATACAAGAGGTGGGGGTGAGGGAACTCAGGAGAGGGGGAGGGTGGGGATAATGAGAGCACTGGGGCTGGCAAAGGAGGAAGGAGGTAGGAAGAGAAGAAGAAAGAACATAAATGATTGGATCTTTGGTGGCTAGGAAGCCCAGAGAGTAATGTGATGCCCCAAGACCCCATGAGAAATGTACACACACTGCCTGAACATTAGTGCACAGCTACATCTGGGGACTGTGTGGCAGGGAACACAGTGTCAGACAGAAGACACCTCCCTTCCGAGTAGCTGGCAAGAGTGATCTGAGAGATTTTCAAAATAACACAAGTTACCAACAAAGCTCTGCATTATCTCCCAGAACTAGAAAATAAGAGCCTACTACTCAAGACAGGTCTGACCTGGAAGCCTTCTACCTGAAGTTTAGCACTCATGATGCTAAATAAAATGCACCCTGCTAAGGGAGAAGAATCCGTCAATGGTCCAGCCCATCCCTAAAGCCTACTAACCGTAATGAGCTGCACAGCAAACGATCTGTATTGGTGCAGTAGTGGCACTGTTATCTGGGGGCTAATCAACAGCTCTCTAATTGGACTTAAAACCCTCTCAATGGCAATGAACTCGTGGGTGGCACTATAAACTCAGTCAAATGTGCAAAGATGGAGAGGACACAGATCCTAGAGCAAACCCTATCTCTATCATATCTCTTGACAAATGGAATTTCTTGCCATATGCTTAAGATGGCATCTTGCATTTACCGACAAGCAATACTGTACACCACTCATCAAAGAAGCTCCTCATCACAACAGACGGAAGGTACTGCAGAGTTCCACAACTGGTCAGACCCAGAAAATATGCATCTAAGAGATGGCCAATCCTGGAAGACACATATACAGTTGACCCTCTACACCTAGGATTCTACTCCTAGGAATATAGCAGAATGAGGAGCAGAGGGAAAATGAGTGCACCCCTCAATTCTCACCAGCGAGGCTTCCTTATACAATAGAGAGTAATGCACACAGAAAGCCACAACTGGCCAAGTTTCAAAGAATGAGAGTCTCCGGAGTGTGTGTCCCTAGATGGGGCTCCTGTATTAAACCCCACCCACCCACAGCTCAGGGATCATTGTGGAAGACGGGGTGGAATGATTTTAAGAGCCAGGGCTGATTCATGAACATAGGAAAGCAGAGGCGTTCAAACTGGAAGCTTGCGCATGTGAACTTGCTTAGATGGTATCAGGCCCAGGACCAATGCCAGAGTGGAACAAGAGAAACGGGTGGTCAGCTGGCTCTGGACTGAGAACTACTGGAGGCTGCTTACTGCTGGCCGAAGGAAAGTATGCTGTACTTAAGATGTCTAGATCTCCTGACTCAACTCCAGGGGACGAATTTGCACAAAGGGACATCTGAGTTCAAAAGCTTAAATGGATAGGACTTAACATGGATGGTGTAATACATGAGTTCTGATGGAGGGTTGGGGGCATGGGGGGCCAAATTTGAATTCAGTCATTGTATAAAAAGTAAAATATCTTTGCCATAAAATAACATAGCATAAAATGCTACTTCTGCCGGGCGTGGTGGGGCACGCCTTTAATCCTAGCACTTTGGAGGCAGAGGCAGGCAGATCTTTGTGAGTTCAAGGCCTGCCTGGTCTACAGAGTGAGTTCCAGGTCAGCTGGGGCTACAGGGAGACCCTGTCTCGAAAAGACCAAAAAAAATAAAAAAGAAAGGAGAAAATGTATACCACCTCACTCCCTGAAAGCCCTCGGTCTTCCAGCCCTGAAGGACTGCATGACAGACACCGGGCCTCCAAAGAGCCACTCGTCAGTCCTGTGCTGCTCCATCTGGGCCTAAGCCACCATTGCCACTCAACAGACCGGGACCCCTGAATGACATCTCCCAACTCCAACCCTGTGACCCCTGTTACATGGGACCTAACCATATCCCTGCTCTGCTCAAAGCCCAGTCATGGCTCCCCAGTTCCCACTAGGGATCATCCCCCAACAGGGCTCTTCTCACCCTGGGTCTCCCTCGGGTTCGCTCTGCTCCAGCCAGTGCTTCTGCTGCTCCTCGCACCCGGACCCATAGCCAGCTCCAAGGCCGTATTCCCAACTGTGCTGCCAGGGAGGCTCTGGCTCTGGATCTCTGACTGGCCTAGAACTCACAGTCCTTCGGTTTCAGCCTTTGGAAGGCTAAGATTACAGGCCCGCTCATCTCAAAAATTTTAATACGGATTTCTTTTAAGGGGAATCCATGAACATTCTGGATCCCAGGCATAAATGAGTTCCATCCACTCCTGACCAGACACCTGGCAGATCCCACTCACTGGAAGGAGATGCAGGAACAGAGAAAGAACACACTCACTTGTAGACACTCAGGTGGGCAGCTGGGTGAGGACAAGTAAGCAGGTGAGATGGCGGCGCAGAGAGCTCTGCAGGAATCCTCCATGTCCTTGGAGCTGAAGAGAAAAACGGAAGGCAGACAAGGGCCCACAGCAGCAGGCAGAGATTAAAGGTGTGTACCACCCCCAGCTATTATAAAAACGTCAACTTGCTTCCTTTAACATTTCCTTTTATAATCTCTCTAATGCTGTAACTATCTGTTAGCTGTGTACTTGGGTCATAAGAAGGTATTTTCAAAAAGGTTGAACTGCCTCTGTCTCCCAAGTGCTGAGATTAAAGGCCTGCACCACCACACCTGGCTTTTTTTTTTTTTTAAAGAAATCTTAGGCCAACTGGGCTTGGTGGCGCCGGCCTTTAATCCTACCACTCTGGAGGCAGAGGCAGGTGGATCTCTGTTAGTTCTAGGCCAGCCTGGTCTACACAGTGAGTTCCAGGCCAGCTGGGGCCACAGGGAGACTTTGTCCCAAAAAGACCAGAAAGAAGAAACCTTAGGCCAGTGAAAAGGCCACCAGCCAATCTCACTGGGTTTTCGCAGCCTCTGCTGCCCTCTTGTGGCCAGAATGTGGCAGACGGAAAGAGTTCCCAACCGGAAGGCTTGAGAGAGGCTTCTAGTGGTGCAAACAATAAATCTTGGAAATCTGTAAAGAAATGAAGACAATCCGATGAGAATGCTACTGTTAGGTTATAAAAAAGCATGAAGCCCAATAAAAAGCCTCAGGCTTAGGTCACTCCAGGAACATGCTTTACTTCCATGTGGGACTGCCAGCGTGAGCCGCGTGCAGACACGTGGAGGAGCCGGACAGCATGGCAGGGGGCAGAACAGGGGCGGGGGGGGGGGGAGGAACAGGCGTGGGGGGGGGGGGCAGGGAGAGGCAGATAGAGACAGAGAGAAAGACAGAGAGAGAGAGAGTAATGGTGGCTGGGGTCCACCCATTTACACCATTTATACCCATGGGGCTGGACCTCAGGTATAGGGGAAGGGCTCAGAAGATTGGCAGCTTCTGGAGGAAGTGGGCACCTGTGTGACCCTTGCGATTCTGGGAAGCCTGGACCTAACAGCCACATTTTATGTTATTCTAAATGTAGGACAATGGGAGCCATGGTGGCAAAGGCCAGAAGAGCAGTTTCCTGTTGGCTGAGGAGACCGGACAGGCCAGGAGAGCAGGCACCTGGGCCAAAAAGGTACACCTGATCTTGGTGGATTGGCTGCCTGGGTGTGGACACTGAAGATCAACATGCTCATTCTGTATGCCAACTGTGGTAGCACATGTACGATTCAGCATGAGGGAGCCTGACGCCGAAAAGGAAAGGTTCAAGTCCAGCCTGGCTTCCATAGGAAGACTCAGACTCAAAAAGAAAAGACAAGCTGAGCCCCGACTATTCCAAGTCAGGTGTAGTGGTACACACCTTTAATCCTAGCACTCGGGAGGTAGAGGCAGGAGGATTTCTCTGAGTTCAGGCCAGCCTGGGTCTACAAGAGTGCAGTTCTGGACCAGCTGGAGCTACAGGAGAAGCCTTGTCTCAAAATACAAAAAAAAAAAAAAAAAACCTATTCCACACTCCTGAATGTATGTATACTGAGTGCTTGACTTGAAGCCCCTGGAGACCACCCTCGGTGCCACCTCCGGTTTCAATACAAACGTCCCTGCCTGCCAACCCCAGCAGCTCAGAAGCAGGTGCACGCCTCTTGGACAAGCCTATCCCCAATCTCCCCTTACGTCCCTGCCTGCCAACCCCAGCAGCTCAGAAGCAGGTGCACGCCTCTTGGACAAGCCTATCCCCAATCTCCCCTTACGTCCCAGCCTGCCTTCTCATCGGTGGCCAGTAGGTTCAAAGGACCAACTATGGGGCTGGAGAGATGGCCTAGCGTTAAGACGCCGACCGCCTACAAGACCCGTTCGATCCCAGCACCCACATGGCGGCTGAGAACCGTCCAAGCCTCCATCCAGGAGAACTCCAGTTCCAGGGAATCCGAGACCCCTTCTGACCTCCGCGGCGTTGCACGACAGGGTGCACAAACTTGCATGCAGACATACGATTCATTACACATACAGAAATAAATTAAAAAAAATTAATAAAAAAAAAAAAAGGACAACAGTTTTACTTCTCCAAATTTTCATTTTAAGAATATTCTTTGGCTGGAGAGATGGCTAGCGGTTAAAAGCGACGACCGCTCTTCAGAGGACCCGGGTTCGATTCTTCGATCCCAGCACCCCACATGGCGGCCAAGAACCGTCTGGAAACTCAGATTCCAGGAGAACTCCGGTTCCAGGAATCTGACACCCTCTTATTGACCTCCGCGGCTTGCACGGACACGGGTGCACAGACTGCATGCAGACAGTTACATTCATACCACATACAGAAATAAATAAAATTAATAATAAAAAAATTTTTTAAAAGAAACCCTCCACAACTGGAACCTTTGGTCTAACACGTCTCATCCCTTTGTTATTACTTGTATACGTGTGTCAAGGGCCCTCATCACAAATCTCCCCCTCTGGAAACATGTTTTAGGAATTATAATGAGCATTTTTTTAATGTGTATGAGGTTTTTTTTTTTGTTGTATTGTTATTGATCATGATGCATGTCTGTGGGGTAGAAGAGGCCATGTGGACCCCCCCGTAACTGGAGTTACCAATGGTTGTTAGTTGCCATGTGGGTGCTGGTAATCGAACCCAGGTCCTCTGCAAGAGCAGCCAGTGTTCTTAAGCTCCGAGCCATCTCTCCAGCACCTATAATAAACATTTTTAAGATTAATTTATTTTTATTTATGCATGTATTTATGTGTGGCTGTGTACATGTGCGTGTCAAGGAGGCTAGAACAACACATCTGATTATGCATGTATCTGTGTGTGGCTGTGTACATGTGTGTGAGTGTCGAGGGGGCTGGAACAGCACATCTGATTCCCTGGAGCTGGAGTTCCTCTCAAGCCCCAAAGTTATTTTTATTGCTTTATTAAGAACTATTTAATTTATTTATTTATATGCATATGTCTCTCTGCACGTACATGTATATGCACATGGGTGTTCAGGAGACCAGAAGGGATGTGTTGGATCCCCTGGCGCGGGCGTCACAGGCAGCTGTGAGCCCCCCCAACATGGGTGCTGGGAAGTGAACTTCAGGGTTCTGGAAGAACAGCAAGGACTCTTTTTTTTTTTTATTTTTTTATTTCTGTATTGTGTATGAATGTACTGTCTGCATGCACAGTTTATTTTCTATATATATATATATATATATATATTAGAGTATATATAGTATATGTATATAGTATATATCTATATATATAAGTATATATATAACACACCGTGTCGTTCCTAATGCCGCCGGAGTCAGAAGAGTGGGCTGTCGGATTCCCCTGGAACTGGAGTTCTCCTGAAATTTCGGGAGTTTTTAGACGGTTCTCAGCTGCCTGTTGGGTGCTGAGGATCCGAAACCCGGGTCCTCTGCAAGAAGCAGTCAGCGCTCTTAACACGCTAAGCTATCTCTCCAGCCTTTTTTTTTTTAATTTCAGCAACGGACCTCTTAACCTCTGAGTCCCTTATAAGAAGTATGATTACTGATGAGTGTCATGCCACTGCACAGTAAGTGCACAGAGTTTCCACCCTTTTAATTAGCTTTTTTTATATTAAATTATTATTTTTTAATTTTATTTATTTCTGCATGTGTTGATGGAATGTACTGCTGCATGCAAGTCTGTGCACCCGTGTCTTGCAATGCGCGGAGGTCAGAAAGAGGGCGTCGGATTCCCCTGGAACTGGAGTTCCTCTGGAATTGGAGTGTTACAGGACGTTCTGCCGCCATGTGGGTGCTGGGGAATCGAACCCGGGTCCTCTGTAAGAGCGGTCGGTGCTCTTAACCGCTAGGCCATCTCTCCAGCCCCTTTAATTAGCTTTTAAATTAACATCCAAAATGGGCGTGGAGAGATGGCCCCTGCAGTTTAATGGCACCAACTGCTCTTGCAGAGGAACGCCGGTTTGATCCCCAGCACCTCCACATGGCATGCTCGAGAACCGTCTGTAACTCCTAGTTCCAGGGAATCTGATTGCCCTCTTCTGACCTCCACAGGCATTGCACAAACATGGGTGCACAAATCTACATGCAGAGACACGTACATATACAAATTTAAAAACATACAAAAATTAAATAATTTTTTTAATTAGGCATACAAAAAGATAATGGGTTTCATCATGACATCTGCATGCATGTTTCCCATGTACTTTGCTGATATTCAGCTGTTACCGGTCAGGCTCACCCTCCCTCTCCTGCTGACTCCCCAAAGAGATCCTTGCATTCCTACATTTCTCATCCACTGGCAAAAGCAATGTAAGAGAAGAAACCTTTATTTGGGCTCATGGGAATTTTTGTTTGTTTATTTGGAGGGATTTTTTTTCTTTTTTTTTTTTTTTTTTTTCTGTTTTTGGGAANAGTACATTCAACACATACAAACAGTACATTCATACAATACCAAAAATAAATAATTTTTTTAATTAGGCATACAAAAAGATAATGGGTTTCATCATGACATCTGCATGCATGTTTCCCATGTACTTTGCTGATATTCAGCTGTTACCGGTCAGGCTCACCCTCCCTCTCCTGCTGACTCCCCAAAGAGATCCTTGCATCACTACATTTCTCATCACTGGCAAAAGCACTGAATGTAAGAGAAGAAACCTTATTTGGGCTCATGGGAATTTTTGTTTGTTTATTTGGAGGCGATTTTAATTCTTTTTTTTTTTTTTTTTTTTTTTGGTCTTTTTGACACAGGGTCTCCCTTTAGTCCCAGCTGGCCTGGAACTTGCTATGTATACCAGGCTGGCCTTGAACTTACAGAGATCCACCTGCCTCTGCCTCCCAAGTGCTGGGATGAAAGATGTATGCCCCCATGCCCGGCCCTAATTAATTCATTTTTATTATATGTGTATGTCTGGTTTTGCCTGCATGTATCTAAATGCACCATCTGTATGCAATACCGGCAGAAGCCAGAAGGGGATCGGATTCCCTGGAACTGGAGTTACACAGCTACCAAGTGGGTTCTGGGGTTTGAAACCAGGTCCTCTGTAAAAGCAACCTGTGCTCTTAACTGCTAAGCCATCTCTCCCTTTGGGCTCTGATTTTCAGAGAGCAGAGTCTACAATTCAGGAATTCACCAGGAGCAGCTCTGTGCATGGCTGCTGTCCTCGGAAGCAGAGAAACCTAGACGGAAACTGGGGTGGGCTATCCTGCAAAGGCTCACCCCAATAGTCTTCTTCTGCCAAGTGGGTCTCACCTTCTAAAGATTTCACAACCTCCCAACCCAGAGCCACCAGCTGGGGATAAAGTGTTCAAACACAAGAGTCGGCAGACAACTCAGGCTTAATAACACCCACGTCCTCTTCATTTTTTTCTTATCTAGATTCTGCATATAAGCAGAAGTGATATGCAATATCCGAGTTGTTTGTTGTTTGTTTGTTTGTTTGTTTTTAATGCAGAGTGGTATTTCGCAGAACTTTCCATAATGTAAAAAGGGACACATACTATGTCAGAGAAGTTTAGTTCGCAAACTACACAGAGAAAGCCAGAATGATAGTTGATGTCTATCAAACGCCCTTGGAGGGTGGACTGTGGGGAGAGGCGGACAGCCCACTCAGGTGGTCAACTACACATCCACCAGCTGGGGCTGCCTTCTCAGCAGCCTGACCTCACCCCCACTGCACATCATGGGTCCCCTCAGACCTCACTGAGTCCAGTCCTTCACACACAGCAGGTCCTGGACAGGTTCCCAAGCAACACTGCTGCCCCACCTGTGCCATACCTCAGCCCTATTACATTCCCACTTCCTCCCCTGCTGTCTGGATCCCTTGCCTTCTGCCCCAAGCTCACTCAAGTCCCTGAGTTTCAGCATCAGCTCTCTAGGGCTTGCTTCATAGAGACAGCATCCTGGTTCCAGCAGCCCCCTACACCCAGCAAGTGTTTGGAAAGTTTCTCCAGAGTGGTAGAAAGACAAAATATCCAGATATGCAAACCCTTTGGGGCCTAGAGCTCAGGGACACTTGCTGAAAGTCAGGCATTTATTTTCTTCATTGTATTTGTCTTATCAACCAAATATGATGAATTCATATTTACTTATTAATTTTTTAGACTTAAAATGTATTATGGTTTTTCTTTTTTTATTTTATTTATTTTTGTATGTGTATGAATGTACTGTCTGCATGTAGGTTTGTGCACCCATGTCGTGCAATGCTGCGGAAGTCAGAAGAGGGTGTCGGATTCCCCTGGAACTGGAGGTCTCCTGGAATTGGAGTTACAGACGGTTCTCAGCTGCCATGTGGGTGCTGGGGATTGAACCTGGGTCCTCTGCAAGAGCAGTCGGTGCTCTTAACTGCTAGGCTATCTCTCCAGCCCTGTATTATGGTTTTTCAAATATTTATTTCTATTATTTGTTTGGATCTTTTTGAGACAGTGCTTCCTTGTAGCCTCAGCTGGCCTAGAACTTACTATTTAGACCAGGATGGCCTTTAACTCAAAGAGATCCACCTGCCTCAGCCTCTCGAGTGCTGGGATTAAAGGCATGTGCCACTACACCCAGATATTTTTATTATTTTTAATTATGTATATGTATGTGTCTGTGTGTGGATGTTGCACATAAGTGCAGGTGCCCAAGAAGACCAGAAGAGGGCGTCATATCCCCTGTGTGTTTGAATGAGAATGTCCCCCATAGGCTTCAAGTAGTGAGACATTTTGTCCCCAGTTGGTGGCGCTGTTTTGGGTCTTAGAAGGTGTAGCCATGCTGGAGGAAGTATGTCACTGGAGGTGGGGTTACAGAGTTCAACAAGCCTTGCAGTCTCCAATTGCTCTCTCTCAGCTTCCTGTGCTTATTGGAAGATGTAAACCTTGGCTTTCTGCTCCAGCTCCTGCCACTATGTCTCCCCACCACAATGGACTCTAATTCCCTGGAACTGTGAATCATAAGCTCAAATAAACTCTTCCTTTTATAAGTTCCCTTGGTCATGGTTTTATCACATCAATAGAAAAGTGACTAATACAGTTTTTTATGCCAGAGAGTGGGCTGTTGGCTGTGAAGAACCTGACCATGTGGGTGTTTGGAGAAGTGTGGAAGATTTTGGAACTTTGGGCTGGAAAAGTTGTTGATGGCTGCAAGGAGAGCTTAATGGGCCATTCTAGTAGAAAGCTTGGAAGAAAGCAGTGCTGGGAAAAATGTATTTCCAGAAGAAAATAAAGACTTAAGCAGCAACTGGGATATTTTGTCAAAGAGTCTGGCTGGAGTTTGCCCAAGCCCAAATGCTTTCCTGAGGCTAAGTTGAAAAGCAATGGACTAATTTCTTTGGTGGAGGATATTTCAAGACAGCCTAATGTAGAAATGGTGGTGTGGCTATTAATGGTGAATATTATACAGATCTACAATGAAAAAGAGCAAACGAGGCAGAAAGAAATGCATAATGCACAGTTTGGATTGGAAAATTGCACTAGGAAGATTAATGTTACAGCCAAGGCATGTGAAGGAGAGGACCCATTTGATAAGGAGATTAAAGTGATTAAAGAGAGGCCTAGAGATTTAGAAGAAAACAATAGAAACTGCCTTCAAGGCAAGACCACATCCAGCTAAGCCTCCAATTTTTGAAAGGAAAATACTAAAAGGGCAGAGAAAAGTTGAGAATATGGTTGAAGTAGGCCATGGTCCATTCCAAACTTGCAGCCAACACAGCCAAACTTGGCAGTTTCATTCACGTGGTGCTGGCTTTAGAGGCATGAAGGGTGCAAGAGTAAAGGGGTCGTCAGTTCTTCCTCTGTTGTTTCAGAGAGCTGCTGAGGCTAGGCAGAGTGCAGCAGGGGCGTCCCTGCATAAAGAAGGCCCTAATAGGCCATTGCATGAATCTGTGAAGGTGCAGCCTTGTTGGCAGCCAAGACTCCAAGAAGACATTCAAGATGCCAGAGCTGTGAGATATTTGCCAAGGAGAACTGCACACAGGGAGTGGTACTAACTTAACAAAGAGATGTATGTTGGGGCTGGAGAGATGGCTCAGTGGTTAAGAGCACTGACTGCGAAAATGACTGGAGCTAGAGGACATCATGCTGAGTGAAGTAACACAATCCCAGAAAAACAAACGACGAATGGTATCCCTCATCTGTGGATGCTAGTGCCAATTGCCTAGTTGTAAGTATTTCTTGTGTATGGCCCCCTGAGCTTTTGTCCAAAGCAGTTGGGAGTGATGCATATTGGAATCAACAACAACAACAGAAAGGACTGAATCGAAGAACTGACTGAAACAGTGAACTTTTGCTCAAAACAGTCAACTTCCTCATGGAGAATATTGATAAAGACTGAGAAAGAGATGAAAAGCATATTTGGCAGAATGCATGAGCTCTGGTGGGGTGGGCGAATGGGGGGGGACACGGGTCTAGATTTGTTAAAAAAATAAAAATAAATTTATGTGAAAAAAAAAAAGAGCACTGACTGCTCTTGCAGAGGACCTGGATTAGATTCCCAGCACCGACAGGGTGGCTAAGAACCATCCAATGCCCTCTTATGACCTCTGCAGCATTGCATGACATGGGTGCACATACTTACATGCAGACAGCACACTCATACACATAAAATAATAAATTTTTAAAAAATTTAAAAATTTAAAATGTTGCAAGCAAAGCTAGAAGAGCTGAGCCATCTAAACCCTTTGGAAGTAAATTCCCAGAAGTCGCACATGGAGCTACTGGACTTGGTGTTTGCCCTGCTGATTTTCGGTCTTGTTTTGGTCCAGTTTTTCCTCACTATGCCTCTATTCCTCTCTTTTGGAATGGGAATGTGTATTCAGTTCCACTGTATGTTGGGAGTATGTAATCTGTCTTTTGATTTTACAGGAGCTTACAGTTAAGAGATTGGCCTGGGTCTCAGAAGAGGCTTTGGACTATAGACTTTTGAATAGTATTGAGACTGGTAAAAACTATGGGGACTTTCAAGGTTGGACTAAAGGCTTTTTGCATTTTATATGTTCATGAGCCTATGGGGGCCAGGGAGTGGAATGTGTTGGTTTGAATGAGAATGTCCCCCATAGGCTTCAAGTATTTAGACATTTTGTCCCCAATTGGTGGCACTGTTGTGGGTCTTAGAAGGTGTAGCCATGCTGGAAGAAGCATGTCACTGGAGATGGGGCTTACAGAGTTCAACAAGCCTTGCAGTCTCCAGTTGCTCTCTCTCTTGGTTTCCTGTGCTCATTGGAAGATGTGAACCTTGGCTTTCTGCTCCAGCTCCTGTCACCATGCCTCCCACCACAATGGACTCTAATTCCATGGAACTGTGAATCATAAGCTCAAATAAACTCTTCCTTTTATAAGTTCCCTTGGTCATGGTGGTTTTATCACAGTGACAGAAAAGTGACTAACACACCCTGTATCTGGAGTTACATGTAAGCCACCTGACATGGGTGCTGGGAACCAAACTCGGGTCTTCTTGGATTAAGAGCAGTATGAGCTCTTAGCCACTGAGCCATCTCTGCAGCCACCAATGTCTTATATATTTTAATTCTTTCCTCATACTAGACTCCATTTATTTTCTCTCCATAAAACTCCAATTATTTTCTCTCCATAAAAATTAAATACTTCGGGGCTGGAGAGATGGCTCAGTGGTTAAGAGTGCTGACTGCTCTTGCAGAGGACCTGGGCTCCATTCCCAGAACCCATATGGTGGCAAAGAACCATCTTTAACTCCAGTTCCAGGGGAATCCGATGCCCTCTTCTGCCCTCCGAGGCATTGCACAACATGGGTGCACCAACCTACATGCAGACAGTATACTCATACACATAAAAAAATAAATAATTAATTAATTAATTAATTAATTAAAAGCCAGGCATAGTGGTGCACGCCTTTAATCCTAGCACTTGGGAGGCAGGGGGAGGGGAATCTTTGTGAGTTCAAGGCCAGCCTGGTCTATAGAGCAAGTTCCAGGACAGCTGGGGCTACAGGGAGACCCTGTCTCGAAAAGACAAAAAATAAATAAATAAATAAATAAATACTTCATTTGTTATGTCTTTAACTTTTGCCTATTTATGAGATTGTTTCCAATTTAATTTTTTTTATTTTATGTGTCTGTAATGGGGTAATTTCACCAAAGACCACTCAGACACAAAATGATGCCAATAGAATGTCTTTAGTCAGCTGACTACATACCAGACATTCAGTTGAGGCTGTATAGCAAAGAGCTATAGTTGGGAGATGTTTTATATAGAAAAACCATATCCAGGGGTGGAAAATTCAAGTTCCCCAGCATACAGGTAGAAAGCCCTTCCAACAATTCCTATTCTCTAAATGTAAGACAAGTGTAAAGTACAGAACCCATGAATTCGAGTTAGTAGAAAAAGTTTCCAAGCAACCAGGTACACAATGACTTGTTGTCAACTTCTGCCCTGGCTCAGTTGCCTGTTCCCATACCTTGAATTAAGTTTTAACTACTGGGCTCAGCTGGGCTCATAATATGGCGTAGCTACGGGCAGTCTTGAGGTGCCTCACCACATTCCCCAATGGTTCTATGGTCATGAGTCAAATCTTAAACTCATATTGGGAAAGAGGATTATACTGTTTTTTATTATTGTCCATTCCCTAGTAGAGTTAAGCAATTAATCAGACAAGGCCTGACTGACAGGGCCACAAAGAAGAGGATGAGTTGCCCAGCTAGGGTTATGAGTCAGGTGATGAGCCATTGAATTATATAAACAGTATTTTCGCAGAACTACTAAGAGAAAAACATGTACTGGAGACTGATTGTCAGAGACTAACCTGTACAGGTTCAGTCCCAGGTCAGCTAGGACAGGCCAAATATCCTGTTGGCTGCTCTCCAGGAGAGAGGAAGCAGACAGCCTGCACCTGGCAGTCCTGAATACTTAGCACTTGATTAATATAAATTGAGAAATCTGAACCTGGATGCTATGTAAATTATGCCAGAGTTGAGAGCTGCAACAACAAAATAATATTCCAAGAAGGGTACATAATGCTTAGACTTTAAAAGAAATATACTGGTTATTTTAACCATTGGTTATACTTTGGGGGAGGGGTTAAGATCATACAGTTCACCAGATTAACAGTTTTCTCTTTCTCAAGATCAAGTGAGGATCTGATCCTCAGGGGTCACTCGTGTGTGTTTTGTTTTGTTTTGTTTTTAATTTTCATTTTTTATTGATGCTTTGTGTATTTCATACATCATTTTCCAATTCAGTTCAGGCATATTTCCCTTTCCCTTCCCCCCACCCCACCCCATCCCAGCTCATGCATTCTGCCATAACTGTCCTGCATCTTGCTCTGTTTTTTTTTTTATTTTTTAACAATAAGTGATAAATTATGAGTATAAGCATCCTTCATGTAAAACCAATTTGCAAGCATTTGTGCCCAAACCCTCACAGCTCATGGGTCCCACCATCCAGCAGAGAGGCTTGTATGTTCAATTAAGTTGATCAAATGAGTGTCCAGACTATATTGTTGTAGTTTCACCATTCACCCCAATTTGGAAGTTAAAAACAACCTGCTGACCAAAATTTCTATACCAGGTATCATTAACTATTACAGGTATCATGACAAGTATGGGGGCGAGTTTAACAATCAATAAGGCAGGAGGCTGAGGTGGGGTGCATTAATACAAATGGACAAAGTACAACTGTGTCAAAAGACTAGGAACCTGGTAGAAGTTGACTCAATCATCATGTGATTAATACCATAACCATTAAATAGGGCAGTATTATTAACAAAAACAGTATAGGTGGTTCATCCAAGTTACGGGTGAGTCAAAGGAGGATCTGCATGAAAAGTCCAGTAAGTGTCCCCCACACACACACTTCACTAGTTAAAAGAGTCAGAAAGGGGGTGGCTAGAGTAACCCTCCTCCCTGTCTACGAAGTTCCTGGGTCCCTGGTGACAAAGAGTTTTGATCTGTCCTGGGTTGGAATGTTGGCTCTCCTGCTGCTCCACCGGCTGGAATCCAGCTGCTTCTATTTTTTTTTTTTTTTTTTTTTTTTCGGAATTTCTTGGATTAATGGGTAGTGGTTCTTCTTTTCAGTGCTTTTGTGTGGGTACCTCAACATTGTCAGATGAAGCATTCAGGCAGCCATCATTGCACTGGCATCCTGTGGAAAAAAACACAAGCATAGCCCTGCCCCCAAACTAACACCAGAGTGGGGAGATGTTATTTTCCTGCGAAGGAATCCTTCCAGGGATCTGTCCACAAGAGGAAGTCCGATTCCCACCCCTTTTAGTTTTCAGAGAGACCATGTCAAAATGGAATGTCAATGAGGAAGGACCATTTAACTCTGTAGTAGTTTGAAGAGATCTCCTATTGCTGCAGGGAAATTATTAGAACAGAGAGTAGGAAAAAAGGAATCCTCTACAATATGCTCTTTAACAAGACCATGTCCTTCCCCCATTGCAATCACATTTAGAAGGTTCAGACAGGAGTACATGGCTCTAGAGGAAATAACCCAGACCTGGAAGCTGCGTTCAACCTCTAAGTCAGCTGCATTTCTACTTTTCAGCAGCTCCTCAGAAAGCATCAGGAAAAAGGACCAGCTTCTGACCCCACTGCCACTGCGGCCATGGAGGTCCTGCGCCACCGAGCAGTGCCACGCGGACAAACTACAGGTGCTAAATGAGAGAAGGTGCCCCCTATCCAAGTAGTACTGTTTTAATGTTCAGAAAGGACAGGCAAGGCCATCTGAAACTTCCTCTCTGTAGCAGCCTGCAGCTTAAGGCTAGGCGATGTGCCAGATCTCATAACCATAAGCACAATTCACAAAAGCCCATGTCAGGTCGAATACAGTCCAAACTCCCCTTAAAAATAAGTTTGTCATCTCTAATTAAAACAAAAAGTTTCTGAATTGTAAATTAAATCGTGGAAAAAATAGACTAGTTGGAATAAATTCAGCAAAAATAATGACAGTCACTTATAAAAATGGAATATATTTATTAGTACGACTATGCTTGTGGTGAATAAACGAGATGTACAGAAATGTAAAATTATGTATAAAAAGTAAGTCGTTTGCTCTTACTGGTAGGTCCTCCCCCCAATGAAACATGCAAACCACGTCTGTCACAGCAGACAGCACTGATCGGATGTGATAAATGTGGTCAGGTGTCTGCCTGACACTAACGAATCATTGCCAGGAGCTGGAAAGATGGCTCAGCACTTCAGAGCACTGACTGGCTCTCACGGAGGACCTGGCGATCTATTCCCGCAGCACATGGCGTACGCTAAGAAACCATCCTTTAATCGGCATGGCTGGTTGTATCATGGCTTCTAATCCTCAGCATTCAGGAAGCAGAGGCAGCGGAATCTCGTGAGTTAGCCAAGGTCCGTCCCATGATTCAGAGTGAGTGTCCAGGACTAGCTGGGGCTAACAAGGAGACACCCTGAGTCTCAAAAGACCCCCCCCCCGCCCAAAAAAAAAAGATCATTGCCCAGATGGCAATTGGTAGGCCAACATCACTTAATGTTCTAATTTTTTTTTTGGTCTTTCGAGACAGGGTCTCCCTGAGCCCCAGCTGTCCTGGAACTCACTCTGTAACCAAGGCTGGCCTTGAAACTCACAAAGATCTGCCTGCCTCTGCCCCGAGTGCTAGGATTAAAGGCGTGCGCACACGCCCGGCTAGTTCTTATGAGGCAGGGAGCAGCAGAGACCTGGCTTTGTCCTCCAGTAGCATGGAACTGGTAAATGAAAAGCCAAAAGGAGCCAGGGGCGCCCCTCCCCCTCCTCCCAATCCTGATTACCCTGAGGACACGGATCCTCAACTGACCTTGAAATCAAAAGGCTTGGTTAAGTGCTGGCTGTGTGCGCTTAGACTACATCCAATAAGGAAAATAAGACAATGAAAAAAATAATTAGAAAAGGCTGAAGAAAGTTGTACTATCAGGTATATAACTGAGATCTTACGTAAACAAAGATTAACAAGTAAAAAAAAAAAACAAAAAGCACAGTTGTTTTCCCTGTCTCTTTGCAAGTGCATCTACCCGCGGCTGCACTGTTTTTGCCATCCTTTGAAGACTTGAGAAGACACAGCTTCTCAACCTTCCAATAAGGACTGAAGACTCGTGCTTTCTTCCAAGAATCCTCCAAACGGACTCGAGAGAAATGGCCTAGCGGTTAATGAGCGCCGACCGCTCTTACAGCAGACCGCGTATGTTCCAGCCCCAGCACCCAATGCAGCCAGAACCGTCTGTAACTTACTCCAGATCCAGGAGACCCCTCCGGGGGGAAATCCATCGACACCCTCTTCTGACTCCGGCTCTTGTACGACACTGTGCACAAACTGAATCGCAACAGTACATTCATTCGACACATACTGAAATAAATAAAAAATGGTAAAAATAATGCGTCCAAACCTCAGTCGGAGATGGGGAACTGCTGAGACATTCAGCATGTGGACTGAGCAAATCACCATGGTTCAAGCCTCTTCACGTATATTCATGTCCATTGTGGAACAACGCTGATAATCATGGAGACCAGTACAGGACGATCAAGACAGGACAGTGCTTACTGGACCCTACCATTTGGTAGACCGATGGGAAGAACCCAGTGATGGACACACAAGGAACAGACTGATGGTGGTTTGGGCTCACCAAGGAGACTTCCCAACATGATGTCTTTCAGCCTAACTAAAAAACAAAAATCATAAGCTCAAGATCCTAAAACCTATCATACATGTATGTCTGAATAATGACATATTTTGGAAGGATTTAAATTGGAAGAACAACAACAAGAAGACTGGGTCACAGAACTGACTGAAACATTGACCTTCTGCTCAAAACAGTAAACTTCTAAACTTCTGCATTGAAAATTTTTGGGAATCACCAAAGCTCAACCAAGAAGGGATCGACAGCTTAAATAGACCAATAATATGTGAAGAAATTGAAGATGTAATAAGCAGCCTCCCAACCAAAAAATGCCCAGGCCCAGATGGTTTCACAGCAGAATTCTATAAAATATTTCAAAAAGACTTACAACCATTAATATTCAAGTTGTTTAGAAAGATACAAACAGGGGGAGTTCTCCCAGATTCCTTCTATGAAGCCAGCATCACTCTATTACCAAAACCAGGCAGAGATGCAACCAAAAAGGAGAACTATAGACCCATCTCCCTAATGAACACAGATGCCAAAATTCTAAACAGGATACTGGCAAATCGCATACAGACCCACATCAAGAAGATCATCCATCATGACCAAGTTGGAGTCATACCAGAGATGCAGGGATGATTCAACATATGAAAATCAATAAATATCATCAAGCATATAAATGGACTGAAGGACAAAAACCACACGATCATCTCAATTGACCCAGAGAAAGTCATGTGTGTTTTGAAGAGAGCCCTGGCTCCACTGACTTTTCTTTTACCTGTTCCATCCATGTGTGGATAAGTCAGGAGTTCCCACTTGACCCTGGCTTTGCTTGGAAGCATGAAATCATTGACTCTGATTTCCATGACTTCCCTGAACATGAAGACAGCTCATCACAGTTACAGGACATTTTCAGAGAGAGCTCATAGTCCCCTGGGACTTAGTTGACCTTGGAGGGCAAGGAACAAAACTTTCCCTTAAGTCCCTTTGACCAGATTAGAATGAGCTTTTGAATATGGTTATTAACCAGCCAAGAAGGTTAATTGCATCAGTCTAATATACTTTTTTCCCCTTCATTTATTTATTCATGAGACTGGGAAACAGGAAAGTCATTAGGTAATGTCACAGACATAATCTGCAAATGAGATGCCTGGAGCTGGCATCTACCACGCCATAATTCTGCCAGGTCAGGCTTCTCTGGAAGAGGCTACAGGCTCACAGATCACAGGTACCTGGGATTCTTTGTGCCAATCACAAAACATCTTTCCAGTCTGCCAGGCCTCCAAGGGGGAAAAGCAGATAACTATCCAGTCCTGGTACAGGGCCAGCTCCTTGGTGGGGAACTTGAAGAAGCTGCTGCTGTGGGCACGGTTCTCCTCGGTAGTTCCCACCACACCAATGGAAGAGACCAGCATCTGGATACAAGGCTCTGTGGATATTCCCAGTACCACCGTCAGGCTGGGCTGCAAAGTAACACTTGCTCAGTCTTCAGGTTTTCCCAGGTTGGCAGCAGTGGCCATACAGAGCTGCTTCTCCTGGTGGGCAGGCAGCTGGTAGGCAAGTTCACGTCCAGCTCCATGAACAGGGCATATCAGCAGCACAGAGAGTGGAGGGTGAGAACCCTGTCTAATATTCTTTAGCATGACATTGAAGAGCCATTCGATGTTGCATGACCTTCATGGTGCCAGAGAGGACTATGCAAATTGCTGGAAAGAAATAGTCTCCATGCCGGGTGTGGTGGCACACACCTTTAATCCTAGCACTCAGGAGGCAGAGGCAGGCGGATCTTTGTGAGTTCAAGGCCAGCCTGGTCTACAGAGTGAGTTCCAGGCCAACTGGGGGATACCAGTGGAGACCTTGTCCGAAAAAAAGACAAAAAAAAAAAAAAAAAAAAAAAAAATGGTCGCCAAAGTCCCACTACAGACCTTACATGCTGCACTTTTATATGCCAAAGAAGATGTGGCGCAATAGTGGCAGCCTGGTACATGTACACCCAGAAAAATTCCAATTGGATTTGGGCTCGCTCCCTCCCTGGGGAGGTAAGACACACAACTGATACTGCAAGCTTGGCACCTCCTAGTGGCAGGAGACTTTATATGCCACATTAGAAAGCAATTGCCATCCTTTCATTAAAGAGCTATAATGCCCTGACCAAGATACTGTCCAAGCATATGTGTTTGTGCTCATAGCATAACTTGTTATAATGGTTAATATCTCTTTGGTGTTTTGTGTTTTCTAGTAGACTTATAAGGAGATTCCAAATGAGCCACCAGTCCATTGAAAACAGAACTTGGACAGACTCAAGATTTTGATGTGTCACCTCAGAGAAAAAATAGTTTCCTGTCTCTCACTCTCTTTTGCCCTCCCCTCCAGGCCCAGGGACTCTCATGGAGGAGGTTGGCAGGTCGGTTGGCATGTCAGTCTGTAAGAGCCAAAGATGGGGGGGGTGAATTGTAAGATCACAGCAAAAATGGACTGGACTTTTTTTTATTTGATCAGCATGTTTGTTTATGCAAAACCTCTCAAACTGGACTAGGGGACCCTGGGTGTTACAAGAATTTGACTCAGATGCTTGCTAATTGGGTTTACATGGATGTTGCTTATGTTTCTTGTTTATGTTTACTAACTGGTTTAAAAAAAAAAAGAGTCCAAGGAATTGGTGGGACCTGATAAGGTCCCTTTGGAAGTTAAAAACAACCTGCTGACCAAAATTTCTATACCAGGTATCATTAACTATTACAGGTATCATGACAAGTATGGGGGGGGCGAGTTTACAATCAATAAGGCAGGAGGCTGAGGTGGGGTGACATTAATACAAATGGACAAAGTACAACTGTGTCAAAAGACTAGGAACCTGGTAGAAGTTGACTCAATCATCATGTGATTAATACCATAACCATTAAATAGGGCAGTATTATTAACAATAGCAGTAACAGGTGGTTCATCCCAAGTTAGAGGGTGAGTCAAAGGAGGATCTGCATGAAAAGTCCAGTAAGTGTCCCCCACACACACACTTCACTAGTTAAAAGAGTCAGAAAGGGGGTGGCTAGAGTAACCCTCCTCCCTGTCTACGAAGTTCCTGGGTCCCTGGTGACAAAGAGTTTTGATCTGTCCTCGGGTTGGAATGTTGGCTCTCCTGCTGCTCCAGGCTGGAATCCAGCTGCTTCTTTTTTTTTTTTTTTTTTTTTCATTTCTTGATGAATGGGTATTGTGTCTTTGTCAGTGCTTTGTGTGGGACCTCACATTGTCAGATGAAGCATTCAGGCAGCCATCATTGTCACTGGCATCCTGTGGAAAAAAACACAAGCATAGCCCCGCCCCCAAACTAACACCAGAGTGGGGAGATGTTATTTTCCTGCGAAGGGATCCTTCCAGGGAGTCTGTCCACAAGAGGAAGTCCGATTCCCACCCCTTTTAGTTTCAGAGAGACCATGTCAAAATGGAATGTCAATGAGGAAGGACCATTTAACTCTGTAGTAGTTGAAGAGATCTCCTATGTGCTGCAGGGAAATTATTAGAACAGAGAGTAGGAAAAAAGGAATCCTCTACAATATGTCTTTAACAAGACCATGTCCTTCCCCCATTGCATCACATTTAGAAGGTTCAGACAGGAGTACATGGCTCAGAGGAAATAACCCAGACCTGGAAGCTGCGTTCAACCTCTAAGTCAGCTGCATTTCTACTTTTCAGCAGCTCCTCAGAAAGCATCAGGAAAAAGGACCAGCTTCTGACCCCACTGCCACTGCGGCCATGGAGGTCCTGCGCCACCGAGCAGTGCCACGCGGACAAACTACAGGTGCTAAATGAGAGAAGGTGCCCCCTATCCAAGTAGTACTGTTTTAATGTTCAGAAAGGACAGGCAAGGCCATCTGAACTTCCTCTGCTGAGCAGCCTGAGCTTAAGGCTAGGATGTGCCAGCCTCTCATAACCATAAGCACATTCACAAAAGCCCATGTCAGGTCGATACAGTCCAAACTCCCTTAAAAATAAGTTTCATCTAATTAAAACAAAATGTCTTGAATTGTAAATTAAATCGTGGAAAAGAATAGACTAGTTGGAGATAAGTTAAGCAAAATAATGAAAGTCTTATAAATAATGAATATATATTATTAGTCGATATGCTTGTGGTGAATAAAGGAATGTACAGAAATAAAATTATGTATAAAAAAGTAAGTTTTCTCTTACTGTAGGTCTCCCCCCAAGAAACATGCAAACCACTCTGTCACAGCAGACAGCATGATCGGATGTGATAAAGTGTCAGGTGTCTGCCTGACACTTAAGAAGTCATTGCCAGGGCTGGAAAGATGGCTCAGCAGTTCAGAGCACTGACTGCTCTTGCAGAGGACCTGGGATCTATTCCTAGCACGCACATGGCAGCTAAGAACCATCTTTAATCGGGCATGGTGGTGCATGCCTTTAATCCTAGCTCTCAGGAGGCAGAGGCAGGTGGATCTCTGTGAGTTCAAGGCCAGCCTGGTCTACAGAGTGAGTTCCAGGACAGCTGGGGCTACAGGGAGAACCTGTTCTCCCCCCCCCCCAAAAAAAAAGAAGTCATTGCCCAGAATGGCAATTGGTAGGCCAACAGTCACTTAATGTTTCTAATTTTTTTTTTGGTCTTTTCGAGACAGGGTCTCCCTGTAGCCCCAGCTGTCCTGGAACTCACTCTGTAGACCAGGCTGGCCTTGAACTCACAAAGATCTGCCTGCCTCTGCCTCCCGAGTGCTAGGATTAAAGGCGTGCGC
>VZQC01000766.1:62323-153508 GCA_009823505.1 Rhizomys pruinosus | reverse complement strand
CTAACCTGTAGAGGATGTAAGCTTGTGGCATCAGCCATGGGTTATTTCTCCAAGGGGAGAGCCAATAGCCAATTAGATTTGGGATATACAGGCACATGGCTGCCTCTGCTGCACAGTATTTCCAGGCAGGTGAGGTGTAGCTGGTGCTGACAGTGGAGTCTTGCTTGACTCAGGGAGACCCATATTTGCTTTATTGGTTTAGTGGCCTTTGGTAACACTCTCTGGCATTCCAGAGGCCATCTGTACACTTGCATGTGTGGTCTCAATACATCCCTCCCATGTTAACGTCAGGTCTTCGGCAGCAGGGTCTTATTGCCTCTCCTCCTGTAGGTATCCCAACTTAGAGGCAAGGAGCCCTTACCTTTTGTGGGGCCTTGGATCCCCTCTGCCTCGAAAATTTTAAGAGACTGAGAAAAAGATGAAAAACATGTTTGACAGAATGCATGCCGCTCTTGTGGGGGGGGCAAGGAAGGGGACATGGGTCTACATTTGATTGGAAATTTTGTATGAAATGTACAAAGCTTCAATAAAAATTGGCTTTGAAAAAAAAGAGTCAGGGAGCTTACAGGTGGTTTAATACTTAACAACTGAAGTCTCTGGCAACCTTTAAGCTGCACAGAACCGCAGCAGCAGATGAAGACATCTCTTTAACCTCTTTAACACTTAAAAAAAAAAAAAAAAAAAAAACCAAAAAAAAAAAAAAAAAAAAAAGATAAAATCCTTAAAAAGGAAGTTTAAGTTCACAGGATCTGACCCTCTCTCTGCCTGTCTACCTTACCTTCTTTTTTTAATTTTTTTTATTTATGTTTTTATTTATGTGTATGAGTGTACTGTCTGCATGTAGGTTTGTGCAGCCCTGTCATGCAATGCTGCAGAGGTCAGAAGAGGGTGTCGGCTTGCCCTGGAACTGGAGTTCTCCTGGAATTGGAGTTACAGACAGTTCTCAGCCACCATATGGGTGCTGTGGATCAAACCTGGGTCCTCTGCAAGAGCAATCAGAACTCTTAACTGCTAGGCCATCTCTCCAGCCCCATTACCATCTAAAAGTATTTGGCTAAAAGGACTCTAGTCAGGAATGTCATACATAAAAGTACACTTTCTTAGAATGTTTTACAGTATTGGGGGGAATACTAAACTGCACAGCCGTGTAATAGAATACTGACCCAAGTTCTGTTCTTTAATTTTACTGAAAACAAATGTTGAAAATTACAACTTCTGACAGTTTGTTACTATTCTTATACCTAGATTTTTATAGGTAATAGCTGAGGCTGACAGTTTCAAAACAGCCACACAGATGAATTGTCTTTGATAGTCCTGTTGAAAATTTTAAATGAAAAATATGCATGTTATGACTCCCATTAGGCAGGATAATTATCTGAGCTGTGGACTGTCCTGTACATAGAAGCCTATATATTCCAATGGGAACATGGGAACACACTGCCATGACCCCTCCCTTGTTCTACAACAGACACAGGAAGGGAAGCAGGAAGACACCTTCCTCAGGGAGTAGTCAGCTCTCCCTTCTCTTACATGCCTCCCCTGGCTGTGGGCATCACCTATGCCTTAGGGCACAGACTCATATGGGGGAAGGGACACATGCCCAGCTGAGAGCCAGCAGTGGCCACTCATGGCTGCACCTGGAGAGCCTCTGCCCTAATGAGGCAAAGCCCTGCTCTGGAACTGCCCTCCCTTGCCAGCTTTGCATTCCCCAGCCTTTTTTTTTTTTTTTTTTTTGAGACAGGTCTCCCTGATACACCCCAGCTGTCCTGACACTCACTCTGTAGACCAGGGCTGGCCTTTGAAACCTCACAGAGATCCGCCTGCCTCTCATACCCGAGTGCTAGGATTAAGAGGCGAGAGCCATCCGACAAAAAGGTTCCGGCATCCCCTGCTTTTTCTAATTGTGCCTATGGTTCACCCATAATAACCAACCATAACTCCAGTTCAATGGTGAGACTGAACACTGCTGGACCACTGCCTCGGAGCCACATTGCAAATAACAGGGTGTGCCCACCTAGCAGCAAAGCAATACTGTGCGAGTACACATTACAACTAAAAATAATTAATAAAAAAATGGTTTGGTCTTTTTCGAAACGGGGTCTCCCTGCAGCCCAACGTCTGGAACCACTCGGAGGCAAGGCTGGCGCTTGAAATCAAAAAGAACCCATCTACCTCTGCCTCCTAGTTGGCTAGAATTAAAGGCGTGAATCACCATGCCTGGTCCTCTTTTTTTTTTTTTTTTTTGGTAATAATCTTTTTTTAACTTTCTTAGCTGAGTGTGGTGGCTCTCACGATGTACATGACACTATGACATGTAGTTGACACTATGTACATGTAGTTGACACTAGGTACATGTAACTGAGACTCAAAAAAAAAAGCTTTCTTCACTCACAGCTCCATTTTTACCCCCCAAAAATATTTCCCATGACCTGTTGTATATACAGATATATAAAATCAGCATAGGGCCGGGCATAATGGCGCACGCCTTTAATCCTAGCACCCAGTAGGCAGAGGCAGGCGGATCTTTGTGAGTTCAAGGCCAGCCTGGTCTACAGAATGAGTTCCAGGACAGCTGGGGATACAGGGAGACCCTGTCTCAAAAGACAAAAAAAAAGAAACAAAACTTAAAATTCAAAACATAAGTTCTTCATTCAGTAGCCATCCTCCAAGGTCAGCACAGACAGGAAGTACCTCCATTCCCATTGGAGAGGGGGTTTACTGGACGCCACTGGTGGACACCTCAGGAGTTCCTGTGGGAAACAGACTAAGGAAACAGGAGCTTGTGTTTAATGCCACGTTCTTTTCTGCTTACAATAAAATGAATAGACTTTTCTAAAGGGTCTTGATAAATATTTAATGCAATGAAAATACCTCAGTGGATCTCCTGGGGCACCAGGGGAGAGAAGGGGCGGTCAGGGAGCTTTGCCAAGCTCACACTGGCAGCAAGTAGCCTCCAACTCAAGAGGGCTCAAAGTGGAAGGTTAGGCTCATTACGTAAAGCCAATGCTAAGAGTCAGAGTCAAAGTCAGGAGGGCTTTGATGAGTTCAAGGTCATCCTTAGCTGCATAGTGAGATTGAGGCCAGACTGGACTACATGATGCCCTGAGCAAAGGAAGAGAGAGAGGGAGCAGAGGGATGACTGAGCAGTTAGGAGTGCTTATTGCTACCATGAGGACCTGAACTTGGATCTCTCCACCTCCTGATCCTTCTGTTTCATCCTGAGAGCAAGGATTACAGACAGGCACCATCAGGCCTGGCTTACTCTTCCTTTGTTTTGTTTTGTTGAAAGTGGGGAAAGGGGTGTTTATTCAGGCTTGATCCCTTGATGCAACCATATGTATAAAAATATGTAAAATCAGGAAAATATTAGTCATGCTGGCGCAATGTCTCTTCCACCTTCTGGCACAGCCTTCTTAACCAGCCCCTTCCCTGCCTCTTCCCCCAGAATACCAGAGTTTGGCAGGCCGGGGTCACTTCTTGGAAGCTTCTGCCTGGGCCATAAAATTTGCCTTTTGCTGACCAGCGAGAAACATGACTCATTCCTTCTGCAAAGCTGTGAGCTCTTCTGCACTGAGGTCCTTCACCACATGAACGCTCAGAGAACCAGCAGAACCAAAAATGGAACTGACAGCAGAGAAGGTACATTCTACATAGCAAAAGCATGTTTAGCTTTGACACAGGCAATGTCACACATGTGTTTCAACGTCATCAGGCCTGCTGCTCCTTCCCTGTTTCCTGGGCCCCCTTCTCAATCCCAGAAGCTGCCTTCAAGAAGTAGGAAGCAGTGGTTTGTTCAATCTTCATCTCAAATGTCTTGTCAAGCCTCACAGAAATCTTTGTAGACAGGGAACCACTTTCTTTGATGGCTTGGTCTTCTCGTTGAACTCTTACAGAACTGGTGATAGAGACTCCTCACCTCACTAGGCCTAGCAAAAGCCCAGACATGGCCTGGTCTGCCTATATGATGGTCTTAATCCGACTTCTGACCTCTGGCTTCTTAAGGACCAGAGTGATCCAGCTTAGCTTTGAGATGATGTGGGATCTAAAGTCTTAGTTCATCTCAAAGTCCTGCCATCTTGGGTCAGAGTTCAAGCCCAACTTTTTTTTGTTTGGTTGGTTTGGGTTTGGGTTTGGGTTTGGGTTTGGGTGGACAGGTAGGTTTGTTTGCTTTTTTAGGAAGGGTCTTCCTTAAAAAAAAAAAAAAGAAAGAAAGGGTCTTCCTATAGCCTCAGCTGCCCTGGAACTTGCTATGTAGACCAGGCTAGCCTCCATCTCACAGAGACCTGCCTGTCTCTGCTTCCTGAATGCAGGGATTAAAGACCTGGCCTCTTTTTTAAAAGATTTATTTATCCAGGCATGGTGGCACATGCCTTTAATCCCAGCACTCAGGAGGCAGAGGTAGGCAGATCTCTGTGAGTTCAAGGCCAGCCTGGTCTACAGAACGAGCTCCAAGCCAGCTGGTACTAAAGGGAGACCCTGTCTCAAAAATATAAAAAAAAAAAGATTTATTTATTTAGTATTGTTATTTACGTATATGTACCTGTGTGAATTTATATGTACCATGTACATGCAGGTACCCTTAGAGGCCAGAGGAAGGCCTCTGGAACTGGAGTTACAGGCAGTTGTGACCTGCCTGATGTGGGTGCTGAAAACCAATCCCAAGTCCTCTGTAAGAGTAGCAAGTGTTCTTAACCACTGAGCCACTCTCCAGTCCCTCTCTTCAACCCTTAACAGCAAAAGTCAAGACATTTCAAACAAGACAGATGTATTGGCTCACATCTTTAATCCCAGCACTTGAGAGACAGAGGCAGGTGGATCTCTGTGAGATCAAGGCCAGCCTGGTCTACATACATAATGGGTTCCATCCCAACTTGGGCTAAGGGAGACCTTGTCTCCAAAAATAAAAATCACACTTAATACTCTTGCAGAGGGCCAAGCTTCAGTGCCCAGCAACCACATGGTGGCTTACAACCATCTGTAACTCCAGTTCCAGGGAATCTGACATCCTCTTCTGGCCTCTACCAGACACATACATGAGGAAAATATTCATACACATAAAATATTTTTTTTTATTTCAAGACCGTGGCACACACTTTTAATCCCAGCACTTGGGAGGCACAGGCAGGCAGATGTCTATGAGTTCAAGGCCAGCCTGATCTACATAATGAGTTCCAGGACAGCTGGGGCTACAGAGAGACCCTGTCTCAAAAAGACAAAAAAAAAAAAAAGGACAAAAAAAAAAATCTCAAGACCTAGAGACTAACGTGGTGCTAAATTCCCCATGTGTATATTTTGCTTCATATATATGAAAATGGATGCTAAAAAGCTGCCAATCAGGACACTGAATAAAATAAAATAAAATAATATTTTATCTATTATTCTTATTTTATGTGTATGGGTATACTGCCTCATGTATGTAAGTGCACCATGTCCAGAATGCCCACAGAGGTCAAGAAGACAGTGTTGGATTCCCTGGAACTGGAATTGAAGATGGTTGTTAGCTGCCATATGGATGATGGGAATCAAACCTGGGCCCCTGCAAGAGCAGCCAGTGCTCTTAACTGCTGAGCATCTCTTCAGCCCCAACATACTCAGATGTTTCTAATTCTCCCCCCCACCCCCAAATCTCTAACCAGAAGGACCAAGATACAAGGCTCTACGTCCAGGCAAACAGGCAGAAAAAGCACGAAAAAGAAAAAAGTATGCTCCACTCCCACCTCTGCCATCAAGGTTAAGTTGGGCATTTAGACATGACCATTGAGACATGTCCACCCCTGCCCAGCTAAGGTGCTCCACCCACCGATAACATGGCATCAATAAGGAACAAGCAAGAAGCCACTTAAGAATTTCAGCTCCACATGGTGGCACCAAAGACCAAAGCCCCTTCATTACAATGTCCCTAGAGACTAAGTGGAAAGGGCCAGAGCTGAAGTGGCAGCAAGGCCCATCTGCGAACCTGGACTTCTTCCTGCATCTAACAGCAATGGGGTGGCACCCTCTTCACCCTCAGCCACTGGTGCACAGAGAATGCCTACTAAAGCAAAGTAAGTGAGATGCAGTCTCATAACAGATTGTCAGAGGTGTCCAAGGTGTGAGTGAAAACTCACTTGTCACACCAAGAGCCAGGAAAAGCTCAAGTTGAATAACCAAAGATTAATTAATAGACACCAACACCCGAGATGACCTAGATGATGACACATATATTTGAAGCAGAAAAGGGGGTTTTCTTAGTCTCCCTGTCTCAAAAAGACCAAAAAAAGAAAGGGTGTGTGTGCCACCACACCGGTTTAAATATTTTAAAGCAAGTATTTTGTAACTTAAAAATAAAATATCAGAGGCTCACAACACGGCTCAGTGTTAAGAGCAAATAATAGCCCATGCAGAGGACCCAGGTTCGGTTCTCATCACCCACATGGCAGCTTACAAGTGTCCATAACTCCAGTTCCAGAAGAATCTTCTGGCCTTTGCAGGAATTGCACTCACAGGTGCACTTACACACATGCAGGCAATACACTCATACACATAAAACAAAAACAATAAATAAGGGCTGGAGAGATTGCTCCATGGTTAAGAGCACTGGCTGCTCTTGCAGAGGACCAGGGTTTAAATCCCAACACCCACCTAGTGGCTAACAAAAGTCTGTAACTCCAGTTCCAAGGGATCTGATGTCCTCTTCTGGCCTCCAAGGGCACTGCATAACACGGGTACACTTAACAAACATGCAGGCAATTCATTCACACACATAAAAATCATCAAGGAAATATTTTAAAATAAAAATATTTTTAAAATAAGTAAGTCTTTTAAAAATTCAATCATCAAAATTTAAACTCTATGGGCCAACTCAACAACAGAATGGAGAATTCAAAGAAAAGGTACAGTGAATTTAAAGATAGAAGACGAATTACTCAATCTGAACAAAAGAAAGAAAAATGACTGAAAATATGAGCAGAGGTTCAGAGATTTGTGGGACTAGAACAAAAAGTGCCAACATTCATGCGGGGCGGGGGGGGATCTCAGAATAAGAGGAAGAGGGCTGGGCAGAAAGGATACTCGGAGAAGTGTCTGTAAAGATCCCAAATTAGGCGAAAGATATAAACCTATGTATCCAAGAAGCTTAGGGAGCTCTCAAACAGTACATTTTTGTATGTTTATTGGCTATTTGTGTCTTTTGGGTAAAATGTCTATTCAAAGACTTTTCCGCTTTCTTTATCATAACTGCGTAATGAGTTCTTGTTATAGGCAAATCCAAGTTCCTTATCCAATATATGATTTGTAGATATTTGCTCCTATTCTGTTGCTTCCTTTTTTTACTATTTATTATATACTGGGGATTGAACCTAGGCCCTTATGCATTCTAGGCTAGCTCTCTACTGCTGAGATACATCCCTAGCCTTCTTTTTTGTTTGTTTGTGGTTTTTTGTATGTATGTGTGTGCAGATGCATGTATGTGCGAGTATATGTCATATGTGTGCATGTAAAAAGGCATTGAAGAATGGCTGGATTTCAGGCTAGGGGTGTAGCTCAGTCTGAAGAGTGTTATAGTATGCACGAGCCCTGGCTCGATCCTCAGAACCAAATATCCCAGCACTCAGGAGGTAAAGCCAGGAGGACCAGGAGTTCAAGGTTGTTCTCAGATACAACCTATATGTGACCAGGAGTTCAAGGTCATTCTCAGATACAGGCTCTATGTGACCCTGTTCAAGGTCATTCTCAGGTATAGGCTCTATGTGACCCTGTTCAAGGTCGTTCTCAGATACAGGCTCTATGTGACCCTGGTCAAGGTCATTCTCAGATACAGGCTCTATGTGACCCTGTTCAAGGTCATTCTCAGATACAGGCTCTATGTGACCCTGTTCAAGGTCATTCTCAGATATAGGCTCTATGTGACCCTGTTCAAGGTCGTTCTCAGATACAGGCTCTATGTGACCCTGGTCAAGGTCATTCTCAGATACAGGCTCTATGTGACCCTGTTCAAGGTCATTCTCAGATACAGGCTCTATGTGACCCTGTTCAAGGTCATTCTCAGATATAGGCTCTATGTGACCCTGTTCAAGGTCATTCTCAGATATAGGCTCTATGTGACCCTGTTCAAGGTCGTTCTCAGATACAGGCTCTATGTGACCCTGTTCAAGGTCATTCTCAGATATAGGCTCTATGTGACCCTGTTCAAGGTCGTTCTCAGATACAGGCTCTATGTGACCCTGTCTCAAGAAACAAATAACAAAAAAAGGCTGCATTAGGTTCTAGGTCATAGCTTACAGACCAGTGCTTATCTAATGTGTTGAGGCCTTGAGTTCAATCCCCAGTAGGGGAGGGAGGAAAAAGTCTGAATCTATAGTTTTTTAAAGCAAACTCAGGTAGAAACTTTGCTTTTCTGACAATTTTCCTTATTTTTTAAATGACCCCACTGAGAGTAGAAGGAAAAGAAGTTCAAGAGTAGACTGCTCACAACTGAAACCTCCACACGGTAGTTACATGAACTTGAACAAGGTACACAACTACTCTGGATTCCGTACCTCACTGCAAGTGGAGGGGATGGCGTCCTTCTGGAGGTAGCATCTTCAATGGGTGGTCGGTGGTCGGTCGAGGCCCTGCTTCACACACTGGAGTCAGTCGGTGGTCGGTCGAGGACCTGCTTCACACACTGGAGTCAGTCGGTGGTCGGTCGAGGCCCTGCTTCACACACTGGAGTCAGTCGGTGGTTGGTCGAGGCCCTGCTTCACACACTGGAGTCAGTCGGTGGTTGGTCGAGGACCTGCTTCACACACTGGAGTCAGTCGGTGGTTGGTCGAGGACCTGCTTCACACACTGGAGTCAGTCGGTGGTCGGTCGAGGACCTGCTTCACACACTGGAGTCAGTCGGTGGTCGGTCGAGGACCTGCTTCACACACTGGAGTCAGTCGGTGGTCGGTCGAGGACCTGCTTCACACACTGGAGTCAGTCGGTGGTCGGTCGAGGACCTGCTTCACACACTGGAGTCAGTCGGTGGTCGGTCGAGGACCTGCTTCACACACTGGAGTCAGTCGGTGGTCGGTCGAGGACCTGCTTCACACACTGGAGTCAGTCGGTGGTTGGTTGAGGACCTGCTTCACACACTGGAGTCAGTCGGTGGTTGGTTGAGGACCTGCTTCACACACTGGAGTCAGTCGGTGGTTGGTTGAGGACCTGCTTCACACACTGGAGTCAGTCGGTGGTTGGTTGAGGACCTGCTTCACACACTGGAGTCAGTCGGTGGTTGGTTGAGGACCTGCTTCACACACTGGAGTCAGTCGGTGGTTGGTTGAGGACCTGCTTCACACACTGGAGTCAGTCGGTGGTTGGTTGAGGACCTGCTTCACACACTGGAGCCTGGTCACGCTCAAAACCTAACAAGAGAGAAATTCCTGCTGAGCACCAAACCACACATCCAGAATAGACCCAATTTGCTTCCCTCCAAACCTTCTCCTCCCTCCTGAGAGAACTGGGTTAAGATTTGTTTTAATTTGTGTGTATGTGTCTGTGTGAATGTCTATGTGCATACAGGTCCTCACAGGCCAGAAGATGGTGTTTACTCCCCTGGAGGTGGGGCTACAAGCAGTTGTCAGCCACCTGTCCCTTGTGGGTGCTGGGAACTGAGCCCGGGTCCTCTGCAAGAATAGTGTTCTAGTTTAGTTTTCTGTTGTGATAATCACCATGACCAAAAGAAACTCAGAGAGAAAAGGGTTTATTTGACCTTAAGCTCCCAATCCATCATCTCAAGAAGACAGGGCAGTTGCTCAAGGAAGGAACCTGGAGGCAGGAACCAAAGTAGAAATCAAAGAGCCTGCTTACTGGCCTGCTCCCCTGGCCTGCTCAGCCCTCCAGGCATGGGCATCATCCTCAGAGGACTGGGCCCTCCTACATCAAGCAGCAATCAAGAAAATGCCCCACAGACATGTCCATAGTCCAGTCTTATGGGGGAAATTCCTCAACTGAGATCCCTGTTCCCAAATATGTCAACTTGACAACCAGAGTAGCAATCACAAGCAGGAAGCACTTTTTTTTTTCATCTTTTCGAGACAGGGTCTCCCTGTAGCCCCAACTGTCCTGGAACTCACTCTGTAGACCAGGCTGGCCTTGAACTCACAAAGATCCACCTGCGTCTGCCTCCCAAGTGCTAGGATTAAAGGTGTGTGCCACCACGCCCAGCCAGGAAGCACTCTTAATCACTAATCTTATCTTTCCAACTTACACTGGGTTGTACAATTCTATTTCTTAATTTTCAGGCCCCAAACCCTGGAGACACTGCTTACTGCAGAACTGACAATGTAAACAAAAAGATTATATAAATAATATAACCTGTGAGTTAGATGGTTAAGAATAATCATAAAGCTGCCTGGTCTACAGAGTGAGTTCCAGGACAGCTGGGGCTACAGGGAGACCCTGTCTCGAAAAAAAAAAAAAAAAAAAAAAAAAAAAAAAAAGAATAATCATAAAGCTGTGCATGATGGTGCTTACCTTCAATCCCAGCACCCCAGAGGCAGAAGCAGGTGGATCTCTGTGAGATCAAGGCAAGCCTGGTCTACATAATGAGTTTCAAGCCAGCTGGGGCTACATGGAGACCCTGACTCAAAAAAAGAACAAAAATTAAAATTAAAAAATAATAATCATGATAGGCCAGATGTGGTGGTACATGCCTTTAGTCCCAGGACTGAGGAGGCAGATTCCCTCTGTGAGTTCAATGCCAGCCTGGTCTACATAGTGAGTTCCAGGCCAAAAGAGGAGGAAGAGGAAGAGAAAGAGGAGGAGGAGGAGGAGGAGGAGGAGGAGGAGGAGGAGGNAGGAAGAGGAGGAGGAGGAGGAGGAGGAGGAGGAGGAGGAGGAAAACTAAGGGGGATGAGGAACATAGGAGAGGACTTCCATTTTTGGATTGGGATGGTGAAGGAAGGCCTTATGGAAAAGGAGCCTCCTGAGGCTGCTTGGTTTGTTGGTTTGTTTGTTGGTTTGTTGGTTTGTTGGTTTGTTGGTTGGTTTGTTGGTTTGTTTTTAAGACAGTGTCTCTAGCCACAGCTGGCCTGGAACTTGCTGTGTAGATTAGGCTGGGCTTGATCACACAGAGACCTGCCTGCCTCTGCCCCCTGGGTGTTGAGATTAAAGGTGAGGATCATCATGCCTAACTCAAAAAGGAGGCTTTTGAGATGAAGGAATGAGCCAGGCAAAGAGCTTGGGGAGGAAGAGGTCCTGTGGGCAGGAGGACCAAACACAGGGCTGATCCTCTTAAGGTGGAAAGTTCCCCCAACTGAAGTGTGAATGATAGACACATGTATCCTCCTGTGATGTGCAATAAAGGGAAAATCTACTGAGCAAATGAATTGGCTCTGTGATGGGGCAGCATAAGGAAAGAGGTGGTTTTACACCCCTCTGTCCCTGGCATGTCGCTCTCACTGTAATGATGGTTCCACCAGCATCAGCATCTGCCCCCCGGGAAGCCATCAGGAAAGAGAAGCAAGCTCTCAGGATAACATCCATACTCTTTTGAGTTATAAGGTCCTAGAAGTCAGCAAGGTTGCCATGGAACCCAGAACAGCACAGGAAGATATCCTGAACAGCTGCATGCTGCCTTGCCTTAGGCAGGATCAAGAACGACGTGGGCTGAGCAGCACCCCGCGTCCTTCAGCGCAGCGTCAGTCTTGGTTCCCCCTCTGCCTCGCTCTTGGTTCCCCCTCTGCCTCGCCACTTCCCTGTCTCCTTTGCCATTTCTTCTTTCTCACAAGCTCCCACCTGGCTCCCCGGGCTCCTTTTTTACAGGGTGTAAACCTGGCACCCAACCTGGTTCTTTCCAAGCCAGGTCTCTGTGGTTCTGTAAGAAGCCAGGTGCCCCTTCCTATTTTCCTTTTGCCAGTCAACAAACCAGACAGAAGCACAGCAACAAAGCACACTAGATCTTCTCATATCCCCGCTGCCACTTCCACTAGGGAAGGTTCTGGAAAAATGACACACCACTAGGACAATAGGCCCAAAACACAGACAGGAAACTCACAAAAGAAACATGAATACCCTCACTCGTGTGAAAATAATTTTAACCATTACAACGAAGGGCAGCAGGGGGCGGGGGCGGGGGTGGGGGATGATTGGTGTTTGAACAAATTGTGTGTTTCTTTTCTTTTCTTTTTTGGTGTTTTTGAGACAAAGTGTCCCTGTAGCCCCAGCTGGCCTGGAACTCACTCTGTAGACCAGGCTGGTCTTGAACTCACAGAGATCTTCCTGCCTCTGCCTCCTGAGTGCTGGGATTAAAGGCGTGCGTCACCACGCCCAGTGTGTTTCTTTTAAGACTGAGTCTCCCTATGTAGCCCAGACTGGACCTGAACTCCTAATCTTCCTGCCTCAACCTCCCAAATGCTGAGATTCTAGGTGCTCACCACCATTCCCAGAAAAAAAATGAAATATTTTTTAATTTTTTAAAATTTATTATTTTTTATGTGTATGAATGTACTGTCTGCATGTAGGTTGGTGCACCCGTGTCGTGTAATGCCGCAGAGGTCAGAAGAGGGTGTCAGATTCCCCTGGAACTGGAGTTAAAGACGGTTCTCAGCCGGCATGTGGGTGCTGAGGATCGAACCCAGGTCTTCTGCAAGAGCAGTCAGTGCTCTTAACCACTAGGCCATCTCTCCAGCCCCCAAAAATGAATTTTAAAGCAGCAATGAGATACCATTTCACCCTAAGTGGCAGGAGTTCTAATACTAAGAGTTGTACACAGATGCTACTGGCTGGAATTTATACCATCCTCCACCCCAAACGGCAGTCCCATTACTTCCAAAGTTTGACTCCACGGTCATCCATGGACTTGGTGGTTTCACTTCTAGAGGTTAGCCTAAAAAAGCTGACAACACCACAAATATGGAAGTTCTAGAATATCTATGACAATATGGTTGATGATATTTTAAAAACTGAGAGTTGGGGCTGGAGAGATGGCCTACCGGTTAGGAGCGCCGACCGCTCTTGCAGAGGACCCGGGTTCGATCCCCAGCACCCACATGGCGGCTGAGAACCGTCTGAAACTCCAATTCCAAGAGAACTCCAGTTCCAGGGGAATCTGACACCCTCTTCTGACCTCCGCGGCATTGCATAACACGGGTGCACACACCTGCATGCAGACAGTACATTCATACACAAACAGAAATAAATAAAATTTAAAAATATATAAAAAATAATTTTAAAAAAACCTGAGATGTCTCCTAGACACGATTCATTAGGAAACAGGTTGGAATGAGTGGCTGCTCAGCATCCAGTAGACTCCTAGGCAACCATTGAAGAGTGATGGTGAGAGGTTTGGTTGTGGTCAGTAGTGGAGCATGTTCTTGGCATGTGTGAGACACCAAGTTCAATACCAAGCACTCCCCCAAAACATAATAAACATCAGATACACCCAAATTTTAGATCATTATACAAAATATAATAAATGACTTACACTTTTTTCTTTTTACTTTTTTTGACTTATACTCTTAAAATGACAAAAGAAACCTAAGAATGTAGCTCAGTTGACAGGATGTTTGCCAAGCACACACAATGCTCTGAGTTGTTCTCTAGCACCACAGAAACCAGGTGGTACACCCCTGCCATCCCACCACTTGGGAGATGGAGGCAGGAGGATCAAGAATTCAAGGTCATCCTCAGCTACATAGCAAATGAGATCCTATCTTTAAGAGCAGGAGATGGCGGAGGGGCAGGGAGTTAGTCCTGACGCGCTGTGTTCTTCAGCTGCCCAGTGCTCCAGCTTATGTCCAGGAGTCCCCAAAGCTTAGCGAGCTGCTCCTAAGGACACTCCACCACCCTAAGCTCAGTTCCCAGCATCACTGAAGTAACTCTGTTACTTTGGCGGACCCCAAAGCTGGGCTCGGTGACTCAAGAAATAATAAAGCCAGGTGCGATGGTATAGGCCTGTAATCCCAGGACTTGGGAGACTGAGGCAGGAAGGTCACCATAAATTTGAGGCTAGCCTCATTACACAGTAAGTTCCAGGCAGCTTAAGCTACAGAGTAAGATCCTGTCTTTAAAAGTGAGTCTTTCTGCATGCCTTTAATCCCAGCACTGGGGAGGCAGAGGCAGGCAGATCTCTGTGAGTTCAAGGCCAGCCTGGTCTACAGAGGGAGCTCCCGGCCAGCTGGGACTAAAGGGAGACCCTGTCTCAAAAATACCAAAAACAGGGCTGGAGAGATGGCCTAGCGGTTAAGAGTGCTGACCGCTCTTACAGAGGACCCGGGTTCGATCCCCAGCACCCACATGGCGGCCGAGAACCGTCTGAAACTCCAATTCCAGGAGAACTCCAGTTCCAGGGGAATCAGAAACCCTCTTCTGACCTCCGCAGCATTGCACGACACGGGTGCACAGACTTGCATACAGACAGTACATTCATACACATACAGAAATAAATAAAAATTAAAAACAAAAAACAAAAATACCAAAAACAAAATAAAATAAATAAAAGTGAGTCTTGTGCCAGGTGTGGTGGTGCACACCTTTAGTCCCAGCACTAAGAAGGCAGAGGCAGGTGGATCTCTGTGAGATCAAGGCCAGCCTGGTCTATATAGCAAGTTCCAGGACAGCTGGGACTAAAGGGAGGCCCTGTCTCAAAAAGACTAAGAAAAGGGGAGAGCTATTTGCTTGAAACAGGGTCTCACTATGTAGCCCTGGCTAGCCTGGGACTCATTATGTAGAATAGGCTGGCCTTGAACTCACAGAGATCCCCTTGCCTCTGCCTCCCGAGTCGTGGGATTAAAGCCATATGCCACCACAGCTGACTAAAAATAATAAATAAATAAATAAATAAATAAATAAATAAATAAATAAAAACAGAAGAAGCAAGGGCTAAAAAGATGGCTCAGCAGTTAAGGGCATTGGCTACTGCAGCAAAGGACCCAAGTTCAGTTCCCAGTGCTCACACAGCAGCAGCTAACAACCATATGTAACTCCAGTTCCAGGGGATCCAACACCTTCTGACCTCCACAGGTACTGAATACACGGATGCACTTATGTACAGGAAAGCAAAACACACATACACATAAAATAAAAAACAAAAAAGAGAAGGTAGAATTATCTTCTGTGTTTCTATTTGCTCTAACTTTATGCCCTGCTGACGTCCCCTGTATCCTAGCATCCTTTGAGGAAGAGGAAAGCAGAAGTGAGTTAAATACACTTTGTCCATCTATCATTGATGATAGTGTTACACCTTCCTCTCTTAAAAAAGGCCAAGATTCCCCCTCCCTAAATGCAGCCCAGAAGGCTGCAGCTGTGACTCAGTGGTAAAGCATTTGTCTAGCATGTAGGTCTGGACTCCATCCCCACTAGACAAAGACAAAAGCAGCCCAGCATCCTGCCCATTTCTCAGAGGAGAAAAAGGAAGTCCCAGAAAGAAGCGGGGTATGGAGGCACATGCCTGTAATCTCAGCACCTGGGAGGCAGAGGACGGAAGACAGCCCTAAATTTCGGGTTGACCTAATCTACATACAGTATTCCAGACCAACCAGGCAGGAGTATGAATTTGTCTCAAAACAGGTTAAAAAAAAAAAAAACTACCAGAAAAAGCCAAGGAAAGGCTTAAACGTCCCCTGAGTTCCTTCTGCCAAGGTAAGTGATTTCAAATTATGAAGTAACCAGTCCTCTGAGTGGTATCTGTGCTGTAGTGGAAGCTGGGCATCCTCTCCTGGGAAGAGGGATAAGGAGTGACCACACACACACACACACACACACACACACACACACACACACACACCCCTGTTTCCAGGTCCTGCCCTTCCTGGGACACAGGAGCATCCACCTGCCACCCGCATGCCTAAAAGGGCTGGGACTGTCCTCAGGGGCCCCAGGACCCAAAACAGTTCTCCCCTCCTCTCACCTGCCCTCCAGCCATACTGTCATCTTCCCAAGGGTTGTCAGAGACAGAGGCCCCTCCTTCACCCCCCAGTGTTCCTCCCCCTCCCCATCACTAGGGTGTCCAGGACATTGTGTGACTCAGGAAACAACTCAGACTGAGGCGTGCAACAGGCCCAGGAGGAAGGGGCAGAGAAGCTGGCCGTGCCTTGCTGCAGGACTCTGAGGTTGGCTGCCTGAAGAGGGAGACGGCTGGGCCAGGGGCAGGAGCTCTGGAATGCAGCCCCTGTCCCTGCTGCCGCCGCTGCTGCTGTTGCTGACCCCGCTGCTGAGTTTCCCAGCTGTCCTGACAAGAGGTGAGACATGGCCAGAGGTGGAGGAGGTGGGGTGCGCATCTCACTCAGGAAGAGGGCTGAGCCCCCATGCTCTCAAGGGACAATGGATGGAAGAGATTCCATCTCCTCAGATGGGGACAACTCGCAGGGAGAGCCAACAACTACTCCCCAGACCCGGGCTTCAGCCTGATGCCGGGGGTGTGGCACCAACAGGAGAATGGGTGAGAGGGCGAAGCCAAGTGGCTCTGGATTGAGAAGCAGAGTGCTCTCTGGTGGGAGAGACCAGTGAAGAAGTTGACTGTCTGCTAGGGGAAGACTTGAGTCAGGTCAGGAGATGGAGACATAAATGTCTTTCCAGGCAGCTCTCCCTATTCCCACCCCACCCCCATCCCTGGAGGCTCAATGCTGGGCCCTTCCTGGAGGAAATCCCTTCTGGGTCTCAGCCATTCGCTTCCCAGGAGCGCCCTTGGCTCCCCTCCGGATCCCTGAGGTCCTGCTTCCGAGGGATGGAGCAGGCCTGGACTTGGGAAGCCAGAGAATAAACAGGAAGGGGGAGGGGAGCAACAACTGAGAAACGCGGGTGGAGGAAGGGGTCAGAGGAGCCACGTGGGGATGGGGAGAGGTGTGATGGAGAAGGTGGGCTACAGCACTTAAATGGGCCAACGGGCGCGGGGGCTGCTGGGAGCTGGTGTCTGAGAAGCACCTGAGGAAGGGAAGCGAAGCCCTGGCCTCCATATCGTCCTCTTGGTTCATTCCCAGAGCTGCTGTGCAGCAGTGGTTTCTCAGAACCTTGTGCCAATGGAGGCACCTGCTCAAGACTGTCTCAGGGAAAAGTGACCTGTCAGTAAGTATGCCTTGAGGGAGTAGGAGACTGGAAGGAAATGGGGAGAGAGGGAGAGAGACAGGAGAGGAACGAGAAGGAAAGAGGAAGAGGTGAAAGAGATGGAGGCAAAGGAGGGAAGGAGGGAGGGAAGAGGAGCCGCTGACCTGAGATGTCTCTCTCCTCCCAGGTGTGCCCCTGGCTTTCTGGGTGACACGTGCCAGTTTCCCGACCCCTGCTTAGGCAACCAGATCTGTCAGAATGGGGGCATCTGCCAAGCCCTGCTTCCCGCACCCCTGGGCTCCTCCAGCCCCACTTCTTCACTGGCTCCCAGCTTCTCCTGCACCTGCCCTCCTGGCTTCACTGGCAAGAGGTGCCAGGTCCAGATGGAAGACCTCTGTCCACCCTCCTTCTGTTCCCAAAGGGGCCACTGCCACATCCAGCCCTCAGGCCAGCCACAGTGTTCCTGTATGCCGGGGTGGACAGGTAAGCAACACTGAGGGTGCTCGGGAGGGGTGTATTAGCTAATTTTCTTGTTGCTCTGACAAAAGAAAAGCACGGTAAGGAAGGAAAGGCATATTTGGCTCAGAGTCGAAGCTGCAGTCCGTTAGGGCAGGAGCATGAGGCAGCCGCCGTCCACACACAGGAAGCAGAGTGGATGACTTTAATAAATACTCTGACAAAAAGCAGTGGGTTTGCAGCAATGAAATCTCCACAGTATGATAGTCTAATGACATCTGCATAATGATAAAACCCAGTGACACACCAAGGTGGATGAGGGGACTGTCACAGGGTCTCACCTCAAGATGAAGAGCTGCAGGCAACCAGTGTCGATGCTGAGGGAGGATCAGTTTTCTCCAGGGACTAGCTCCCTCAAATGAGCCCTAAACACAGGTACACACGACCACTGCTAAATGGACTTGGTGTGTAATTTAGTGGTGCTCGTGTGTGTGTGTGTGTGTGTGTGTGTGTGTGTATAACAATAATAATCAAGAAGAAGAACAGAAATTGAGAAAGAATGGAGGTCATGGGAAGAGTTGGGGGGCCAGAGAGATGGGAAAATGCAAAGACAGTGCTCGTGTACAAAATTCTCAAAAATAAGATAAAATTTTTAATTTTATTTATTTTGTATGTGTATGAGTGTACTGTCTGCATGCAGGTTTGTGCACCCGTGTCATGCAATGCCTCAGAGGTCAGAAAAGAGGGTGTTGGATTCCCCTGGAACTGGAGTTAAAGAAGGTTCTCAGCTGCCATATGGGTGCTGGGGATCGAACCCTGGTCCTCTGTAAGAGCAGTCAGCGCTCTTAACCACTAGCCATCTCTCCAGCCCCAAGAAAAAATTTTTTTTAATTTTTATAATTTTTTTATTATATATATATTTTTTTGTACAAGATTATGTTACTAATCAGATCTAGACCGGTGTCCCCCACAGTACAAGATAAAAATTTTTTAAAGCAACATAAGGAAGGAAAGGGTCTGTTTGGCCTACAGGCCCGTTATTGAGGGAAGTCAAGGCAGGAGCTCAGAGCCGTTGGTCACACAGTATTCACTGTCAGAGTGGAGAGAACAAACACTTTCTTGCTAGCTTGCCCTAGCCTAGCCCTCTCCTATCTCATCTAGTTCAGGACCCCCTGCCTAGGGAATGTCCCACCCACACACTGGGCTGAGTCTTCCCACATCAATTAACAATGAAGACAATCCACCACATACACAGGCCAACCTGATCTAGACAAGTCTTCAACTGAGGCTTTCTCCTCACATGATTCTAGGTTGTGGTAAATGGACAGTTAAAAGGAACCAGCACAGAGATGAATGTGTGTGCTCAGCTTTTTTTATGCAATCCAGGCCCCCAGCCTGTGTTAAGGTTGAGTGGTCCCAGACGGAGAAATGGAGGTGTGTCTCAGGAAGAGAGGTCTGACACTGGAGCAAGCAACATACCTCAGGATAGGGGCCAATCCCAGCTCTGCCACTGACCGGTTCCACGACCTGATTTAAGATGCTTAAGCTGGGGCTGGAGAGATGGCTCAGTGGTTAAGAGCACCGACTGCTCTTACAGAGGACTGGGTTTCAATTCCCAGCACCCACATGGTGGCTAAGAACTGGCTTTAACTCCAGTTCCAGCAGAATCCGACGCCCTCTTCTGAGCTCCGAGGCATTGCACAACACGGGTGCACCAGCCTACGTGCAGACAGTACACTCATACACATAAAAAAAAAAAAAAAATGCTTAAGCTGGCTGGCTCCTCAACTGTCAGAGCACAAACAGGAAGGCTACCATCCACACTTCATGAGGTTGTTGAGAGCTGATAACCAGAAACTACTCTTTAGCTGGGTGCCCAGAACATGATCTGTATGCAACAGCCATTGCTGCTGGAGCACAGAGCTGCCTGCTGGCATCCTGGTCACTCCCTAGGCCATTAAACTCATGCAAAGAATAGGGGGTAATTGGGCTGGAAAGATGGTTCCATGGGTAAAGGCATCAGCCTGATGACCTGAGTGTGATCCCCAGGATCCACGCCCTGGTGGGGAGGACCAACTCCCAAAGAATATGAAATAGGACTGGGGATGTAGCTCAGTTGGTAGAGTACTAGCCTGGCATGCACAAAGCCCTGGGCTGGGTCCCTGAGCAGCATAAACAGGGCATAGTAGCACAGGCCTGCACGTGAAGGTGGAAGCAGGAGGATCAGAAGTTCAAAGCCACCCTCAGGTACATATTAACATGAAACCTTGTCTCAAAGAAAACCAAAACAAGATGGTAATAATAATAATAATAATAATAATAATATAGGAGATTCTGTTAAAGAGGCAAAATGACTAGCAATGTGCCACTAGGTGGGCGATCTCTTTTCACCTCTACCCAAGAAAATCACCACTGCAAAGATCCCCATGTCCCAAGTTTTCCCAGGCAGGGCCAATTTATAATACTTCCACTGTTAGCTACATGTGTCACTGCTGCATGAATACAACCCTCCCAAGACGTAGCAAAACTAAGGAAAGGGTAGCATGACAGGGCAGAGAGGCCAGGAGATAGCCAGAGGGAAACAGGGAAAGTACCCAGGGAGAGGTGAGCAAGCTCAGATGCAGCATCACATCTGTGCAGTGCTGAAACAGTCTCACCCCCACCCCATTCTTGACCCCTGTGGCAGGTGAGCGGTGCCAACTCAAAGACTTCTGCTCAACAAACCCCTGCGCCAATGGAGGTCAATGCCTGGCCACGTACCCCCAAATCCAGTGTCGCTGCCTGCCCGGCTTCGAGGGTCACACCTGTGAACATGACGTCAACGAGTGCTTCCGGGAGCCAGGACCCTGCCCTAAAGGCACCTCCTGCCACAACACCCTGGGCTCCTTCCAGTGTCTCTGCCCTGCAGGGTGGGAGGGTCCCCAGTGTGAGCTCCAGAAGGGACCCTGCCCTCCGGAGGGCTGTCTCAATGGGGGTACCTGCCAACTGGTACCAGGAGATGGCACCTTTCACCTCTGCCTCTGCCCCCCAGGTATGTCCTGCAGAGGCCTCTCCTGCAGCCCCTCTCTGAGCAGGGAGGGCTCTCTCCCTTGAGTAGGGTCCAAGCTGATCCCATGATCCTGTAAGGTTTCACAGGCCTGCACTGTGAGATGAATCCAGATGACTGTGTCAGGCACCAGTGTCAGAATGGAGCCACCTGCCTGGATGGGCTGGGCACCTACACCTGCCTCTGCCCAAAGACCTGGACAGGTGAGTTGTTTAAGCCAAGTTCAGGCAGCAGCAACACCCACTCCAGCCCTCTGCTCCTCACAAGGCTCCCAGACCCAGCCCCTTCCTCTCTCTTCCCCCACTTCCAGGCTGGGACTGCTCTGAAGATGTAGATGAATGTGAGGCCCAAGGTCTCCCTCCCTGCAGAAATGGTGGCACCTGCCAGAACTCGGCTGGCAGCTTTCACTGTGTGTGTGTGAGCGGCTGGGGAGGCTCAGACTGTGAAGAGAACTTAGACGACTGTGAGGCTGCCACCTGTGCCCCTGGATCCACCTGCATTGACCGTGTGGGCTCCTTCTCCTGTCTCTGCCCACCTGGACGCACAGGTGCAGGCAGAGGGTATGGGAGTCAGGGGGAGAGGTCCAGGGCAAGACAGCTCCAGGGGGGCTATGGGGAGCCCCAAGGAGCCTATAAGATCCTTTCCCCGGGTCCACTGCAGGCCTCCTGTGCCACCTGGAAGATATGTGTCTGAGCCAGCCATGCCATGGGGATGCCCAGTGCAACACCAACCCTCTGACCGGCTCTACCCTTTGCTTATGCCAGCCTGGCTACTCAGGACCCACCTGTCACCAAGACCTGGATGAATGTCAAATAGGTAAGGGTCCCCCAGCAGAGCCCCACTGAGGCCAGCCAGGCCTCCAAGATGAACAGAAAACAGGGAAGATCACTTTTCAAATTGAAAAGAAAAGGAAGGAAGGAAGGAAGGAAGGAAGGAAGGAAGGAAGGAAGAGACGGAGGGAGGAATGGAAGGAAAAGGTTATGGGAAGGATATCGGGCGGGCGAGGGATGGAAGGGAGGGAGGGAGGGAGGGAGGGAGGGAGGGAGGGAGGGAGGGAGGGAAAAAAGAAAGAAAGAAAGAAAGAAAGAAAGAAAGAAAGAAAGAAAGAAAGAAAGAAAGAAAGAAAGAAAGAAAGAAAGAGAGAGAAAGAAAGAAAGGCTCAGCATGGTGGTGCACACCTGTGATCCAGCACTCGGGAGGTGGAAGAAGCAGGATCAGAGTGCAAGGTTGGCCTCAGCTATATATTGAAGTCAAGGCCAGCCTGGGATATATGACACCCTGTCTCAAAAAACTAAAAAATGGGAATGGGTATATGTCTGAACACACACATACCCTCACATGCTTACACGCTCCCTCACACATACATATACATGTGTACATGCGTAATATACACACAAGAAAATGGGAAGAAATAAAACAGCAAAAAAAACATTTATTTACTTATTTATTTTGCTGTTTTTTAAGACAGGGTCTCCCTATAGACCCAGCTGGCCCTGAACTCACAGAGATCCACCTGCCTCTGCCTTCTGAGTGCCAGGATTAAAGGCGTGAGCCACCACACCCAGCTCCTAAACAGCTTCCTTTCCTTGACTGAGGCTAGGTTTGATTTGCCCCTCTCCCCACTAATTGTTCCTTCATCCTCCGTCATAAACACACAAGCTCCCTCCCCCAATTTGGTCTCATCTACCACAGACAAACCCCAACACCTTCCCTGACAGTCTAGCCTCCACTCCCAAACCCTGTGGACTCCCAGCTCTTCTCTCCTCCCAGCCCAGCAGGGCCCCAGTCCCTGTGAACATGGTGGCACCTGCCTCAACACCCCCGGCTCCTTCAACTGCCTCTGCCCACCTGGCTACACAGGCTCCCGCTGCGAAGCCAATCATAACGAGTGCCTGTCCCAGCCCTGCCGCCCCGGCAGCACCTGTCTGGACCTACTTGCCACCTTCCGATGCCTCTGCCCACCAGGTACAGCTGGGTGGGGCTTGGGGTAGAAGAGCTAGAAAACTAATGCTGGACTCAAGGAGAACTGTCTAGCCAGAGCAATTGGCATCAGCTACTCAAGCATGCTTCTCCTCTCCATACCCCCTACGTGAAAAACTGGGACGCCCATGACCCCTAGGTCAAGGGTGGGCTTCCCCCAGACAGTAATGAGGTTGCGAGTTGTGCAATTCCATGATCACAGAGTGTACAACCTGGTCTACTGCACACAGTAGCCACAAAGAAGGCAGCACAGCAGGTAGTAAGCTTGCCTCTCTGCCCGTGCCAGCGCAGAGCGTCCCTGTTTAAACAAACTCTCACATGCAGAGATGAGTGTAAACCCTTGAAATTCCAACCAGTGTGCATGCTGGAGCTGGTGCAATTGGAAAGGAGTGCTGCCCGGCTGCCCCACCTCCAGCCTGGCTTTACCAGGGCAGGAGGGAGAGAGCCACAAACCACCAGGGACCAACAAAACTGGGAAAATAGCAGCCTACTTTGCACCAGGCATTGTCCAGGCATCTTACATGCATTATCTCATGCTCTTCCATAACGGGAGTCAGCATGTTACTAGCCTCATTTTAAAAACTAAGAAACTGGGGCATAAAGAGGTCAAGTGGTTTGTTCAAGGTCAAGTGAGTAGCAGAGCCAAGATTCCAACCCAGGCCTTCATGGTGTGAACCACTTCCAACCCAGGCCTTCATGGTGTGAACCACTTCCAACCCAGGCCTTCAATGGTGTGAACCACTTCCAACCCAGGCCTTCATGGTGTGAACCACTTCCAACCCAGGCCTTCATGGTGTGAACCACTTCCAACCCAGGCCTTCATGGTGTGAACCACTTCCAACCCAGGCCTTCATGGTGTGAACCACTTCCAACCCAGGCCTTCATGGTGTGAACCACTTCCAACCCAGGCCTTCATGGTGTGAACCACTTCCAACCCAGGCCTTCATGGTGTGAACCACTTCCAACCCAGGCCTTCATGGTGTGAACCACTTCCAACCCAGGCCTTCATGGTGTGAACCACTTCCAACCCAGGCCTTCATGGTGTGAACCACTTCCAACCCAGGCCTTCATGGTGTGAACCACTTCCAACCCAGGCCTTCATGGTGTGAACCACTTCCAACCCAGGCCTTCATGGTGTGAACCACTTCCAACCCAGGCCTTCATGGTGTGAACCACTTCCAACCCAGGCCTTCATGGTGTGAACCACTTCCAACCCAGGCCTTCATGGTGTGAACCACTTCCAACCCAGGCCTTCATGGTGTGAACCACTTCCAACCCAGGCCTTCATGGTGTGAACCACTTCCAACCCAGGCCTTCATGGTGTGAACCACTTCCAACCCAGGCCTTCATGGTGTGAACCACTTCCAACCCAGGCCTTCATGGTGTGAACCACTTCCAACCCAGGCCTTCATGGTGTGAACCACTTCCAACCCAGGCCTTCATGGTGTGAACCACTTCCAACCCAGGCCTTCATGGTGTGAACCACTTCCAACCCAGGCCTTCATGGTGTGAACCACTTCCAACCCAGGCCTTCATGGTGTGAACCACTTCCAACCCAGGCCTTCATGGTGTGAACCACTTCCAACCCAGGCCTTCATGGTGTGAACCACTTCCAACCCAGGCCTTCATGGTGTGAACCACTTCCAACCCAGGCCTTCATGGTGTGAACCACTTCCAACCCAGGCCTTCATGGTGTGAACCACTTCCAACCCAGGCCTTCATGGTGTGAACCACTTCCAACCCAGGCCTTCATGGTGTGAACCACTTCCAACCCAGGCCTTCATGGTGTGAACCACTTCCAACCCAGGCCTTCATGGTGTGAACCACTTCCAACCCAGGCCTTCATGGTGTGAACCACTTCCAACCCAGGCCTTCATGGTGTGAACCACTTCCAACCCAGGCCTTCATGGTGTGAACCACTTCCAACCCAGGCCTTCATGGTGTGAACCACTTCCAACCCAGGCCTTCATGGTGTGAACCACTTCCAACCCAGGCCTTCATGGTGTGAACCACTTCCAACCCAGGCCTTCATGGNAAAAAAAAAAAAAAAAAAAAAAAAGAACATCATCATCATCACCATCACTACCAGTAACACCATCACCACTGCAACCACCACTATGAACAACACCACAATCACCACCATCACCAACAATGACAACAATACCACTACCACAATTACCACCACCATCACCATCATCACAATCACCACCACAAATACCTCTACCACCCCTGTTGGGATCCTTGTTCCCCTGGCACAATGGCCTGGGCAGAACAAGAGACATGAACCACCCTCCAGGTGGAACCCCACTTGTTTCTTCTGTACCTCAAGTATCTCCAAGCTGTGCAGCTTACCAGGTGAGCCCCAAGCTCTAGGTACAGAGAAATGGCCCAAAAGGCACTCCTTCTGAGCCTTCCTCTGGATCCCCTGCCCCCTGAGCCTTCATACCTGAGGGAGGCAGAGTCCTATCCCCAGAGCAGCTAGATAGACCTCAGGGCAGCACACAGGCAGCACCAGGCGAGAGGGGCACTCTACAAGTTCAGGGCAGAGCTGCTTCAGAACTCAGGTCTTCTAGGAAGAAGGCTGAGCTACCCACTGGCTGAGCCTAGCTGAAGCCCATTCTTACTGCATTGTGTCCTTAGGCTTGGAAGGGCAGCTCTGTGAGGTGGAGATCAATGAGTGTGCCTCCGATCCTTGCTTGAACCAAGCTAGCTGCCTTGACCTCCTCAATGGCTTCCTGTGCATCTGCCTGCCAGGTAGGTAGAGATTCGGGTCTAGCCCTGCTCAGTTCCCAGAGATCCGCCAGAGACCAGGCTTCCTTGAATCTCCCTCTAACCTGGTCAAAAAGCACCCTATTTCTCCAACTCCTCAGCTAGTCACACTTTTGTCACATCCCTAAACCTTCCCATGCTTTCTCCCTGCCCTCACCGCCGTCCTGACAAATCACCCGGATGCCTCTCCTTTCCTTTCTCCCTGCATGCTGGGTCCCAGGCTGGCTTTGGTGTGGACGCAGTGGACACTGAGAGTGCCTCCCGGGCCTTTCTCCCCTATCTTCATCAGACCCGCCTTTGCTATTATAATGGCTAGTTACTGAGTACTCCAGGACAGGGACTTTGGCTTTGTGCTTTTCGGACACTGAGTCATTTAGTCCTGTCTAGGGTTCTTCATCAATGCTTGGGATGGATCCCAGGGCCTCACCCAGGCTAGGCAACCACAGTACCACTGAGCCACACCCCCAGCTTGGGTTCCATAACTACTCCTTACAGAGAAGGGAATGTGGGAAGGGAAGTTGGGTAGCTTCCTGGGCAGCCCTGAAGCCTGCAGAGTCCACTCCTCCCTGTGTACATCACCCTCTGTTGCTCCGCCCATGCAGCCCATCTCCTCAGAAAGGCCCCCCCTGGAGGGGGGCTGGAGGGATGGCCTAGCGGTTAAGAGCACAGACCGCTCTTGCAGAGGACCCGGGTTCGATCCCTAGCACCCACATGGTGGCTGAGAACCGTCTGTAACTCCAATTCCAGGAGAACTCCAGTTCCAGGGGAATCCGAGACACTCTTCTGACCTCCGCGGCATTGCACGACACGGGTGTGCAGACCTGCATGCAGACAGTACATTCATACACATAAAAATAAATAAATAAAATTTTAAAAAAAGCCCTGGAGGTTCATCTTTCTTAATGCTGTGCCTCCCTGCATGACCTTGGGTTCCCCTTCCCTGCCAGGATTCACTGGTGCCAGATGTGAGGATAACATGGACGAATGCAGCAGTTCCCCCTGTGCCAACGGAGGGCACTGCCAGGACCAGCCTGGAGCCTTCCATTGCAAGTGTCTCCCAGGTAAAGTAAAGCTCAGACCTGGAGGAGGCAGCCATCTATGTAGTCCCTGACCCTTCTCTGTGCTGCAGGCTTTGAAGGACCACGGTGTGAGACAGAGGTGAACGAGTGTCAGAGTGACCCATGCCCCACTGGAGCCAGCTGCCTTGATCTCCCAGGAGCCTTCTTCTGCCTCTGCCCTGCTGGCTTCACAGGTCAGGAGAAATGAGAGAAAGGATGGGGTAGGGGTTTGAGCCCATCAGATGTGGAGCAGAGCAGATGTTTGATGGTTGGGATGTGAGAACAGAACAGAATGGTGCCCCTCAAGTAAGTCAGTGCAAAACCTTTACGGCTGTACAGCGGTGGGGACAAGGCTGTGTGTGACCATACAGCCACATCAGGCACAGTATCAATGGATGTGAAGGGAGCTCAGGAGCCAAGAACAGAGCTAAACAGGAAGTGAGGCACATGCTTTTGTAGCAAACATTTATCAAATGCCTGACATGAGAGCTGGAAGCTCTCTGTAGCTCAGTAAGAGAGCACTTGCCTAACATGCATGAGTCTCTAGGTTCAACCCCCCAGCACTGCAAAAATAAAGGTAAATAAATACATGTCAGGCCAGTAAGACAGCTCATCAGCTAAACATGCCTGCCATGTAAGCTCATGACCTGAGTTCAAGCCTGGAATCCACATAAGGAAGGTGGAGACAAGGGACTCCACACACTGTCCCCTGGCCTTCACACATGCACCATGGCACACATATACCTGCCTACACACACATCATGCAAACACACACATGCAATATAAAAAATTTTAAGTACATCAAATAACTTCTACCACACCAGACAGATCTATTATTGTTAATGTCAGTGGCTTTAAATCCACTACAGAGACCACTGTCTCTCGTTGGCCATGGCCCAGTGGCTGTGACGGCAGAAACTCTTTCCACTCATGGCCCCTTTTTCACCCAAGAAATTTTAAATTATTTAGTTTTATTTTACATTAGAGTGTTTTGCCTGCACATATATGCACCAAAAGCATGCCTGGTGACGGCAGAGGCTGCCATGTAGTTCCTCTGAAAAAACAACAAATGTTAGCTGGGTGTGGTGGCACACACCCTTAATCCTAGCACTTGAGAGGCAGAGGCAGGCGGATCTTTGTGAGTTCAAGGCCAGCCTGGTCTACGGAGTGAGTTCCGGGACAGCTGGGGCTACAGGGAGACCCTGCCTCAAAAAGACCAAAAAAAAAAATGTTTTGGGGGTTTGGGGAGAGGTTTCATTTGTGTTTTACGGGGTGTTGATAACATCTCCTCATATCCCCAGATGGCCTATAACTCACTATGTAGACCTTTCGCCTCCCAAATGCTGGGATGAACGGCACCCACCACCACAACCAGCTGCTTACTTATTCCTGTGTATGTGTTGAGTGTTTTCCCTGCACGGAAAAGTATCCATACATGCAGTGTCCACAGAGCCCAGAAGAGGTATCAGAACTGCTGGAACTGGAGTTACTGACGATCGCTAGCCACCATGTGGGTGCTGGGAACCCAACCCAGGTCCTCTGTAAGAGCGGCCAGTGCTCTTTACTGCTGAGCCATCGTTCTAGCTTCCTATTCAAGAAGTTTTTATACAACTCCAAGTATTTAGGTATATAAAACAGATATATAAACCAAGCATTTACTGAAAATAAATCATAAGTATATTTTAATGCAATCCTTTACAAAGCACACTTTTAATCTCAGCACTTAAAAAGCAGAGGCAGCCGGGAGTGGTGGTGCACACCTTTAATCCCAGCACTCGGGAGGCAGAGGCAGGTGAACCTCTGTGAGTTCAAGGCCAGCCTGGTCTACAGAGTGAGCTCCAGGCCAGCTGGGACTAAAAGGGAGACTCTATCTCGAAAATATAAAAATAAAAAATAAAAAAAATTTTAAAAAAAAGGCAGAGGCAAGTGAGTTCAAGGCCAGCCTGATCTACATGGCAAGTTCCAGACCAGCCAAGGATACATAGTGAGACCTTGTCTCAAAACAGCCCAGCTTGGTGGCACATGCCTTTCATTCTAGCATTTAGAAGGCAGAGGCATGTGGATCTCTGTGAGATCCAGGCCAGCCTGGTCTACATAGCCAGCTCCAGGCCAGCCTAGAGGCCAGAGGCACCGGATCTCCTGGAGCTAGAATTACAGGCAGCTCAGGGTACTGGGAACAAAAGTCAGATCTTCTGTAAGAGCAGCATACACACTTAACCCTTCTGTCCAGCCCCCATATATTAATTTGATATATACTTTGCTGAGAAATGAAAATGGAAATCTTAAGTCTGTTTTCCACTATTAGACCATCATGTTTCTATAAGAGCAGAAATGTACATACAGTAAAATCACTGCCACTCATAACATGTAACAGTTTCAGATCTGAGCTGAGGTATTTGGGGCAGCATCTGTTGGCGCTGTGCGGCCGTGCGGCTGTGTGGCTATGCAGTACGATGGCACACCCAGTGCAAGTGGGTGTGTAGTGTATTCAAAACCAAAGTTGCAGCAAAGGCAAAACACAGTCAAGCACTGCCAAAAGCACCTCACATTCATGTTGCATTTGAAATTGAATTAATTTTTGGTCACTGCATGTTCAGAAACCTTTTACTGTTGCCCATATTTTGTATGACAGCACACAGCCCAGCCAACCCAGACTGAAAATGAGAGAGCTTCCTTTCTGGGGGAGCTGATGCCTGAGCTGAATCTTGACAGACTAGTGGGGCATGTCGGAACAGAAAGCCTGGCAGCATTGGGAAGTGGTGACAATTGCACCTTTGAAGGCTCAGAGCCACAGGGCAGAACAGGGCAAAGATGTAGAAAGGTCATGTCACACAGGTTCCCATGTGACAGGAAGTTAGACAGTATCCTGATGGCAACAGGAACCTATGGAGGACAGGTGGGTGGGCGTGAGCAGGTCATGGATAAGAATTGGCCTTTAGAGAACATCTGAGGCCCTAAGTTCAATTCCCAGCACTGAAAAAGCAAAGGAAAGAAGTGTACTTTGGGCTGGAGAGATGGCTCGGTGGCTAAGAGTAGTTGCTGCTCCTGCAGAGGACCTGGTTTCAGTTCTCAGAACCCACACGGTGTCTTACAAATGCCTAGAACTCTGGCTTCAGGGGACCTGACATCTGCTTCTGGCTTCTGTGAGCACCCGGTGTGCATGTGGAGCACATACATGCATACATGCATACATGCAGGCAAGACAATAGTACAAATAAAATGAAAATAAATCTTTTACACAAAAAGAAGTGGCCTGTGACCCCTCAGAACATCAAGGGGCTTTGTTTCTTCTCACTCATCTCCACCCAACCCACAGGTCAGCTCTGCGAGGTTCCCCTATGCACCCCCAGCCTGTGCCAACCTGAGCAGAAATGCCAAGATCAAGAAGAAAAGGCCCACTGCCTCTGCCCTGATGGAAGCCCTGGCTGTGTCCACACTAAGGATAACTGCACCTGCCACCATGGGCACTGCCAGAGGTAAGACCTTCCAGGCCTCCTTGTGCTCCCCCTTCAGCCTCTTCTAGGGTAGAAGACAGCAAGTGGGATACAGGCCAGTGGGGTATGACCAGTAGGGAACCTTACAATGGCAAAGCTCTTTGGGAAAGTAGAAGGGGGGTTACAGCTCATGAGTGGTGCCCCAGGAGGAAAGCATCCACACGTCATGAGGATGAGGGAGGACTAGAGAGTCAGAGCAGAGAGCAGAGTGCCAATCTCAGGCCAGCTTCATGTCCCATAGATGATAGACACAGTATCTATTGAGCGACAGTATGTGAACACTGCTCCTGGCACTTGGGAAACATCCCCGAGCAAGCCAGGTGTGTTGTCACACTCCTGTAATCTCAGAACTTGAGATGTAAAGCCAAGAAGATCAGAAGCTCCAGGTCAGACCCAGCTATATAGTGAATTGAAGGCCAGCCTGAGATACATAAGACCCTGTCTCAAAAAGTGGGGGACACAAGGGACGTGTGGTTCAGTTGGTAGAGTGCTTGCATACCATGCCCTGGTTTGAGCCCTAGCACTGTATAAACAGGGCATGCTGGCACACTCCTGAAATCTCAGCACTCAGGAGGTAGGGATAGAAAGATCTGAAGTTCAAGGTCAGCCAGGTGTGGTGGTACATGCCTTTAATCCCAGCACTCAGGAGGCAGAGGCTGGTGGATCTCTGTGAGAATGAGGCCAGCCTGATCTACATAGTGATTGCCAGGCCAGCTGGGACTACAGGGGGACCCTGTTTGAAAAGTCAAAAAAAAAAAAAGTCCAAGGTCATCCGCTGTGAAGAGAGAGGAAAAGAAATCTCTCTCTCTCTCTCTCTCTCTCTCTCTCTCTCTCTCTCTCTCTCTCTCTCTCGTCTTTTCGAGACAGGGTCTCCCTGTAGTCCAGCTGTCCTGGAATTCATTCTGTAGACCAGGCTGGCCTTGAACTCACAAAGATCTGCCTGCCTCTGCCTCCCAAGTGCTAGGATTAAAGGCATACGCCACCATACCTGGCTTCTCTCTCTTTACGAGCAGATTGTCATGTGTGTGCGACATGGGTTGGACGGGACCAGAATGCGAGGTGGAGCTTGGAGGCTGCATCTCCATGCCCTGTGCCCATGGAGGGACCTGCCACCCTCAGCCCTCTGGCTACAACTGTACCTGCCCCACAGGTTACACAGGTGAGTATATTCCTAGACCATATACAGTCCAGCCTGTAGCCTTCAGACTCAAGGGCAAAGCCAAGAGCTCTGTAAGTGAGGTGCAGGAGACATAGGTGACTCTTGGGAGGTAGTAAGAAAACAGGCTGGATGGAGTGAGGGATAATAGGATGAGCATTAAACAGCTCAGGACAGGGCTGGAGAGATGGCTCAGCAGTTAAGAGTACTGACTGCTCTTACAGAGAACCCGGGTTCGATTCCCGGTACCCAAATGGTGGCAACCACCATGTGTAATTCCAGTTCCCAGGGATCTAATGCCTTCTTCTGATCTCTGCAAGCATTGCGCAACACAGGTACACTTACAATCATGCAGGCAATACACTCGTATACATAGAATAAAAATAATGAATATTTTTAAAAGGTCAGAGAAAGGATAAAGAGGGGAGGGAAAGGAGGAAAGAGAGAAGAGGACCCCATTTTTCAGATCCCACCTGTTCCCTCAGGGCCCACCTGTAGTGAAGAGGTGACAGCTTGTCACTCAGGGCCCTGTCTCAATGGCGGATCCTGCAGCCCCAGCCCTGAAGGCTACCTCTGCACCTGCCCTCCAAGTCACACAGGTCCCCACTGCCAAATTCTCATTGACCACTGTGTGTCTGGTGAGTACTGACCTGGGGCTGACCCACAGGGGGAAACGGGGGCCAGGCATGTTATCTATGACACAGCTTTGAAAATTTAACTGGAAACTGAGATACAGCTCAGGTGGTAGAGGGCTTGCCTAGCATCCATGGAGTGCTGCGTTATATTCCCAGTACTACATAAACCAGGCATGGTGGTGCACACCTGTAACTCCACCCCTCAGGAGGTGGAGACAGAGGATCCGGAGTTCACCCTTCCCTACATGTCCAGTTCAAAGCCAGGCTAGGCCACATGAGACCCTGTCAAATAAATTAGGGCGAGAGAGATGGCTCAGTGGGTCTGGGTGCTTGCCACCAAGCTCTGAATTCAGTTCCCATGACCCACTGACAGGACAGAACGGATCCCTTCAAGCTGTCCTTTGACATCCACACTCTGACATGCACACAACCTACCCACACAGAAACAATGTAAAATAGTTTGTCTTTTTTTTAACACAGGGTCTCCCTAGAGCCCCATCTGGCCTGGAACTCACTCTGTAGACCAGGCTGGCCTTGAACGCACAAAGATCCACTTGCCTTTGCCTCCCAAATGCTAGGTTTAAAGGCGTGCACCACCAAGCCTGGCTTAAAGAGGAGTCGGTGCTTTTAACTGCTGAGCCATCTCTCCAGCCCCATAAAAATACTTTTTGAGGCAAGATCTCCCTGTACCCTCAGCTGGCTTGAAATTTGCTATATAAACCAAAGAGGTCTGCCTGCCTCTGCCTCTTGAATGCTGGGATTGAAGCCATGCATCACCACACCCAGTCACAAAAATCATTTTTTAATAAATAAGTAACCAGACAGCAGTGAACTGATGCTTTGGTGGAAGTGTATATCCTGTGAATCATGTGTGACCAAGATCACAGGCCAGGTTACAGGCATGGAACCCAACTCCTCACAGCCTCCTCTCTCCAGCACCATGCCTCAATGGGGGTACCTGTGTGAATAGGCCTGGCACTTCCTCCTGCCTCTGTGCCATGGGCTTCCAGGGCCCACGCTGTGAAAGGAGAATCAACCCCAGCTGTGCAGACAGGTGAGCAGCCCGTGAGGACTTCAGGAGAAACAGAGGGACCCTCTACCTCCCCCCACTTCCTCTCCACCTCTCCTTGGGCTCTGTGCTCTCTTCCCAGCTGGGAGCTGGCCAACCATCTCCCCAGGCTTTCCACCTCACATCACACACTCCCTCTCGTTCTATCTTGTCCAGCCCTTGTAGGAACAGGGCAACCTGCCAAGATACCCCTCAAGGTCCCCGATGCCTCTGCCCCCCTGGATATACTGGAAGCAACTGCCAGGTAAGGTGCAGTGAGCCCAGGGTACCAAAGAGAGAGGGGCTGACAAGGTCTAGTTAGTGGAGTCTCCAGGACTAAAAAAGCGAGCCACAGGGAAGCTTGGGAGAGATGTGCGTGTGAAAAGAGGCCGGAAGGTCTAGACATTGGGAGAAAGATCAGGAAGGCTGGCATAGTGGTATGGCCTTTTATGCTAGCTCTTGGGAAGCAAAGGCAAGAAGATCAGGAGTTCAAGATCAGCCTCAGCTACATAAGTCTGACACCAGCCTAGACTACATGAGATCATGTCCAAAAAAGCCGGAGACGGGGAACTGAGTGGACTTCTGATCTTGGGGGCTGTTCTGGAATATGAAGGTTGGAGGGAATCAGGAAGTTACCTAGTCCAGGGCATTTGAAGTGAGTCAGAAAGGTGGGGGACTTTGTGGAGCTAGGATTAGCAGAGACCCAACTCCAGGCCTGGGAAGCTCAGGCCCTGTGGGCCTGTCTCACGCTCTCTTCCAACCCTCAGACTCTGATGGACCTGTGTGCCCAGAAGCCCTGCCCACACACTGCCAGCTGCCTCCAGAATGGGCCTTCCTTCCAGTGCCTGTGCCTTCAGGGATGGACAGGGCCTCTCTGTGACCTCCCAGTATCCTGCCAAAAGGCCGCAATGAGCCAAGGTACCAGCACTGGGCCAAATGGGGAACAGATTCTTCTTTTGCCTCAATCCTCAGGGCAGCCACACAGCCTTTGTTTTGACCAAAATAACCAAGAGCAAATTGTAGTGATAGTAAATTCAGTTCAACAGCCAAAGCAGCCTAACACAGCTCCACACTGCTACCACACTCAATACCATGGAGCCCAGAAAATAAGACTCCAGCTTAACATGCCTGCCAGGGACATAACTCCCCCGGAGCCATTCAGTTGTCATGGTCAAAACTGGGCCGGACTGGCCCACAGATAACTCAACCACACTGGTATCTCACCTGCCCACCCTCTTGTAGAATACCCTGTGTCTGCAGCCCCTGAGCACCCTTCTACCCAACTGAGAATCATCCTCTCCTGTCTGTCTTTCTCCCCAGGCATAGAGGTCTCTGCCCTGTGCCAGAACGGAGGTGTCTGTATTGACAAGGTCTCCTCCTATGTCTGCCACTGCCCCCCTGGATTCCAAGGCAAGCTATGCCAGGATAAGATGAATCCCTGTAATTCCAGGCCTTGCCAGCATGGAGCCACTTGTGTGGTACAGCCCACAGGGTATCTCTGCCAGGTAAGAGATCTAGAGGAGATGGGGCAGAGAGAACAGACTGAGCGGAAATGGGACACAGTGGGGAGGGTTGCTGAGAACCTCATGTGTCCTGTCCTCTGTCCTTTAACTCAAACATCCAACTAACCAGCAGGCCAGCCTTTCTCCACCCTGTACCTCACTTAGTAGACTCCTACCTACTGGCCCTGCCTCCACACTTGTCCCTTGTCAGTTCACTCTACACTGCCTGCCAACGGGCTCTACTGATAATTTTAAGCTGACCTGTCCCTCCCGATTAACACCCTTCAGGGATGCCAACTTCCTCCTTGGAATATAGCCACAGCCCTGCATGATCCGTGTCCCCACCTGCCTGTCCTACCTCATCTGTCCTTGTCCCCCTCTCCTGCCCCCAGTACCATAAAACTGCCCTGGCTGTCTCACACCCAGTAGATCTGCTTCTCAGCCTTTTCCCCTCCTGTGGCCTGTGCCCAGAATGGCCTTTTCCATCTACTTCTCCAGGGTGACCTAGAGGTACCTGCTTCTAAACATCCTGTTTCTCTCTGAGCTGGGGGAGGGCTTGCTGGTCCAGGTCACAATGCCAGAGAGAAAAGGCTGGACGTTAAGAACAATCTAATTCTCGTGCTCAGAAACACAATTTTGACCAAAGGCTCCGGGCACATGCTTGGCCTATCCTGAGTTCACTTTGCAGCCACCATTTGCAAATAGTGTCTCATGTAGCAAATGCTGGTCTCAAATTCACTATGTTGCTGAGGATGTCCTGGAATTCCTGGTCCTCCTGCCTCCAGGATTACACGCATGTGCCCCCATGCCCAGTTTAGACAGTACTGGGGATGGAACCCAGGGCTTCATGCATTCTGAGCAAACACTCTACCAAATGGGCTACATCCCAATCCCCACCATGTCTAACTCTTACATCTTCAAACATAAATCGAGTAGGCTAGGGATGACCGTGTCAAAAAAAAAAAGTGGGTAGTGATGAGTTAATTCCAACGCACTTGTTTATCCAACTCCACGTCTTCTTTCATGAAGCTCCTGTTGCATCCAGAAGTTTCCAGAATCACCCTCCACTCGTTCCTACCCACCCTCGGGGCCACTCCCCAGATTCTCTGCCAATCTACTTTCCTCAGGTTCTCAAGCCTTCCCTTCATGCGTGCTCCCCCTCTGTCAAGAACCCTAGTGAAAATTATGGAATTTGTCAGTGAATTTTCCCTCACAAGCAAAGCAGAAGCAATCAGAATGTGGTTCAGAGCTGAGCTAGTGTTGCTTTGAATCTTGGGTCACTTACAGCTGCGTGACTTGTACAATCACCTCACCTTTCTGCAAACTCTATGCCATCATCTGTGAAGTGAGGATTAAATGAGATAAAATTTAGTAGAAGCTGCTAGGTTGTATATACAAATTAAACAGTAAGTGCCAACCACCTCTGCTTGATGGCACTTTATAGAAACAGGACCGAATTTGGTTCCTTTACCGTACTGTAAGTACGGTAAACAGTGCCTGGCAGACTGGGGAAGATGGCTCAGCCAGTAGTGTTTGCTGCACAAAGTGTAAGGACCTGGGTTCAGATCCCCAGAACCCACACAAAAAGTCAGGCTCAGGGGCACATGCCTGTAATCCCAGCAGAGGCAAGATGTGATGCAGAGGTGCCCTGGAAGCTGGCAGACCCGGAAGCTAGTCTGGCCTCTGTGGCAAAATTCCAGGCCAATGAGAGACCATCTCAAATAAAAGGTGTTGAACTGACACTGGCAATGTCCTCTGAACTCTATGTGCTATGCACATGCATACCCATGTGCATGCATGCACACAGATACACACAGTACCTGGGACCATGTGCATGCATGCACACAGATACACACAGTACCTGGGACCATGTGCATGCATGCACACGGATACACACAGTACCTGGGACTATGTGCATGCATGCACACAGATACACACAGTACCTGGGACCATGTGGGCATGCAGTAGGAAGTTGTGAATTGATTTATGAAGCTGGTGAGATGGCTCAGCAGTTAAGACCACTGACTGCTTGTGCGGAGGACCCAGGTTCTATTCCCAGCTCCCACATGGTGGCTAATAACTGTCCATCACTCTAGTTCCAGGGATTCCAACACCGTCTTCTGACCTCCATGGGCATTGCATGACACAGGTGCACTTAGACATGTGTGCAGGCAATACACTCATACATATAAAAATAAAATGCTTTTTTATTAAAGCCTGGAGGGTACATTAGTAGGGAAGAGGGATTTTGACCCCAATTGAGGCTATGCTTAGTGGCCATGTGCATTATTTGGAACCGGGAAGGATTAAGGAGTGTTAAATGATAGTGAATTGTGTTGAGACAGGCCTGAGCTACATGTGACTGTGATGGGTCCTGAGTTCAGGGATGCTGCTGAGCTAAATGGTGGAGAGGTGGGCAGACTACGTTGAGCTCAGCTCGTCACTGGTTCCTTTTGATCCTCTCTGTCTGCAGTGTGCCCCAGGCTATGATGGACAGAACTGCTCAAAAGAACTCGATGCTTGTCTGTCCCAGCCCTGTCACAACCATGGGACCTGCACCCCCAAACCTGGAGGTTTCCATTGTGCCTGCCCTCCAGGCTTTGTGGGGCTGCGCTGTGAGGGGGATGTGGATGAGTGTCTCGACCAGCCCTGCCACCCCAAAGGCACCGCAGCCTGCAAATCTCTAGCCAATGCCTTCTATTGCCAGTGTCTGCCTGGACACACAGGTAAGGCCTAGGATTGGGGTACAGACATCTCTGGGGTACATTTAATCAGACCAGGGAGACCCAGACTGTCCACACCCATTAAATGGCCTCGCCTTCTCATCTCCTGCCCTCGACACCACATCCCAGAGAAGAAACCTTTCACCTACATATACCTACAGCTGAACTCTAAGGAGGGAATCAGGACAGAGGCAGTGACTGGAAGCTTGTGTGACATTTTACCCCACCCCCACCACAGGCCAGCGCTGTGAGGTAAAAACAGATCCCTGCCAGAGTCAGCCCTGCTCCCATGGAGGGTCCTGTGAGGCCACAGCAGGACCACCCCCCGGCTTCACCTGCCACTGCTCCAAGGTAAGTGGCCTCAACACTGGCTTCTCTCTTGACCCCCCCCCACACACACACTGATGAAAGGTGAGAATATGGAAGTCAGGATCTTAGAGAGACATGCAGGAGATGGGAATTACTGCGGAGGGCCATCCCAAGTTCACAGTGCTTAGTGGCTCTCAGAATCAGTCAAGGGAGAGGTAGCATCAGACAGCAGCTCAAAGGCTTCAGAAGCCATGGATTGCCAGGGAGGGTGGTGCAGTCCTGTGATCCCTGCACTTATGAAGTGGAGGCAAGAGATCAAGTGTTCAAGGTCGTCCTTAGCTACGTGAGGTCAGCCTCGGCTGGGAGACTGGGGAGATGACTCTGCGCGTGCACATCAGGCAGCTCAGAATCACTTGTTTTGGGTTTTGCTGGGGGGAGGGGGTTTGTTTACTTTTGTTTTTTGTTTTGTTTTGTGACAGGGTCTCCCTGTAGCCCCAACTTGCCTGGAACTCTCTATGTAGATCAGCCTGGTCTAGATCTTACAGAGCCCCCCATGCCTCTGCTGAGATTAAAGGCATGTGCCACCCCTGGCGACTGTAACCACCAGTAACTTCAGCTCCTGGGGGAACTAATACCTCTTATCTCTTTGGGCACCTGCACTCACACACACATAGCCCACACACAAACACAAATACGCACACAATAATAAAATGAAAAAAAAAATGTTCACCCTTAGGAGCAGCCTTAAGCAAGTTCTTTGAACTCTTTATATTAGGGATGGGTAGTGAGGGAGAAGTCAGATGCACTGAACTGGATTCAGTGTAAGCTCATCATGATAAATTCACACTAGTTTGTGCCTGGACTGCATTACTCTAACATTCCTAAACCAAACCTAAAAATTACAGTATTAAGGGCTGGAGGGATGGCTCAGTTAAAAGCACTGGCTGCTCTTGTGGAGGACCTGGGTCTCATTCCCAGCACCAACATGGCAGCTAACAACTGTCCCTAACTCCAGTTCCAGGAGACCCAACACCTTCTTCTGACCTCTTCAGGCATTGCACAACACAGGTGCATTTACTCACATGTAGTACACTCCTACACATAATTTAAAAAAAAATTTTTTTTAAGCTTTCATCTACTTAAGTCTTCCTCCTCTTCTCCCTGGGGTAGAAGCAATGATTAAAATAACTCTGTAACAGAGTTGAATTATATTGGCAAACTTGACCTGCCAGGACTGTGGTTCATCCATTTCCACAGAATGTTTTGTCAGTGTGTAGTAGGAGGCATACTTGTAAACACCCATAGGAGTAACTCTCCGAGGCCCCTTTTAGATGTCTAGAACCCCATGTCATGTTGTCCCAGAAGTCTGCTTGAGGGGTGTAGGAGTATAACCCAAAGTCTCTCTGCATTCTCTCCGCCCTGCCACAGGGTTTCGAGGGGCCCACCTGCAGCCACAGAGCCCCTTCCTGCGGTGTCCATCACTGTCACCATGGGGGCCTATGTCTGCCCTCCCCTAGGCAGGGCCTTCCACCCCTCTGTGCCTGCCTCCGTGGCTTTGGGGGCCCTGACTGCCTGATACCTCCAGCTCCGCGAGGCTGTGGACCCCCCTCCCCCTGCTTGCACAACGGCAGCTGCTCAGAGACCTCTGGGCTGCCTGGCCCTGGCTTTCAATGCTCCTGCCCTCCCAGCTCTCCAGGGCCCCGGTGTCAGGGGCCAGGGACAAATGGATGTGAGGGCAGAGGTGGTGATGGAGCCTGTGATGCTGGCTGCAGTGGTCCAGGAGGAAACTGGGATGGAGGGGACTGCTCTCTAGGGGTCCCAGACCCCTGGAAGGGCTGTCCCTCCCACTCCCAGTGCTGGCTTCTGTTCCGAGATGGGCAGTGTCACCCACAGTGCAACTCTGAAGAGTGTCTGTTTGATGGCTACGACTGTGAAGTTCCCCCAGCCTGCACGTGAGTCTGGAGCCCACTGGGAATGGGGGATGGGTGGGAATGGGGGACATAAATGCCTGTGTCACAGGATGACACTGCCTTAGACTTCAGGGAGTTTCCATGCCAAGATAGAAGACTCAGGGCCTCCAACCCAGGGCACGGGGGGTGGAGGGGTACACAACAACTGACACTAGGTGTGCCACAGCCTATATCTGGAGCTCTATGGACTCAGGCCTCAAGCCTCCCTCCCTCAGCCCTGTAGCTACCAAACATTTCTCCTGGCAACCAGCACCATAGTGAATGGGTCTTAAACCTTCAGGGAGAAAGGAAAGCTGGGGGGGGGAGGGCAGGAGGGAAAACTGATCCTAGGAGACTGGTGTCAGGAGACATCAGTGCTTGGCTACTATCCTGGAAGGCACAGCCACTTCCACTTAGCAGACAGCGTCCTAGAGAGTAATGTTTTGGGAGCGTCCTCAGCCGGTCTCTCCTCTACCCATAGCCCAGCCTATGACCAATACTGCCAAGATCATTTCCACAATGGGCACTGTGAGAAGGGATGCAACTCTGCAGAATGTGGCTGGGACGGGGGCGACTGCAGACCCAAAGACGGGGACTCAGAGTGGGGGCCCTCCCTTGCCCTGCTGGTGGTGCTGAGTCCCCCAGCCCTGAACCAGCAGCTGCTTGCTCTAGCCCGTGTGCTGTCCCTGACTCTGAGGGTCGGGCTCTGGGTGAAGAAGGACAGCGATAACAGAGACATGGTGTTCTCCTACCCGGGAGCCCGGGCCGAAGAGGAGCTGGGCAGAACTCTGGATTCTTCTTACCAGGAGAGACAAGCCCCTCATACCCAGCCTATGGGCAAGGAGACAGACTCCGTTGGTGCTGGGTAGGCACAGGATGGACAGAACATTAGTTCTTTCAATGGAGCAGAGGGAAGGGAACCCAGACTAGCCACGGATCCCTGAGATGCCCTCCCTTCCCGTAGGTTTGTGGTGGTGATGGGGGTGGATCTGTCCCACTGTGGCCCTGACCACCCTGCATCACGATGTCCCTGGGACTCTGGGCTCCTGCTCCGATTACTTGCAGCGATGGCAGCAGTAGGAGCCCTGGAGCCCCTGCTCCCTGGACCCTTGCTGGCTGCCCACCCTCATGCAGGCACTGGTAGGTGGTCCCAACAGTTTCTCCTGACCTCTGCTCATGCCATTCTGGACAGAGAGCAAACTAGAACCTAAAATGTTCTTGGTGCGGACTCAGCCCCCACTAGCGAGCACCACTTCCTCAGAGTGTATCCTGCCAACTCTTTGGCTCCATGGTGTCTTGTTTCCCCAAGTACTCTTTGCACTAACCTCTCACATAGTCATCCAAAAACCTTGGGCACCAGCTTATGAAATAATAACTTTCATGTCATGCTTCCTGTAGGCTCTGCTCTCACCATTTTACTCATAACACGTTTAACTCCATGAAGCAGCTGTTATCTCTATTTCACAGGTCAGGAAACTAAAGCAGACTGGTCTACTCTCTCCCACCAGGACCCCCAGCCAACCAGCTTCCCTGGCCTGTATTATGCTCTCCAGCGGCTGGGGTGCTTCTCCTGGCCCTCGGGGCTCTTCTGGTCCTCCAGCTCATCCGGCGACGCCGCAGAGAACACGGGGCCCTGTGGCTGCCCCCTGGTTTCACTCGAAGGCCTGGGACACAGCAGGCACCCCGACGCAGGAGGCCCCCACTAGGAGAGGACAGCATCCGCCTCAAGTGAGAATGGGATAGGGATTTGGGGTTCAGCATGGAAAGAAATAATACTGCAGAAGTTTGAGGGGTAGGAAGGATGCTAAAAATGCTGGAGGTCCTGACTGATAGCCCGTGTGACCTCTACCCACTCACCTATCCAGGGCACTGAACCTAGAGGCAGAAGTCGACGAGGATGGAGCGGCCATGTGCTCCGGCCCTGAGGAGGGAGAGGAGGTGGGCCAGGTGAAAGGGAGGTGATGGAGGGGACAAAAGGCTCACTCGGTGGCCTTCAAGGCTCCTTGCTCTTCTCCAAGGCTGAAGAAATGACACCAGCCTCCAACTGCCATCTCTGGCCGCTGAACAGTGACTGTGAAGAGCTCCCGCAGTTAGCCATGCTGACACCGCCTCAGGAGTGTGAAATGGAGGTTCCTGATGTGAACACCTGTGGACCTGGTACTCGGGCCACCCTAAAGAATGAGAGATTCCATCCTTTTAGAATCAAAATCCACTAGTATCCCAATTTTTAAATTTTATTTATTTTTTTTATGTGTATGAATGCACTGTCTGCATGCAGCTCTGTACACCTGTGTCATGCAATGCCGCGGAGGTCAGAAGAGGGCGTCGGATTCCCCTGGAACTAGAGTTAAAGATGGTTCTCAGCCGCCATGTGGGTGCTCGGGATAGATTCCGGGTCCTCTGCAAGAGCAGTCACCGCTCTTAACCACTAGGCCATCTCTCCAGCCTCATGGTGTCCCAATTTGAGGAACTAACCTTACAGTTGTTGCCTTGCAAACAGTAGTTCTCAAAGTAGGGCCCTCGGTGACCCCTCAAATTTGAGAACCACTGTCTGAGAATGTTTGAGAATTAAGGTCTTCCTGGTTGACAACACTGAAGCTCAGAGAAGAGCAGGAAAGTCACTTAAAACACCAAATCAGGAGGCAGAGCTTGGTTTCCTCTGGCTGGGGTCTTCAGAGCTGTATCTCCCCTCCTCCGGCATCCTTCTGACTAGCCCATTATTCATCCTCATCCACAGATGGGGTAACGCCCCTGATGTCGGCGATCTGCAGTGGGGGGGTAGAGGCCAGGAGCATCCAAGGACCATGGCTGGGAAATCCTGAGCCCTGGGGACCACTGCTGGATGGAGGGGCCTGTCCTCAGGTTCACACTGTGGGCACTGGGGAGACACCCCTGCACCTGGCCGCCCGATTCTCCCGACCAACTGCTGCCCGTCGTCTCCTTGAGGCTGGAGCCAACCCCAATCAGCCTGACCGAGCAGGTCGTACCCCACTTCACACGGCAGTGGCCGCTGATGCTCAGGAGGTCTGCCAGGTCAGCACACACTGGAGTCCCAGTAGGGATGCTTACAACTAAAACTCAGATGACTTCCCCTAGTTTGACAAAGAAATGGGGAGACTGAAGACCTGAAAGAAGAAGACAGCCTGATGAGGAATGGGAAGAAGGTTGAAAGTGTGAAGGGCCTGATGTAACAGTCCAGGCTAACCCAAAGGTCATGGGCCCTTTCTGTTTCCCTCTCCCCCACCCCCAGCTCCTACTAGCCAGCAGACAGACTGTGGTGAATGCACGCACAGAAGACGGGACCACACCTTTGATGCTGGCTGCCAGGCTGGCAGTGGAGGACCTAGTTGAAGAACTGATTGCAGCCCGAGCAGACGTAGGCGCCAGAGATAAAAGGGGTATGACTGGAGAAGATTATAGAAATACTGGGCAGAGTGGGTATGAGATAAAGTTCAAAATACAAGCGCAGCCGGGTGTGGTGGCGCACGCCTTTAATCCTAGCACTCGGGAGGCAGAGGCAGGCGGATCTTTGTGAGTTCAAGGCCAGCCTGGTCTACAGAGTGAGTTCCAGGACAGCTGGGACTACAGGGAGACCCTGTCTCGAAAAGACCAAAAAAAACACAAAACTACAAGCGCAGCAGAGGCAGCTGGACGGGATATTCCCTCCAGGGCGGCAGCAGTATGTAACTTCCCCCAGGGCCCTCAACAATACACACGAGGAACTGGGAAAGAGAAAACTATCTGCGGGAACTGGGAGGGAGTCCCCCGGTCCCACAGACCCAGAACAAAGCCCATTGTCCCTCCCGCGCGCCAGTGACGTCACCAGGGCACCGCTTCCGGCGGACTGTCGGTTACCATGGCAATGCTTCCCGCCTTAGAGGAACCTAAGTAGCCCTTCCCCACACCCCATCACTCCCAAAAGCCAAGAGTCCGTGGGAAACCGGAATGCAGGCATTTGGCCCCTGGCTGTGAGGTAACGAGCTCCCATTTCGTGTCCTAGGGAAAACAGCACTACACTGGGCCGCTGCTGTGAACAACGCCCGAGCCGCCCGCTGCCTCCTCCAGGCTGGAGCCGATAAAGACGCCCAGGACAGCAGGGTTAGCCGGTCCACGAAACACACACAGCCAGAGAAACCAAAAGCGCGGGAATCCCGAAAACTCGGAGGGGGGGCGCCAGCGACCCGTGGGCGGGACACGAGCCTGTTGCGTGGTGTGGGCGGGCCTCCCTGACTCCGCCCCCGGACTGTCTCCGCCTTACAGGAGCAGACGCCGCTCTTCCTGGCGGCGCGCGAAGGCGCTGTGGAGGTTGCGCAGCTGTTGCTGAAGTTTGGGGCGGCCCGAGGGCTGCGAGACCAGGCCGGGCTGGCCCCTAGCGACGTGGCCCGCCAGCGCAACCACTGGGACCTGCTGACGCTACTAGAGAGGACAGGGCCGCCGGAGTCGCGCCACAAAGCCACGCCCGGCCGCGAGGCGGGTGCTCATGCGCATGTGCGCACCGCGTCTCGGGGCGGGGCCCCACCCCGCTGCCGGACTCTGTCTGCCCGAGCGAGCCCGCGCGGGGGCGGGGCCTGTCTGCAAGCTCGGACTTGGTCCGTGGACTTGGGCGCGCGGGGCGGCGCCACCTATGCGCGCTGCCGGAGCAGATCAGGAGGCGCTGGAGGGCCGCCCTCCCGCGCCCGTAGACCGTCCGCCAGCTCGCGTGGCCCTCAACCCAGCCCTGCGGTGGCGCGGGGGACACCTGGGATGGCGACCCCAGGGCCTGACTGGCCGCGCGACTGGGTGGCCCCGGGAACCCATGGCCCCGCCTCCAGCGCGCCGACCCCGCCCCCTTGTCTGACTCCGTCCCCGGAACGCGGATCCCCTCAAGTTGCGTGGGGTCTTCCTGTCCACCAATAAGTGCCCTTAAAGCCAGGCGGAGGGAATCCAAAGTAGGCGGCCAAGTGCAGGCAAAGGAGTGACCGACCAGCAGTCTGGACGGCTCTCCAGACTTTAAGGTCAAGGGAGGGCTCCCAAGTTGTTACCCTTCAAAAATAAGTGCACGCCCACCAGTAGAGGCTTGGTCTTCCAGGAGTACCCGCAGCTCTGGGAAGAGAGTTAAAGATGCTGGGATGAGATGGGCTTACCTAGGCCTTTCTTAGAAAACAGGGCAGCTACAGGAGGACAGAGTACCCTAAACTGGAACTGAGAACCACGGGCAAACCGGATGTAAAATGTTTCTCTTATGTAGCTCCCAAAGGGCGCCTCTGCCATCCACTGCCCTCAAACAGCTGGTACATATTTATGTGCCAGGTGCTGTATAAACATGAAAGATGGCCAAAGGCCCCTCTAGCTGATGACTCCTTTCCCTCCCTACCTGGGGACGAGGAAACAGATGCAGGGATGAGGTGCCATTCTGGGATCCCAACCACTGCTACTTATTTAAAAACTCCCAAACTCGCTAATAAAGCTGATTTGAAGTATTACTTTGTTTGGAGGGATGGCAGTGAAGTGGGAAGGCTGAATAGTGTTTGGAAAATTAACTACCCTAAATTCATTTGGATAGGGGCTTTTTAACTTTTTTAATTTTATTTTTATTTTTGTATATGAATGTATTGCCTGCATGTATGTAAGTGCACTCATGTCGTGCAATGTCCACGGAGTCAGAAGAAGGTGTCAGATTCCCCTGGAACTGGAGTTATGGACAGTTGTTAGTTGCCATGTGGGTGCTGGGAATGGAACCACGGTCCTCTGCAAGAGCAGTGATCTTAACCATTGAGCAATCTCTCCAGCCCCTGGATAGGGGATTTTAAGTGTAAATTAAGGGCAAACAAGATCTGGGGGGGTTCCATGTTCATCTGGAGTATCATCTGAAAGCAAGAATTGCTAGTAGCCCAGGAAAAACAGGTGTCCCTCATCCAAGGTTGTTTGAGAGACTCCTAAAGCCTCAAGCAGAGGAAGACAGGCATTGAACTGCTTACCTTTCTGCCTCCTGGCTTCACCGCGTTAATACCGATAGGCCTGAGATGTGGGTCATGAGGCATTCTGAAAGATAAACACCATTTAATAGAGCATTCATTCAGCATTAAAGCTCAATTTAGTCTTTCACAAAGTGAGGCACAAAGACTTCGAGGCCTTAGGTGTCAGAACCAAGTCTCATCTTCATCTTTCATGCTCCACGCCACACAGCCATGGGAAGACCCCAGATATCTGCCCTGCCCTTCTGGAGTCAACCAGAGTGGCTAACATTGATCAAAGGCCAAGCCAAGCAGGTGGTTCTCTCCCTTTTCCATTTCTGCACCCCACTTCATGACCCCAGGCACGTTCACCCTTGTCTACATTAGCTCAGTTGCCAGAATGAACAGAGTACCTTCTCTCTCACATCCAGTGCATATCTTATCCCTTACACAGACTGTAAACAGCTTGCGGGCAGAACCTGTTCAACCCCCGGTTCCTAAACACTATAGGACCAGTGTTAAGGGATAAGCTTCTGGAAAGCAGTGCATACTGGGTCCAAGGCTTTGGCTTCCACTAGAACCATGCCCTTTCCATGTCCCAGGTGGAAGGTGGCGAGGGCAGGATCTTACATCAGGGTCAGTCTTTGGGGAAGAGACCTGGTTTGGGGGAGGGGGATCCTGAAGAGAGAAACCACTTCCTGTGTAGCTAGTTCCGGTGTTGACAGAAAAGAGCTGAAGGGGAGGCGGGGATGGAGGGAGCAGAGTCGCAGGCTAGGGGGCCACTACTGAGAGTCCAGAAATGCACAGGCCGGAGGCCTTCCCTGCCTGGAGCTGGCTCCACTCCTGCAGCTGGAGGTCTTCCCAGTCTCTGTCCTCCCCTGGGGCTAGAGAGTTCAAACAAGCTGTTTGGGTGGGAAAAGAGAATGGAGGAAGTTGACAGGGATGGGCGGGGCCCATGGGGGGGCTGACCAGGAACCCAGCTTCCTGCTCAGTACCCAGGCATCCAGCCCCCAGCTCACCCCCACCCCTTCCAGCCCCCACTCCCCTCAGGAACCCAAGGTTCCGGCCCTCCTCCCAAATCCCAGCCGCCCCTCCCCCATCGGTGTCTCCCCGTCCCGGAATGGAGGCTGAAAGACCCCAGGAAGAGGATGGTAAGCAGGTGAGCAGGGGACCCAGTGGGGAGGGCGACACAGAGAGGGGGTGTGTGTGAGGACCTGGGGCAGGGACCTAGTGACTAATGAGCACAGGGGACTTGGAAAGGCTTGGGTACATAAGGCAGGAACAGAATCACAGAGGGGAAACGAGTCCCCGGCCTAACCTTTGCCCACCCTGCCCCCCCTTTGACTGGATGGACATCTCTTGGTATCAGGGACCCCCACAAGATGAGCAGGGCTGGCCCCCTGTGAACACCACTCGGCCTTGGAGATCTGCTCCTCCATCCCCTCCTCCTCCAGGGACCCGACATACAGGTATCCCACTGGTCCAGGGAGCTCCTGACCCCATTACACCTGCTGGGCCTTAAACCCAAAGTCCCTGCTCACCAGTCCCCACCCTTCACCACTCCTGTCTGCTACCTCCTCTCAGTCTCTGAGCCCTCCTTCCTCCTCTCCCCAGGCCTGGTCTTGCCTCGTTCGGCCTCTTTGCTATCTGTGCAGACTGAGCTGCTCCTGGACCTGGTGGCTGAGGCCCAATCCCGCCGCCTAGAGGAGCAGAGGGCCACCTTCCACACACCTCGGGTTCCCCCTAACATAGCCCCAGTCCAGCCCCAGCTTTTTGAAGACAAAGAACAGCTCTACAGCACCATCCTTAGTCACCAGGTAAGACCCAGGTCCTCTGTCCTCTTGGTTCCTGTTTGGTCTGAGCCCTAACTTCTCTCCCTAGACATCTGCCCCCTGGCCAGCTCTAGTCCCCTCATCTCCTATCTACCCCACACCAACCCTGGCTTCTCTTACCCCCGACCCACGATCCGACTTTACCAATGCTGTCCTCTCCCTCATCTCCAGTGTCAGCGGATGGAAGCCCAGCGGTCAGAGCCCCCCCTACCCCCAGGGGGACAGGAGCTCCTGGAGTTGCTGCTGAGAGTTCAAGGTGGGGGCCGGATGGAAGAACAAAGATCCCGGCCCCCTACAAACACCTGCTGAGACCTGAGCGTCCCCCAACCAGCCCCTTCTTCCTGAGGTTCAGAGTTGGGACACCCCCTGCTCGCCTTCATCTCTGCTTGGCAGGAGTATCAGAGACAACACGGCCGAAATGGCAACATTCACCACCCTCAGCATCATTCACCACCCTCAGCATCTTCCCTGGCAACCGGAGTGGGTGCAAGTACTCAAACATTGGGAATAGCAAGGTAGGGTGGTCACTTAACCCCCTGAAGCAGTTAAGAGACTCTGTCCAGAGCTGTCAAACAACTAGGCAGGGTGTAAAGGGCTGAGGCCTGCCCCTCCAAAGACAAATCCCCCACAGGTTAAGACCTGATACCTCTAGTGGGGAAGTAAGAAAAAAAAAAAAAAAAGGAGACATTAAGACCAATGCCGAAGGGCCCAGAGGCTGTGAAGGGCCCTGTAGCCCCGCCCACTCTCCGCAGTGCTGCTCTGAGTCTGTCTGATGTTTGTTGTATGAATAAATCGTATTTCCCTCTGGACTGAAGACTGGTATCTGGGGGACAGCGGGGATGTGCAGGGGTAGGAAGGTGAGGTCCGGGCGCCTCTCTCTCCGATCTGGCCAGAGGCCAGCTCCCCTCCCTGGCTGGTTAATTACTGACTCATTAAGCAGCGGCTGGAGACCTCCCTAATCATCTCCCCAGCCCCCGTCTCCCGGTTTTAATTAAGTCGAACAGGGAGGGGAGTCATTAGAACAAGAAATATGAGCCGACTGTGGGGTGAGCCCGAGTCCGCAGCACCCCGAAGCTGGGCTGGGAACCCAGGTGGCCGGCCCCCAGCACCCAGCTCGACCCCCACTTGGGCAGCGGGAGTCCAGCCCCACAGGCCCAGCTCTCCGGGGCCGCCCAGCCACTCCCGGCCTCCACCCGCAGCCGTCCGGCCTGCGTCTCCCCGCCCCCGGCTCCTCCCCGTTCCTCCTCTCCTCCCCTCCTCTTCCTCCCGCTCCCCTCCCCCAGCCTCCTCCCTCCCTCGCTCCCCCTTCTCCCTCCTCCCTCTCACACACACACCCCCGCTTGGGCCTCCTCTCTCTCTCCGGCTCCATTTTCTCCGCCGCCGGGGGCCGGGGTCTCCTGTGGGGGCCCAAGCGGTACCCCAGGTCTCCCCTTCCGTGCCGGGGTGAACCCCCTGGAGGGGGGGGGAGCCGGGAGGCGGAGAACCGGGCGGGGCTGGGGCGGAGGGAGCAGCGGCCCCGGCGAGTTTGGGGGGGAAGTAACCCGGCGGGGGGAGGGGCGAGCAGGGAGGGGGCCTCAGGGCCCCCCCCCAGCTATGGACGAGCGGCTGCTGGGGCCGCCCCCTCCGGGCGGGGGCCGGGGAAGCCTGGGGTTGGTGGGTGGGGAGCCCGGGGGCCCTGGAGAGCCTCCCGGTGGCGGAGACCCCAGTGGGGGGAGCGGGGGGGTCCCGGGAGGCCGAGGGAAGCAAGACATCGGGGACATTCTGCAGCAGATAATGACCATCACGGACCAGAGCCTGGACGAGGCCCAGGCCAAGTGAGTGCCCCCACCCCGGGACCCGTCTCACCAGCTCTGAGTGTTCTGCAAGCCCCCCCCTCCCCCAGGGCCCTCCCAGTACCCTACAACTCTCTTCTCCCCATAGTCCTAGAGGTCCTTCTCTGACTCCCTTCACCCCTGGGCCCAGAAACCTCCCCGGAAGGGAACCCCAGGTGGTCTCCCTCCCCTCCTAACCTCTTGCCGACCCCTAACACTCCTAGAAAGGCCCCAAGCCCTGAGCCTCCCAGACTTAGAAACTGTTCTCAGCCCATGCTGTCTTCTCCCTTAACTCTCCAACAGCCCCCCCTTTTGCTACAGATGGAAGGTATCCACACCCCTGTTCAGAGCTTGTAACCCCTTTCTTCTATCATGACCTAGCTTCCGGGGGTCCTCCCGGCCTTTCCCCCTGTTCGGCCCATCCACACACTGTACCAAACTCCTCCTGTAGAGGGGCTCCTGCAAGCCCCCTGCCGCCTCAAGCTGATCTCTCCTCCATCTCGGCCTCTTTGCTTTATTCTGGATGCCACCTAGTCGCCCTATTTCTTCAGTCTTAAGATCCTTTCTCCATCTTTCTGCCTGAGCCAGTTCCCGGAGCTTCAGCCCACCCACGGTGCCCATAGCCCGCTGCATCTTCTGATTCCTGAGGCTGGCCCAGCAGTCCCCGTGCTATGGCAGCTGATCTGGTCCCCAAGAACCACCCTCCAGCTCCATTCCAGCCCTAGCTGGCTCCCTCCCTCCCTCCACGTATTTACACCCACTCCTTGTTCCCTGTTTTCCTCTCATGCTCTCCTGCCCCTAACTCTTTCTCTAGCCCCTGAACTTCTTTCCCTACTCCCATTCCTCCTAAGGAAACACGCCCTAAACTGCCACCGAATGAAGCCTGCTCTCTTTAGTGTCCTGTGTGAAATCAAGGAAAAAACAGGTATGTGGGTCCCCCCTCCCCCATTCATCGTCTCTAGGGACATAACTCTGATAACTCTAGGGCTAAGAGTTTGACCACTTGAGGCCCTGAGGAAAGTGGGACCCAGAGAGGTTGCTAAAAGGGACTGAGGAAGGATCCAAAGCCTGGAAACTTGGGTCTCCAGGGGGCACTAGGAGGATGAGCACTGGGTGAGGGGTCCCTGGGGCCCTAAATCCACTTGCCCCTGCTAGGCCTCAGCATTCGAAGTTCCCAGGAGGAGGAGCCGGTGGACCCACAGCTGATGCGCTTGGACAACATGCTTCTGGCAGAGGGTGTGGCTGGACCCGAGAAAGGGGGGGGCTCTGCAGCAGCTGCTGCAGCCGCTGCAGCCTCCGGGGGTGGTGTGTCCCCTGACAACTCCATTGAACACTCAGACTATCGCAGCAAGCTTGCCCAGATCCGCCACATCTACCACTCAGAGCTGGAGAAGTATGAACAGGTGAGGAGAGGAGGAAGGGTCGAGTGACAGAGAGGCTCCTTGGAGGGAATCCTGAGGTCAAGCGCACCCCTTCACCAGCCCACCTGCCCCGACTACAGGCATGCAACGAGTTCACAACCCACGTCATGAACCTGCTGAGGGAACAGAGCCGCACCCGTCCGGTGGCCCCCAAGGAGATGGAGCGCATGGTGAGCATCATCCACCGAAAGTTCAGCGCCATCCAGATGCAGCTGAAACAGAGTACCTGCGAGGCGGTCATGATCCTGCGCTCTCGTTTCCTGGATGCCAGGTGGGGCTCAGGGACCCAGGCCCGGCCCCCCAGCACCTGGCTCCCTCCCATTCCTCTCCAAGACCCTGAGCTTGCCCAACAGGGCACTGTGTGACAGTGATAACCCTCTGGAGTTTCCCTGGCATCCTCAACACCCTTCTCCCTCTGTAGACGAAAACGCCGCAACTTCAGCAAACAGGCCACTGAGGTTCTAAATGAGTATTTCTACTCCCACCTGAGCAACCCATACCCTAGCGAGGAGGCTAAAGAGGAGCTCGCCAAGAAGTGTGGCATCACGGTCTCTCAGGTACTCAGGGGCTTATGGAGATGGGGCCTGGGGGCAGAGTCCTCTCAGATGCTACTGAGTGAGGGGCTCCTGGGAAAAAGGTTTCCACCCACCCTCTCTGCCCAACACTGCAGGTCTCCAACTGGTTTGGCAACAAACGGATTCGCTATAAGAAGAATATTGGCAAGTTCCAAGAAGAGGCAAATATCTACGCTGTGAAGACGGCCGTGTCAGTCGCCCAGGGGGGCCACAGTCGCACCAGCTCCCCGACACCCCCATCCTCTGCAGGTGGAGCCCGCTGCCATGCTAGTTGGCTGTTTTTTGCATGCTTTCTGCATTTGTTCCCCTTTCCTGACTGTGCAAGATTATAGCAGAGAGGACTTTGGGGGGTAAAAAGGCCAAGCTGGGCTGGGGTTAGCATGTCACGTACAGAATCCATTCTAGTGGGTGGCTGGGGACCCGAGAATAGCCTGTGCTTGAGTGTTGGACCGTTTTGCGGGTAATTGGTGTGTAATCCAGATGCATCCCCAGTGAGTTAGCTTAGGGAGCTCTCTGGAAGCTGGGAGTTGGCTTCATCTCCTGTCTGCCATCACAGGGTCCCCTGTGCTTGTCCCTAATTCTCTGTTCTCCCTAGGCTCTGGTGGCTCTTTTAATCTCTCAGGATCCGGAGACATGTTTCTGGGGATGCCTGGGCTCAATGGAGATTCCTATTCTGCTTCCCAGGTCAGGAACCCCAGCTCCTCTTTATTTAGTGTACGTACTGGTGAGGGGAGAGCTGTGTGCCTCTGCTCACTGTGGAAGTCAGAGAACAACTCTGGAGTCAGTTACCTCTTTCTAGCTTTAGGCGAGTTCTGGGGATCTAACTCAGGTCACCAGACCTACATGACCTTTACCCTCTGAGCCATTTTGCTGACCCCCATCTTCTCTTGAAGGGCTTTCCCAAACTCTGCACCACCCCCGTTTAGCATATAAGACATCTTCTAAGGCTTCACCTCACCTCTACGCCCTACAGGTGGAATCACTTCGACATTCGATGGGGCCAGGGAGCTACGGGGATAACCTTGGGGGAGGCCAGATGTATAGTCCTCGAGAAATGCGGGTGAGTGGATCCCAGGGCCTACCACTACCAGCTCTCAGCAGTCACCAGCACAGAGTGTGTCCCCACCCAGGGTTTTCCCCAACCTGACTTCCATTGTCCCTCTCTTTTTCCAGGCCAATGGCGGCTGGCAGGAGGCTGTGACCCCGTCCTCAGTGACATCCCCAACAGAGGGACCAGGAAGTGTTCACTCTGACACCTCTAACTGATCTTGTCCCTCAGGGTCACAGGGCTGAGGCCTCCCACAATGCAACTCTTGAAGAGGATGCAGGCATCTCGAGGACAAACCCCAAATAGAAGCACAAAACAGAAGGGCAAATGGGGCTGTGCCCTCCCCAACTAGACTCAGTGCTGGGGTGCTGACTACATGGCAGGGAGAGTGGGGTGTCTCCCCTTTTTCAGTTTTCTCTTTTCTCTCTCACATCTACACCCACATACAACTACTCTGTTTGTCTCTCTGGGTCCCCCACTCTATCTTCCCCACCCTACTTACATGCTCTGGAATCTGGAGACGTCAGCCCTGCCCAACCCAGAGATGCCAAAAATGGGGACTCCTGGACAGAGGACATGGGCCACGCCCCCCCGTGCATCCCCGCCCCCTGCCCCTCCAGACGGCTTTATTATTACCTCATACGCAGCTCATCTTAAACCAATAGAATCGCTCGGTGGACGAGAGTGTCTGACTCAGATATCTACCTCGGAGGGAGTTTCTGCTACTTAAATTGTTGACTGGGCTTTGGGGTTAATTTTTTTTTTTTCCTTAGAAAAAAAAAAGAGAAAAAAAAAAAAAAACCCTGGGACCTGTCTGTATTTTTTTTTTTTTTATTGTTTTTTGTTGTTGGTGGTATTTCTAATTTAGTTTGGGGAAGTAGGTTGTTTTTTGTTTTGGTTTTTTTTTAATAAACATACTGATTTCTTTAGTTTTGCTTTCCCATGCGAGAAGTGACAGCCAGAGGTCCATGGTAGGAGAAAGAGGACAAACACTGATGCAGGACGACCTGGCTCAGGCCTGCCAGAGGGGGAGTGGATTTTGCAGGACACCGAGGCCGGGCTCAGAGTCATTTAGGTGCTCTTAGCTTGTACAGGCAAGTTCCTGCTGTATTTGGTGTGGAGGCATGATGTGCTCTCCCTGAGGTCCTGTGTGTCCCCTCTTTCCTCATAACCCTCCTTCAGAACTGGACTGACCTCAGTAATTTTGAAGAAGTCAAAGATGCTATCCTGTGTGGCACAACTTTTTTTTTTTTTTAACTTTGCAGACTGGAGAAGAGTGAATGGGGAGGGGGTTCTTGCCAAATATGTTAAATATGGGCTGGGTGCTTATGTATGTATATCCCTTAGTTTCCCCCAGAAATAAGGGTTCTTGTGTGTTTTAAATCTCACCAAAATCAAAGCAGTGGGAAGAGGAGGGAGGCCACAAACAGCCAGGTATGGGGGACTATCCCATCAGCCCTGAACCCTTCTATCTGATCCCCTCAGACATCCTCAGGATCTTACAAGACTGTCACAGTAAGGACCCCCTCCCATCAAAGACCCAGGCAGGATGGGGGGGCAGGATGTGATGGGTGAGGGTGGTGGGAGGCAGGGCCAGGGGCAGTTCTCTCCTCACTTGTAAACTTGTAGATTCACAGGAAAAAAAAAATGCAGTTTTAAATAAAGAAAATTCTTTTTTCCCTGGGTTTAGTTGAGAATTTTTTTTCCAAAAAAAAAAAAAATCAATAGAAACTCTAGAAAAATAATACATTTCTTACAAAGCCTCAACAGGTTTCTAACCCTGTCCTCACTATAAAGGTACACCCTGGGGACTACAGACCAATCTGAACCGTTGCCTAGCAACCGTGCCCAGTCAAGATGCAGCTCTAGGCAGCCCTCTGTGGGACTGAAGGAATATGGTGGGTTGGAGGAAACAAGACCCAAAGAGGTGTGCACCCCACCCCAGTAGAGGCTGTGCCGAGGCTGGCAGTGCCCAGGGGTGGGGTGAGATTGCTGCTTTGAGCACCTGAAGGACTCTTATCCAAGAGGCACGAATTCCTGGCATTCTCTATGACTGGACAAGATGGGAACAGGGGGCAGGGTTAGAGGATGCAAGCTCCACCTAGGGCAGTAGCCACATCAGGGCAAGGGGCAGACACAGCCGGGAGCCTGGAGGACGCAGGATGGCAGCTGGCGCCTGGGTGCTGGTCCTTGCTCTGTGGGGTGAGCCACTCCCCAACCCCACTGAACCCATCCCCCAAGTAGTCTGCTCCCTGTCTTCCCCAGTACCTCTCTGTAGAAGTTTCCTAGAACCTGGGCACCAGTTTCCAAAGCCCCTGTCCCACTCTGTCCCCAACACAATGCTGTCAAACAGGAGCAGTAGGTGCACAGAACATGACAGCCAGGATGGGAGAGCCACTGGTGCTGAACTGTAAGGGGGCCCCCAAGAAACCACCCCAACAGCTAGAATGGAAACTGGTAAGCAGGGCCTCGGCCTGGCCACCCGTGTTGATCCAAGCTGACCGGGAGGACTGGAACTTCTTGGGTCTTTCTCCTGTTTCCAGAACACCCGCCGGACTGAAGCCTGGAAGGTCCTGTCTCCTCAGGGAGGCCCCTGGGACAGCGTGGCTCGAATCCTCCAGAACGGTTCCCTCCTCCTTCCAGCTATTGGGATCCACGATGAGGGGACTTTCCGATGTCGGGCAACAAACAGGAATGGAAAGGAGGCAAAATCCAACTACAGGGTCCGAGTCTACCGTAAGGGCTCTGGGGCCTTGGGCAAGGCCCACTTTTCATCTCCGAAAAAGCTTTCATTTATCCCCTCCCCTGCCTTTGACCCAAGGCCCTGGTATGTGTGGACCTCTGCTTTCCTCTGTCCCAACCCCCATCCTGTTCCCATGCCTGAAGTGTGAGAATTTTCAAAAGACAGCTTCTGATTGCATTTTCCCTCTAGAGATTCCTGGGAAGCCAGAGATCTTAGACCCCGCCACCGAACTTATAGCTGGTGTCCCAAATAAGGTAATGGAAGAAACGTGGGGAAGTGGAGAGCAGTCCTGAGCACGGCCGGGTGCCTGTATGGCCTCCTGAACGTTCAGAGGGTGAGGCTGCCACTCCTCCTCCAGGTGGGGACATGTGTGTCTGAGGGAAGCTACCCTGCAGGGACCCTTAGCTGGCACTTGGATGGGAAACCCTTGATTCCTAACGGCAAAGGTGAGTCCCAGGGTGCCCTGTCCCCAGCCGCCTTCTTCCTGTTCTCCCACATCCCGCTGGGTGTCTGACCTTGCCCTATACTCCCTCACCACCCATCACCCCCCAGAAACCACTGTAAAGGAAGAGACCAGGAGACACCCTGAGACCAGGCTCTTCACACTCGAGTCGGAGCTGACAGTGATCCCGGAAGGAGGAGGAGCTGCCCACCACACCTTCTCCTGCAGCTTCAACCCAGGCCTTCCCCGGCGCCGTGCCTTGAACACAGCCCCCATCCAGCTCAGTGTGAGGGGTGAGCAGATGTGGGGAGGCCCTCGGGCTCAGGTGAACATATTCTGGAAGTCGGGCTCTCTGGGAGAAGGGGACCGTCCCAGAGCTGTCAGGCCACTTCCCAGTGTAAGGACGAACCTGTCTGTCCTTACCTAGAGCTGGGGCCTCTGGAGAATATCCGGCTGCTGGTTGAGCCAGAAGGTGGAAGAGCAGCTCCTGGTGGGACCGTGACCCTGACCTGTGAAACTCTGGCCCAGCCCCCTCCTGAGATCCACTGGATAAAGGATGTGAGTGACCTGGAGGGGCTGGGAAGTGGATGAACCATGACAGGTATCAGAAGAGGGCAAAGGCTGGTGGAGGGAGGCCGGCTAGGCGGTGAGTGGAGATGCTAAACACAGCAGTGAAGTGAAGACGAAGGTGCAGGGTGTGGACACTGTGCCCTAACTGTCTCCTGGCTGTCCTTCCTCACCAGGGCACACGTCTACCCCTTCCCCCCAACCCTGTGCTGTTCCTCCCTGAGGTAGGGCCTGAGGATGAGGGGACCTACAGCTGTGTGGCCACTCACGCCAGCCACGGGCCTCAAGAAAGCTCCACAGTCAGCATCAGCATCTCAGGTGAGACCCCTGCACACAAATTCCAGGGTCCCTGGGGCTGAAGTGAGGGACACATAGACTCCAACTCTACCCCATTCAGACACAATCCCCAAGAGCCACCCACCCCTCCCTCAGTCCACCCAACACCCTGGCCTCCCCAGCTCCACCAAAATCCTGCCAGGCAAGAGAAAAGCCCAGTCTCCTCACTGAACCAAAGGAAGCCTCCAATGCGCCCCCAACCCAACACCCCTCAACCCAAACTGATCTTCCCTTTGATGTCCTCTGACTTTGTCTTCCAGAAGCAGGCAAGAAGGGGCCAGCCGCAGGTGAGGGGCTGGATTAAGTCAGAGAGAAGCAGATCGCCTTACCAATGCGGCTGGGGGTACAGTCAACAAGGAAGGAGTGGTTGGCTTGGCATGGTGGCTTCAATTTTCCCTGTCCCTACAGGCTCTGTGGGCGGGTCAGGGCTGGGAACCCTAGCCCTGGCTCTGGGGATCCTGGGAGGCCTGGGAATAGCCACCCTGCTCATTGGGGTCATCCTGTGGCGAAAACGACAACGCACAGGAGAGGAGAGGTGGGTGCAGGGCAGACATCCCACAAGGGGCTTCAAGGGAACAAGTAAGGGGTGTCCAGGAGGGAAGATAAGATGCTAGAATTCTTCCCAATCCTCCTCCTCCTCCTCCTCCTCCTCCTCTTCCTCCTCCTCCTCCTCCTCTTCCTCCTCCTCCTCTTCCTCCTCCTTCTCTTCTCCCCCACCCCCTCTCCCTCCCCCTCCCCCTCAGGAATACCCCAGAGAACCAGGAGGATGAGGAGGAGCGAGCGGAGCTGAATCAGTCGGAAGAAGCTGAGGCAGCAGAGCATGGTGCAGGAGGGCCTTGAGGGACCCCGGGCAGACCCCACCCACCGGCTCCCTTGCTTTGTCCGTGCTAGCCCCAGACTCACCCTCTGTACAATCCCTATTCCGTCTCAACACCCTTCTTCCACAACCAGAGCTCTGGTTGTCAAGTGCTGAGTAAACACTTGACACGTTACCCACACATGTTGTCTGTGTGTGTAAGAGAGAAGCAATGTCACTCCTGCATCCTTGAGAGCCCTGCAGGGGAGGGGTTCACTCCATGCCTCCCCCACCATACCAAACATCTACTTGGGAAAGAGGAGGGGAGGGGCTGGGGGAAGACTTCCCATGAACATTTCATCTTGTTTTTTATTGAATTTATAATAAAGGAGGTAGTGAGGGACGGGAGAGGAGACATTTAAGAGTCAGAACTCCTGTTAGCCAATGGGGGGAGAAAAATTAAATTAAATCAACAAGAGGAGTGGGGGGGTCAGAGGGAGCCTAGCCCACCTTTCAACATCAAATCAAGAAATCTGGGGGAAAGCGAAGGATGGGAAGAAAAGACAACAGGACATGTCTTTAGTCTGTCCTCGTTCTCCAGGGCTGGGAGTTACAGTGATCCTGAGCCAGCAGTACAGAGCAGCAGGCACTCCTGTCGTAAGCACACCTTTCACTCCTCCTCCCTAGGCCCTCCTCAAGGGTGGCCAGCACTGGCCTTAGCCAGCAGAAATGGGAGGGGTCACAGAAAGGGGATCCAGAAGTAAGGAAGGGTCAGCAGGGACCCCCAATACTGATTCTCCTCTGGCTGGAGGTGGGCAGGAAGGAGACACAGCTCAAATACTGAGCAGCCAGAAGAAGAAGAAGATGGCGAGAAATAAGAAGAGTGAATCTTGCCAGCTGGAGGCTGGGTGACCCTGTCCCAGATCCACACCTGTAGGAGAAAGGAAAGCTGTGGAAGCATGCTTGTAAAGCCAGGAGGAGGTCTGGGAGTGGTGGTGGTACTGTCAGATCCCTGCCCAGAGCTAAGGGAAAACTCTTACCTGCACCCCTGCGGAAAGGCTCATGGGCATTGAAGACCGTGGTGAAAAAGCCAAAGGGAAAAGCACCGACACCAAATGAGAAGTGAAAGCCCCCAGCATCGCCAAATGGCTGGAAGCCCTGGGGAGGCAGAAAAGTCAGGGAACAGGCCTGTCATGGCCAGGGCGGGACAAAGCTGGACAAGGAGACTTACCCCTCTACTCTCTGGAGCTGGCCGCTGGCCCTGGGGGCGGGGTGGAGTTTTCAACCTGAGAGGGAGGACAGAGGTGATCAACAGGCCGTCCGCTTGCCTTTTCCACACCCTCTTTTGGGACAGAAACCTTCAACCATCCCTCAGCAACACCTCCGGTCTCTCACCTGGGATCCTGCGGCTCCTGGCTCCCTCGCCCATAAAGAGGGACAACCTTCTCCCTGCTGATGCCAGCTTTACACACAGGGCATTCCTGCCGGTCTGGTCGTGTCTCCAGCCACTGGGGAGAAAATATGAATGGTCTCAAGTATACAGAGTGTCTTCACACTCCTGAGCCCTCCCCCATTTCCCGCTTCACCTCATGGGTACACACACCTGATGAAGACAGGGCCAACTGGATGGAGGAAAAGAAACAGGTCAGACTACAGAAAAGAGGCACAGACCCAGACAACAGAAGCTCATCTCACCTATCCTCCAGGCATTACTTGCTATGTTTCTTATTGTATTTCCGGCAACCTCTACCATGCCCGCTAACTTGACTTACACACCTCTCTCATCTTCAACACACAACCCTCTCCTCTCCTCCAGTTCTCTATGTGTACACACAAGTACACACCCACACACACCCCACTTGCTCCTTTTCCTCTCATTTCAGGCTCATTAAAGTCCCTATCTCCCATCTCTGAGACCCTTTACCTCTCCATCCTTACCCTGTATAATGCTCCCAAGTTTTCCAACCACCCCCTCCCACCTCTGGGCCCACTGCCCCAGGTCTCTCCCTATCCCACTCAGCCACACCTCCCCTAACCTTCAAGTCTCATCCGTTTCTACCTCGACAGCTGAGCAGACCTGCCGGGATACAGTGGCTCAGGCTTCACCTGTTCCTGTGTGCCTTGTCCCCCACTCTCAGTCCTCCCTCCCCCTTATAACACACCCCACACATACCAGCTCCTAGTTCCTACGACCCTCCTTCCCCAGACATCCAATCTGCACCTACGCGATCCTCCCGCCCACACACACTAGCTAATATGCTGTTCAGGCCTCACCTGCTTGGGGGGGGGGGGAACGTATCCCTCGGTCATCCGAATGATTGTATAGCCCCCCTCCAAGCCCCCCCTGACACAAAGGGGAGAGCCCTATTGCCTCCCCCCCGACTCAAATACTCACCAATACAGGTGGCCACACACGCTGACCACAGCTTCGCGAGCGGTCTCCAGACATATATTGCATTCGAAGGTCGCGTTCGCCCCGCCCCGCTCGCGGTTTGGCCCTTCGGGGCCCCCGTCCTCTTCCTCCGCTGCTGCCATGGCCGGTTCTCTTTCACCCCCACGTACTCCTCAGTACCCCCAGACACACATACACACACACACACACACACACACACACACACACACACACACATATACACAGACACACTCACACCCCAACAAACGAGGCCTGCCCCCTGCCTGCAATCGTTGGGCAGGCGTCAAGATTCTTTCATAACTATTGGTCGCAGAGCCTGCCAGTCATGCAGGAGTCAAAAGACAGGATTGGTCTAAAGGGCAGGGGCGGAACGGAGGATGCGGATCCCGCCCTTGCACAATGATGATTGGCCGAGGCAATGGCAGTCACTATGCAATGCCAAGGGATTGGCTAGAACGCGTTAGGCCGGTGTTGTGGCCCCGCCACACAGGGTTTCATTTGTCTAAGCATCTGTCAATCATCTGTTAATCAAAACCAAACTCCACCAGCGATTGGCTCGGGTCTACAGAACTCGCCCACTATGAGCCTCTTTTTTTTCCTTCACTTCCTCTTTTGAAGAATGTCCGGGTTCCTATTGGACTTTAGAGCGGATCATTCCAATACAAGTGATTGGCTGGAACTCCACAGGAAAATGGCGGCTGTAAGAACTGCGCATGCGCAATGCTTAGCGGGGCGGGGCGGGGCGGGGCAGGCCAACCCGACGCAGGCTGCGTGGATTCCAGGCCCACCCCTGCATTGCTATCTTGTTGCCATGGTGATTGCTTCCCCATTGGCGCGGCCGATGGTTCCGAGGCCTCCGCTCGGCCTCATCCGGGTCTCCCGGCGGGGGACTCTCTGGGCTTGATTGGGCCGTTTGCTTCGCCGCTGATTGGCCGAGGCGGGCAGAGACGGTGCTGAGCTCGGACTAGAGGGCCGAGATACCGGGTCGCAGGGTTCAAGATGGCTTCGGCCTCCTTGGGTGACGTAGAGGGCAGAACTCGGGTCCGCTCCTCCCTCTTGGTGAAGCGGGGAGCAGAAGTGGGGTTGGCCCGACGTGTGGATGGTGCGACCCTCGGTCTGCGGCTCGGGTGTTAACCCAACTCCCTCGGCGGGACGACTCAGCCCCTCTAGGTGATTGTCATAGCAGAACCGAGGCCAAAGCCTCCACTGTAATGTGACACAGACTCTGAAACCCTAAGAGCAGAAAAGGTCTGGTTCCACCCCAGTAGCAGTGGGCGCCCCAGCCCGCCCCCTTGGGTGGCCGCGGCGGAATGGGGTAGGTCCGTCCCTCGTAATTTACCCCTCAGTGCTCAGGCTCATCTTGTGAACCGCTTTGAGCTCTGGCCTCTAGCTCAGCCAGTGAGCCTCACTGTGGCCCAAGACGCAGAATTAGGTAACAGTTCTCCCACCACGAAGTGCCCTCCCCAGCCTCTTCACCGGGCAGGTAAACTCATGCAGGGCAGTGTCCAGGGCCAAAGTGACAGACACAGGCTAAGGACTGTCCAGCAGCACCTTGCTAAAAGGGCCGGTGTGACCCGGGAGTAAAGAAAGGTGAGAAGTTGGGAACTGATGGAGAAATAGTAAGGGGAGGCGAGGATTCAGGAGTCTTAAAGAGGTTTAGATTTTGAACGGGAGAGCACTGGAGGTAAGAAGGATGGAATGGTCCTGAGAATGAAGGAGGGCAAGCGTGGGCGATTAGAGTACGTGGCTACAAAATTAAGATAGCACGCTCATCCGCTCACCCCAACATTCTCCATTTAACCCTCAGGAAGCAGTGCTTTAATGCCCAAATCCCATCGGAAGAAAGATGTATACAGACTATAAAACAGAACCCCATTGTAGTTCAGGCTGGCACCCAACTCACTAGCATAAGCTGGCCTCGAACTCAAAAATAGTCCTGCCTCTGTCTCTTGAGTGCCAGTATTAGAAGTGTGCCCCACCACACCTGGCACCTAGGTTCCGTGTTGAGGGACTGGGTGGCTCGCCCGGCACCTACCTGTTATGTTGGGAAGAGGGGCTGTCTCGGCTTCAATGAGTAAGGAGACTGACAGATGGGCCAGGAGAGGTCCTGAATACCCCTTTATCCCCAAAGGCCAAAGAAGGTGGGTGAAGCGTGCTGGGCTGTACGGACGGGGACTGTCCGACTGTCTAGGAGGAACACAGAGGTCTAAAGGACAGAAAGCTGGAGGGCTAGGTAGGGAAAGATGCGGAGTCCTGTGCAGAAAAGAGGTGAACTTAATGCTTGCCTATAGTAGATGCTTGATAAACGTTTGTGGTCGAATGGAGGACTGGAAAGGGGTTGTTTGAGAAGTGTAGTAGTTACGGGGACTAAGGACAAATCCTGGACTTAGAGCGACAAGGAAAACTCAGAGGACAAGTGAAAGGAGCCCAGGAATGTGCACAGGAGGCCCACCGGTGAAGGAAGCAGACGGAGGGCCTGGCGCGAGCTGGCAGAGCTTCCCGGGCGGGGCGGCCGCGGGCCCCGCAGGCGCGGGGCGGAGATGCCGGGGTCTCCGGAAAGGCGATTGGCGGCGCCTGCAGCCCATCACCGCCCCCCACTTCCTGGCCGGCCCCGGAAGCCAGCAGGCGTTGGGAGGGGTGGGGGAGATAGCGGCAGCAGCCCCGGCCCTAGAAGAGCCGGCGGGGAGGGAGGGAGGGTGCTGGGGGGACGGCCCCCCACCATTCCTGGCGCGATGGGCCCAGCCCTCCAGTCCCAACACCCCTCCATCGGCCGGGGCTAGGACACCCCCAAGCCCTGTCGCCCCCTTGGCACCGACTCCAAGACAGAGATACAGCCAGCCGCCACCACCGCTGCCGCAGCCTGGCTGGGGAGGGGGCCCGTCCCCCAGGCCCCCCGCCCCATCGAGGTGTGGGCGGGAACGGGGTGGGAGGACGCGGGAGGAGGGCGCCGCCGGGGACGGGGATGGGGGAGATGGGGTTGGGAGAGTTGGGGATGGGAGGGCCGGCAGGGAGAGGGGCCTGAGCCGAAGAATGGGGGAGACCAGAGCTGGGACAGATCAGGGTAGAGGGCCAGCCCGCAGTGGGAAGCAGGCGGGAGAGGTGTGGACTCCGAATTTGGGATGGGGGTGTGGACCGGGGATCTTGGAAAGGGAATTCCCTTCAGGCTTCCCGGTCCCTCTCCTGCGCTTTGGCCCCACATGACTTTTGGGTGGCGATGAAAAGCCAGCAGATCTGCTTCCTAGGAATGCTCCGGAGTGTTTCCCTCTAGGCACGGAACCCGGTATCTTTCAATGGCCTTCCACTTGGTGCTAGACCCTTGGGGCGGTGTTTCTCCATGGACTCTCGAGTGCCTTTGCCATCTTGAATTCCTTTTGAGCAGCTAGGCTGCCCCTGTGCTGACCATAGACTGTAGAGAAATGTTCAAACTTCCATCAGAATTGCCCTCGTATTTCATGTCAGTGCCCCAAGTACGACTGTGTGTGAGAGCTTTGTATATGTATATGCATCTGTCCAGTGTTTTCATGTTCCCTAAATGTTTTGGTTTTCCATGTTTACTTTAGCGTGTACAGGTCTTAAGCCTTATTTTGTTTGGGCTCCCAGGTCTCTACCCACAGTTGGAATTCATGTGTGGGATCCTGTAGCTCAGCCAAATAGTACACATTCCCTGATGAGATCAGAGTAGCCTGTTTTCCTAGACATGGTTCTTGACACAGATCTTCATGCCCTGTGGTGTGATATACTGATGTGGCACAATGATAGTGTGTGCTTCTGATTACACCTGCCATATATTTCATAAGTTTGTTAGTGTGATTGTGAGATATGTGCCAGTCAACCCATTTGATATTCTAATGTGTTTATAAACCTTTGAACATTCCTGTCTAGAGATGATCACTTATCAGATCAAGTATTACACAAATATTACTTTTCTCCATGACCCCAAAGAACCATTTTTTTAGACTCACATTACTCCAGGCTTGCCTTAAACTTGTGATGGAGCTGAGGCTGGCCTACAATTTCTGAGCCTCCTCCTGGGTTCCTGGCTTTACAGACGTGTGTGTCACCACACCCAACTTCCCAAAGAACAGCTCTCAATACTCTCACTTTGCCGACCACCCTGGTCTGTCTCTGCTGCACATGCACTCTCTCTCCACTGTGTGTAGTTGTCCTGACTTTAATGCATGTCAGTCAGCCGCACTGTGTGAACCCCCCCCTCCGTGTCCACGTGCAGCCATTATCTGCCCCGCTCTTTGCAGGGTTGGCACGTCTCTGATAACAAGGGTACCTTTCCCTGGCGGCATGCTGAACCATTGTGTGTGTTGAGGTGGCACTTTCATGACTCGCTCTGGCTTTACTGTGGACATGCAGCGTACATGTGTACTTAGAATATGTTTCTTGTCGTTTTTCAGTCGGGGGGAGTGACTTCTTTTCATAGCTAATATTCCTCAGAAGGTAGCAGCTGTCTAATTTATGATCACATCACCATATCCTGGTTGCAGTTTTAGCTCAGTACCTGAATGCTTGGCTGGCATAGAAAAAAAGCCCTGGGTTCCATCCCCAGCACTGCAGAAAAAAAAGAACCATGTTACATGTTACAAATTGATGAATTGTGGTATACCCACACACATGCCCTTATAGTCTATTCAGCAAGTGTTTATTAACATAAGTAGCCACTGTACAAGCATTGGAAATAATCCTGAAGTTGCTTACAATCTGGAGGAGAAGACATTTACCCACAGCATTTTGTCGTTATCATCGGTTCTCAAGCCCCATCATACACCACACCACCTGGAAGGCATGTTAAACCCAAGGTTGGGTCAACATCCAGGATTCATTATCTTTTCAGTAAGTCCCAGTTTATATTTTTACAGTTTGACAGTCATTGATCATACTAGGCATGGTGACATACACCTTTAATCCCAGCACTCAGGAAGCAGAGGCAGGAAGATTGCCACAAGTTCAAGACCAGTGTGGGGGAGATAAGGGGGCTCCAGGCATGGCAGGGCATTCTGGCCAGAGTGAATAGCATGTTGAGAGCTTGGGAGCATGAAGGACCTTGACACATCTGAAGAAATGGAGCAAATCCGTCTAAAAAAGAAGGGTTTTGTGGCAACGGGGTAAAGATAAAGCAGAAGTCAACTTATCAAGAAGGGCCTTTAAGGGACAGAAATGCTCAGATTTAGGTTATAGAAGCCCCCTTGCTGCCAAGTGGAAGATGAATGCGGGGGGGGGGGGAGCTCTTGGGGGACAGAGATGGCCCAGGGAGAGAAGATGGTAGTCTGAGCATTGAGGCGCCTAGGATGGAGCTGCCCAGATGCCTTTTCCAAGGGGCCTTCCTGTTCCTCCATGGCCTCTTTGAGCCCTGTCCTTCCTATTCTAGGAAGGGAGTGCCTTTGGCCTACATGAGAGAACAGGTATTTGTGTAAACACTGTGACCCTGCCTTCAGCACTAGGGCAGAGTGGAGGAAGGAGGAAGAAATTAAGAGGCAAGCTTTTCAGGCCTGCCTTCTCTCCAGCCCACCCCAGCACTTTCCTCCGTGGGCAGGTGGTGCCAAGTTCCTTCTGCTCTACCTACTTTGTTTCTTTGATGTGGCCTCTCACACCACCTTCCCTCCCGCATGCCCTCCATGTGGCCAGGAGGGATCTGGATACTGGGGTTTGTTTGCCTGTCCTCGGAAGCAGCATTGGTATGTTGGGTATATCAGGGGGGATAGAGGAAGGCAGTGGGGGTGCCGATCGATACTGGGGTTTGTTTGCCTGTCTGTGGAAGCAGCATCGCGGGGGATAGAGGAAGGCAATGGGGGTGGGTTTTTCTAGACCTGTATTTACATTCCTTTATCTGTCACTAAGCATAATAGTACACTTGTGTATGTATGTGAACATGGGCAGCCTTTGTATGATTGGTCTTCTGTTTTCTTTTTTCCTGTCAATGATGTGAGCCTCTGTTTTTGCCACTTGTCCCATAGTGTGTGTCTGTAAGTAGTTTGTCATTCACTGTCACCTTGACTGCCAATTGTGTGTCTGTCTGTATGTGTTCATACAGTGACAGCATGGCCTCACTCCAGAGCACAGATGCTTAGGTTTAACCTAGATACTGTGCTGAGAAGCTGTGGGGCCTCAGGTCAGTTCTTTAACCTCCCTGAGCCTATTTCCTATAACAAGTGAATAATTAAACATGGATTATACATAAGGGTTTAATCTGTATAGACCAGTGTTGTCCAACAGAAATATGATGGAGCCCCAGGTGTAATTTTTAATTTCCTGATAACCACAATAAAAAGGTAAAAGAAAGAGTGAAATGAATTTTAATGTGAGGGGGTGTTTTGTTTTGAAACAGGGTCTCACTATGTAGCCCTGGGTAGCCTGGAAGTCACTATGTAGACCCAGCCGGCATTACTCACAGAGGTCCACCTGCCTCTGCCTCCCAAGTGCTGAGACTAAAGGTGTCTACCACTTGTACCCAGCTGTAATATATCTTATTGGATCTAATATAACCAAAAGAAATCAGCGGGCTCAGTGACAGTGCTTCTCCCTGGCAGGAACAAGATCCAAGTACTTAGGAAAGAATGAAAAAAAGTTTACCAATGGGCTGTTTTACATTTCTGCTTTTCATCCAGAATGCTTAGAATCTGGTATGGAGTTAACACTCCCAGCCCTTCCCCATTCACAGCAGCCACACGTGACTGGTGACCACTCTGTTGGACAGTGCTGGTAATAAAGAATCCTTTCCACCGGGTATGGTGGTGCACGCCTTTAATCCTAGCACTCAGGAGTCAGAGGCAGGGGGATCTCTGTGAGTTCAAGGCCAGCCTGGTCTACAGAGTGAGTTCCAAGACTGCTGGGGCTACAGGGAGACCCTGTCTCAAAAAGACAAAAAAAGCCAGACATAGTGGCTCACACCCGTAACCTCAGCTCTGGGGAGGCTGATGTAGGAGGGTCACCAAGGGCCACAGCCTGGGCTACGGAGTGAGTTCCAGGTCAGCCTGGGTTAAAGACCCTGCTTCAAAGAGGAGGAAGCCAGGCATGGTGGCGCACGCCACTTGAGAGGCAGAGGCAGGCGGATCTTTGTGAGTTCAAGGCCAACCTGGTCTACAGAGTGAGTTCCAGGACAGCTGGGGCTACAGGGAGACCCTGTCTCGAAAAGACCAAAAAAAAAACAGAGAGGGAAACCCCTTTGCAGCCACAATGTTAGCCGTCATGGTCACTGTGCTGTTGCTGTTTACCTGTGAGTTGTGCCCTCACTCCCTGCCTCTCGTCTGTAAATCCAGAGTCCTAGAGAAGCACAGCACTGCTATCCTAAGCTCCAGCTCCTAGACAGTTTTCTGGGAAGGTTTCAGTGGGAGCTCAGTCCTAAACACTGTCCTTAGAGCCCCTTCCAGCCCTGAATACTGTGCCTTGTGTGTCCTGCCCTGTACCTTGCTCACCTGGCCACTCTCCCCTTCAGAAACCAGCTCCTTTGTCCTATCCCTGCAGGTGGCCAGAATGGAGCTGTGGCCCGGGACCTGGGCGACAGTCCTGCTGCTGCTGCTCCTGCTGTCCACCCTGTGGTTCTGCAGCCCCAGTGCCAAGTACTTCTTCAAGATGGCCTTCTACAACGGCTGGATCCTCTTCCTGGCTGTGCTTGCCATCCCTGTGTGTGCCGTACGAGGACGTAATGTTGAGAACATGAAGTAAGGAGCAAGGGGTGCTGGGTCCTGAGGGAGCCCAAGAACAAGAAGGGAGTGGAGTGGGTATGTGGAAGAGGCCAGTCCAGAGACGGGGGGGGCAGTGAGGGAGGCAAGTGTGGAGTCACTCAAGTGGACATCAGTGGACCCCACTGGGCCCCTTGCGGTGACCCCACAGGATCTTGCGGCTGATGCTGCTCCACATCAAATACCTGTACGGGATCCGAGTGGAGGTGCGAGGGGCTCACCACTTCCCTCCCGTGCAGCCCTACGTTGTGGTCTCCAACCACCAGAGCTCTCTCGACCTGCTGGGTGAGGCCTTAGCACAGTGTCCATCCCTTGAGTGGTGCCTTCCCTCCTGGCCCCTTCCCCAGAACCTGCTTCCCTAAAGGCCCTCACCCCCTGCTCTGGGATGCCACCCTCCTCCAGGCTCAGTCATCTGGCCTCATCACCCTGCGTTACCGTAGCCTCCCTTGCTTTCTCAGGCCTTTTCCAACCCACTTCTCTACTTTTCTCTCCAATTAGTGTGGGCGGTGACCTGGGGTGGGTGGGATGCCTGCCATGATGCTGCTTGTACCCTGACCCATACCCCATCCCTGCCCCTGCCAAGGGATGATGGAGGTGCTGCCAGGCCGCTGTGTGCCCATTGCCAAGCGTGAGCTTCTGTGGGCTGGCTCGGCTGGCCTGGCCTGCTGGCTGGCAGGAGTCATCTTCATCGACCGGAAGCGCACTGGAGACGCCATCAGTGTCATGTCTGAGGTGGCCCAGACCCTGCTTACTCAGGATGTGAGTCATCCTTGATGGGGATGGGGGCTTGGACCTGGGAGTAGGACCATTGTGAATCACAGAGAGCTGGATAGGCCACCCCTTTCACGTGTGTCGTCTTGAACTTCCCTCAGGTGAGGGTCTGGGTTTTTCCCGAAGGAACAAGAAACCACAATGGCTCCATGCTGCCCTTCAAACGCGGCGCCTTCCATCTTGCAGTACAGGCCCAGGTGATCATTACTCCTGCTTGCTCAGCACCCAGACCCACCTCCTTCCTGCCCAGACCTGGGACCAACCTGCTTTGACTTTTCAGGTTCCCATTGTCCCCATAGTCATGTCCTCCTATCAAGACTTTTACTGCAAGAAGGAGCGCCGCTTCACCTCTGGTGAGGGCTCTCAGTGGTCTAGGGAGGGAGGGTGTGGCCAGAAAGCCATGGCTAGGCTTGGGGCTGACCCTGTGAGGCAAGGGGATCCTTCAGTGCTCTGGCCTGAGTCGTCCACACCGTCATCGAGTAGACCATAGCAAGCAATGACTATGTCCTGAGCAGCCACTGGACATTGCCAGGTAGGTGGTGCCTGGCCTCTCTCAGAGGGGCTGTTAGTCTAGAAGAAAAGATGGAAGTTGGAGCGACCAGAACTGGAATAACAGGTGCTAAATTGCTGACCCCAGGCTGGAAGTGTGGGGAGAGCAGTCTGGAGTGTGGTTTGGAGAACTTTGTCTGCCGCTGGCGAGCAGAGGGTGGGTTTTCCTGGCCTAGGGAAGAGACCCAAAGGACAAAAGAAAGAGGTGGCAGATTGCACTGGAGTTGGTGGTGATAGAGAGGGCAGCTGGTGATGCTGTTCCTCATCTCGCCAGGACGATGTCAGGTCCGGGTGCTGCCTCTAGTGCCCACAGAAGGGCTGACACCAGATGACGTCCCAGCTCTGGCAGACAGAGTCCGGCACTCCATGCTAACCATCTTCCGGGAGATCTCCACCGATGGCCTGGGTGGCGGTGACTGTCTGAAGAAGCCCGGAGGGGCGGCCGAGGCCCGGCTCTGAGCTCTCCTCCCATCCATCCCGTCTTCCTCCCCACACCCACCAGCCCAGTGGTCCTAAAGCCGGGCCGGGCCGCCCTCCTGGGCTCCCCTCTCCCTACTCTCCTTTTGGAATCTTCACCTCCTGAAGTGAATGTGGAATCAGCATCGTTCCTTGTCCTGCCCTGCCCGGCCCTGCCCTGCCCATGGACTCTCCTGCCTGGGTGCAGTCTCCACTCAGGTCCCCACCTGCCGTCTTGTCTTGTGGGACAATTGCCTCCCCTCATCTCAAGTGGCTCATCCAACACAATGGTGGGGGACATTCCATCCCATCCCCAGTGGGCTCTTCCTTTGCAGTCTTCTCTCCCTCTCGCCCCACACTGGACAGTGGACTCATCCGTTCTGTGGAACAATCCACTTCCCCACCCCAAGTCCACAGATTCAGTGGACTCATCCGTTCGTGAGGACTCCTCGCCCTGTGGCTGGAAGCTGAACCCTATACTCCTGGGCTCACCTGGGGGACCCCCTCAGCACCTTCACCCTCTCTCCCAGGGCCTCCTCAGCAGGCCTGAACTCTTCCAATGTAGAAGTCTCATCCCTGCCCTTGCCCTGGTGCCTAGGGTCGAGCATACTCCAGATGCCAATTTCTGCTTCCCCTGCCCTGGTGGTACAGGTCCTTAGGGTCCTGGCCCCGGACCACCTGGCCAGTGGGGAGAAGCAGAACTCACGAGCCACTAAACTGCTCCTTAGGGCCTTGGGGAAAGAAACGGACCCCAGCTAGAGGGAGAGGAGGGCACTTAATTTATTTCTTTCTTTTGAGGTACCTCCCTCTCTGAGCCAATTTTCATTTCTTCCCAGTGGCATTGGCCGCCCCCTGCCTCCCACTCCAGACCCATTCCTACAACCTGTGAGGTGGGCTGAGAACAGAAGGAAAGGGTGGGACCCAGTTTTGTGTGGTTGGTTTTTATTAGTTATCTGGATAACAGCAAGCAACTGAGAATAAAGAGAAAGAGAGAGAGGTGGGTGTTCTGCGGCTTGGTGCTCCTTGATGCAGCCTGCCACCTGGCTGTGCCAATCCCAGACGGTCAGTAGGTGCAGTTTCCTTATAAATGAAGGGCATCAGTGCTGCAGGGGCTTCTTATCAGCGATGGAGACCCGGGCCCAGGCTGTTGTCCTCACAAGCACCTTTTTAATGGCAAGGAGAGGCAGACAAGGTGATGAGGTCTAGGGCTCCCTGACCAAGACGGAGTGACCCTGTCACTCATCCTGAAGTGGGGCTGCTGGTTTGGGGTCGGAGTCCCAGGAACTAAAGATGGTGACATGGGGGGACATCGGGGAAGGTTTGGGGAGGGGTTTCTGGAATGCAATGCTGAGTAAAGGTTAGGTCTTCAGTTATAGGGTAGGGAAGAGCAGAACTCACAGGCCCCGAGCCTCTCCTCCAGCAGCAGCACCTGGTCACTGAGGGACTCGATCCTGTCACCCTGGCCCCATAGCTCAGCCACCTGTTCTGGCTGCAGCTCTTCCGGCGGCATGGGCAGCACTGCTCGAACCCAGGCCCCAGCCTGTGCGGCCCACTGCAAAGGAAGTTGTGTCTCAGGATGCCGGCCATCCCGGGGCCCCACACCCCATGGGCACAGCGGGCCCTCTGCTTGCCTGCTCCAGCCGTTCCAGGCGCCCGCGTAGCTCGGAGACCTCCTGCTGCAGGACATGCTCCTCTCGGTCCGCCTCCCGGACTAGGATAAAACAGAATGTGAGGTCAGCCGGCTGATGCACAGCCCAGACCCTCCCCGTGCAGTGCAGCCCGTACCCACCCGCCACGCTGAGGATGCTGGCCTTGGTGGGGGGCTGCGGGGGTTTCTCTGCACAGGTGCGTCCATCAGTACCCAGCACCAAGGGGTGGGGACAGCGGCAGGTGAAACTGCCTGGGGTGTTGAGACAGCCATGCGAGCAGAGGGCGACGCTCGTCCTGCATTCATTCACATCTAGTGACCAGAAAGAGAAGGGGGCTGAAGGGGGCAGGGCACCAGAGTGGGTGGGTAAGGCCCCGCCCCACCCCCACTGCTGGGGAGGACAGCCAGCTCACCCACGTGGCAGTGCTTCCCCCCCCAGCCGGGGGCGCACTCGCACTGGTCCGGCCGGATACAGGTTCCCCCATTAAGACAAGGCTTGGAGCAGATAGCTGGGGAGCATTTGAGGGAAGGAAGATCAGAACCTGACCCATTGCCTGCTCCTGCATTACCCTGCGTGCCTCCAGTGAAGCCTGAATCCCCAGCCTCACCCTCACAGGTGAGCGCCCCTGGGTGTCGCTTCTTCCAGCCCTGGCAGCATACAGTGTGGGTCTGCTGCACCTCCCGCCTCACCTCACGCCATGCCACACGGTACGTGGTCCTAGAATAATGTAGAGCCAGACTCAGGATCTGGGCACCACTGGCCCCTTTGAGAGACCCCCCCCAAGCCTGACATCGCTCTCTCACCTGTAGGTGCTGCAGATGCGCTTTCCAGCACACAGGGTCAGGTAGGGCTTGTACACGGGTTGACTGTAGGACTCGTTGTAGCGGAGCGGGACCACCAGTGTCTGCTTGGAGCAGACGCCCCGACTGCGTCCGTGCCAGAGGAAGGATGGGAGACGCTGAGGTGTGGCAGGCCTTCCGGAAATCCCACTAACTGCAAGAAGCTGCTGAGGCCCTGTGCTCTCGGGAGGCTGCAGGCTCTCTCATCCTCCTAACTTTCAGTTTTACTTTGCTTCCTGGGAAGCCCCACCCCAGTAAAAACCTCACCCTAGCCCCACCCCATCATGGCCCGGCCCCATTTGCTGTCACCTCTCTTTGAAGGATCCATCTTTGGCCCCCTTGCCTGACATCAGTAGCAGGAGGAAGGAAAGTCCACTTAGTGAAATGCACAGCTCAGCCCTGGACCCCATGATTTTTTCAGACCCTGTGAGCTGCAGGCAAGAAGGAGTTACTGGAGGCCTCATGGCCTTCCTAACACAATCTACTGGCACACCAGGAGGGCCAAGACAGGCACTTTAACATTCTAGCCACATATACATTCCATTGGCCATGTACATGAAGTTCATCTTCCTCCAGGCTCTACACCCCACCCATTCTAGTGCTCTGTCAACCTGGAGGGATATGTCATGGCCAACCTGCCACACAGCCCTTTTTAGTATGTCCTCTTGTAACTTCATCTTCAAAACCTTAGGCTGGGCATGGTGGCACACACCTTTAACCCCATCCCCGTGGGAGGCAGAGGCAGGTGGATCTCTGTAAGATCAAGGCCAGCCTGGTTTATATAGTGAATTCCAGGCCAGTTGTGGCTACAGGGAGACCCTGTCTCAGAAAAAAAAAAAAAAAAAAAAAAAAAAAAAAAAAAACACCTTAGCCTGCACCCACACAGACCCAAGCACCTTAAGCACATTCCACCGCCCTTCTCCCGCACCATCACACCCCAAACATAATACCCTTCACTCGGACAACATCCCCAACTCATACCCACCCTAATGTCAAATGACCCCCATGCTTTCCTCATTGTCTTCCTCTCTCCACCTGTTCCCAACCCCCATCCCCACCTGGCTTCCCCTCTGTCCAAGGAGACTTCAGCCTCTCCAGCCTCAGCAGCAGCTCCGACTGGTGGGTGGGCCTACCAGGCTGGGAAGGAACGAGGGGCAGGGCCAGCCGTAGGCCTCCCATTCCTGCCCCCTCCCACCAGCCACCTCCTCAGTCAGACTCAGTAGAGTCGGGTCCCAGTCTCCTCACTCCCTCTCCAGCCAAGCGCTGCTGAGAAGAACCTACCCAACCTTTGGAAGCCTCTAGTTTATAGATTCCCCCATCCCAAGTCAACAGAAGCTCATGGCTCTAATAGCAACAAGCACCCCACCTTCCTTCAACCTAACACAGACCGTGGGAGAATTAGGGTCCAGGGAGAAAGCCTAGACATGCAGCAAAGCGAGGGTCAGGTCGTGGCCGAAGAGGCAAGATCAGCTGAGGAAAGAAATTCAAGTTGAGTCGTCATAGAAGGGCAGGGGGCAGCCTAAGGCACCAAGGGAAAACTGTCTCCATCTCCTGATGGCATTTGTTAGAGCTTGGGGGTGCACAGAGTTGAGTCAGCCACCGCCCCCCAAGCCAGAACAGACAGGGCCCTATTGTCTTAGCCAAAATTCCTTCTTTCAGGCAAAAGGAGGCTCATTGTATAGCCCCTCACCCAGCTCTGGCCTACAAAGGTCAAGAGGGGCGCAAAACATGCCCACCCTGACCCTCAGCCCCTACGTCTAGCCTGGGGGTGGCAGGACTACTCCACTCAAGAGGCCTAAACCACCAAAGCCTGGGGCTCAACCCCCTAATCCTAGACTGGGACAGGAAGAGAATTGTCTTCAGCAGGAAAGAACCCGCAGAGAACCAGGAACCCACACAGAATGGGCATTGAGAAGACGGAAACACCATAGGGGTCCCCGCCCCAAACCAGGCATCCGGGCACCCAGGCCCAGGCTTTCTGTCCCCACCCTCTTGAGGGAGCCCAGGTCCCCTTTACCTGGAAATAAGCCAAGCCACACTGGGGAAATGGAACTTTTATTACCATAAATACAGGGAACACCCATTCAAGGGTAGTTAAAAGGGGCTGGGGCCTCAAAACTAGGCTCCCAGGGGATACCCCAAACACTGATCATAGGGACTGGGGGATCCCCAAACCTGAGATGGGCCTCGCTGGCCACAGATATTCCCCAACACTGACACTTCAAAAATGGAACTGTCCCCATAGGGGAGCCTCGGAACTCCACTCTCATGGGTGTCCCACTTGGGCTAGGAGGCCTGACGAAAGGGAGGTCAAGGAAGAGGAACACTGGAAAACAGAAGCTAAAAATGTCCTGAGTGGCCTGGAAGGAGACCCCTGTGGTGGCAGGGGCTGGGTTCCCCTCCGGTACAGCCAGACCCGGAGGCGGAGCAGCAGCAGCAGCAGCAGCAGCAGAGAAGCTGCAGTTCAAAACCTGGTGCTCACTCCCCAACCCCAGCCTGGGAGACAGGGAGAGCATGGAGCCACCCCCAGTGAGGACATGAGGTAGGGGACCAGGACCTGTCATTCGCGGAAGAGCAGAGGATGGGGTTCCGGGAGCCCTGGCTGAGAGGGGGGCAGTGTGGGAGCGATGAGGTGGTCACGGGCATACCAGAGTCTGGCACCTGCTTTCCAAGGCCACCACTTAGTCTCTGGGCTGGGGACTTCTTGGCGACTCCTGAGGACATCTTCAGGAGAGCCAAGGTTCAATGCAAGTCTCGTAGAGGGTGCGGTTAGAATGCCAGGTAGTGTGGGAAATCCCAGCCATTGGACACCTCACTATGGCTCCCCGGGCCAAGAGAGTCTTCAGTCCAAAAGAATCTCGTAGATAGACCTTTGAGGCGGGCAGAGGGGCATAGAATCGTGAAAGAAAAACAAAGTGAGTTACTACTGCTGTCCTGACCCTTCAGCTCAGGGGTCAGTAGTAGAAAGGGCTCTAGAAAGAGGTGGGGCAGTGGATGAAGAAAAGGTGTGTCATTCCAAGGGGCTTACCGGCTGCTCCTCCATCTCCAAGACTGTCTCATTGGCATCATAGAAACCAAAGAAGCTACAAAGAAATTTGCAGGAGGTTATCAAGAAAGTTAAAATGGGTTAGTATCCTACAGGAATTTTCAGCCCACTAGGGAAATAGGGAGCATGGGAGATAAAGGCAGAAGGATCAGAAGTTCAAGGCCAGCTTCAGCTACATAGCAAGTTCAAAGCCAGCCTGGGCCATATAAGACCTTGTCTCAAACAAAACAAAACAAAAAATGAAGTAGATATGTGCCTCAGGAGGTGATGTATAGAGGATCCAGCCTCACTACTACTGAGTTCCCATCAAAAGCGCTTGGACTGGGGCCAGAGAGATGGCTCATGGGTTAAGAGCACTGGCTGCTCTTGCAGAGGACCTAGGTTCAGTTAGTTTCCAGCACCTTCATGACAACTGACTATAATTCCAGCTACCCAGGATCTGTCGCCCTCTCCTGGCCCCTGCAGGCATTGCGTGCACTTCAATACACCCAAGCAAACCGCTAATAGACATAAAAATAAATTTTTTAAAAAGTAGCCAGCCAGCACTCGGGAGGCAGAGGTAGGCAGATCTCTGTGAGTTCAAGGCCAGCCTGGTCTACATAGAGAGTTCTAGGCCAGCTGGAGCTATGGGGAGACCCTGCCTCAAAAAGACCAAAACCAAAAAAGTAGCCACGTGTAGTGTGGCACACACCTTTAATTCCAGCACTCAGGAGGCAGAAGTAGGCATATCTCTGTGATTTCAAGGCCATCCTGGTCTACATATTGAGTTCCAGGCTGGCTGGGACTACAACAGGGAGGCCTTGTCTCAAAAAGACCAAAATTAATTAATTAGATTTTGCGGGGGGGCGGTCTTTTCGAGACGGTCTCTCTGAAGCCCAGCTGTCCTGGAACTCACTCTGTAGACCAAGCTGGCCTTGAACTCACAAAGATCCGCCTTCCTCTGCCTCCTGAGTGCTAGGATTAAAGGTGCACACCACCACGCCCGGCTAATTAGATATTTTTAAAAGTAAACAAAAACAGAAAAGGACTTGAGCTTGTACGGGGACTTGCCTAGCATGTGCAAGGAGGTAGCTTCAGTCCCCAGTACCGGAAATAAATTTGTATAGTCTCTCTACGCAGCTTAGGCTGGCCTTGAACTCAATCAAGATCCTCCTGCCTCAGCCCCAAGTGCTGAGATTATAGACATGTAGTAGGTCTAGCTTAATTGTTTTCTATTCTGTTGTGTGTGTGTGTGTGTGTGTGTGTGAGAGAGAGAGAGAGAGAGAGAGAGAGAGAGAGAGAGCGTGCACTTACACCCCATAGCACGCACATGGATGTCTTTGGAGCAAGTTTTCCCTTTACACCTTTCCATGGGTTCCAGGACTGAACTCAGGCTGCTAAGCTTGTGTAACAAGCATGCATAAAGAACATTTTTTCACATAAATTAATTTTTTTATTTATTTTTATGTGTATGAATGTACTGTCTGCATGCAGGTTTGTGCACCCGTGTTGTGCAATGCCGCGGAGGTCAGAAGAGGATGTCGGATTCCCCTGGAACTGGAGTTCTCCTGGAATTTGAGTTACAAACGGTTCTCAGCCGCCATGTGGGTGCCAGGGATCGAACCCAGGTCCTCTGCAAGAGCAGTCAGTGCTCTTAACCACTAGGCCATCTCTCCAGCCTCCCCCCCAATTTTTTTTTTTAAAACTAAAGAATATGACAGAGCCAGGTGTGGTGCTGTATGTCCCTAATCCCAGCAGAGGGAGGCAGAGGGAGGCGGATCGCTGTGCGTTCCAGGCCAGCCTGATTTACACTGCAAGTTCCAAGCCAGCCAGGGCTATATAGTGAGACCCTGCCTGAAAAATAAAATAACTGGTATGGCTACTCAGGAGACACTCCTTATCAATAACTTAAGCAGTGCTAATAGTCCACTGGCCTATGAGGACAAGAAAGGCTGCTATCCCAGTTTGCAAAGCATAGAAAAGCTTGCCAAGAATGACCCTGGACTAGGGAAGGCTAGCCCAGGCAAAGGAGCAAGAACAAATGAATGGAAATGACAGGGAGCTGGGCACAGGGAGAGCTGGATTGGGCACAAGGAAAACTGGGCATAGAGAGAACTAGGCTGGACTTCAGGTGAGGAAGGTGGCAGGGCACAAGTGGGTTTTGACCCCGGCTCTGCCACTGTCTCCCACTGTGTTTGAGAAATATCCTCATTGTGTTGCATAAAAATACCTCCCTCACGGAGGGGAAGGAAAACACCATGGGCAAGTGGCAGACAGCCTGTTCTCACCACTTACTGAGTCCACACACACAGGCGAGTTACTGAATCCTTGCCCCATGTGTCCTTTCAAACGAGAAGGGTAATCATCCAGTTCAGTTGTAAGGGTTAGGTCAGATAATAGAAGAAAGGGAGCGGGGACTGGAGCGATGGCTTAGCAGTGAAGAGCATGTAGCTCTTCCAGAGGACCCAAGTCCTCTGTGGGCACTCATGTGCCCACATACAGACACATACACATAATTTAAAATATAAAATAGGGGCTAGAGAGATGGTTCAGGGGTTACAGGCACTGCTGCTCTTTTGCAGGGGACCCAGGTTTGGCTCTCAGCACCTACATGGCGGCTCATGACCATCTGTAACTCCAGTTCCTGGGGATCTAACACCTGGCCTCTGTGGTTTACATATACATACGCAGGCAAAAACACAAGTAATATAAAACCTTTAAATAAACAAAATACATCATTAAAAAGGAAAGGGCGGGGCTGGAGAGATGGCTCAGCGGTTAAGAGCACCGACTGCTCTTGCAGAGGACCCGGGTTCGATTCCCAGCACCCACATAGCAGCTAAGAACTGTCTTTAACTCCAGTTCCAGGGGAATCCAACGCCCTCTTCTGACCTCTGCAGCATTGCACAACACGGGTGCACCTACCTACATGCAGACGGTACATGCATACACACAAAAAATAATAATTTAAAATAAATAAATAAAAAGAGGAGGGCTTTTCAGAGTGTGTATCTCTGGATACAACTCCTACACTGAACCTCACCCACCCACAGCTTAGGGACCATTCGGAGGACAGGCTGGAGACTGTAAGAGCCAGGGTTGGTCCATGTAACACAGGGAAACAGGCTTTCAGGCCAATGGAAGCTGGCACACGTGAACTTGCAGCAATGGTGGTGTCAAGCACAGGGCCCCTGCCGACTTAATCAGACAAGGGCCCAGGGTAAAGCAAGGAAAATGGGCCTGGCCTGGGGACTACTGGAGACTGATCACTACTGGGTGAGGGAGAGTAGAACTTACTTATGATCACGGCTAGGCTGGCTAGGCTCTAGTGGATGAATTTGCACTGAAGGACAGCTGAGTACGAATGCTTGACTGGATAAGATATGTGTGGCAGAATGCATTGGCTCTGGGTGGGCAGGGAATGGGAAGGAGACTGTGTCTAAATTTGATGAAACATACAAAAGTGCCGGGCGAGGTGGTGCACGCCTTTAATCCCAGCATTTGAGAGGCAGAGGCAGGCATATCTCTGTAAGTTCAAGGCCAGCCTGGTTTACATAGGGAGTAGTTCCAGGCCAGCTGGGGCTACAGGGAGGCCCTGTCTCAAAAAGACAAAAAAAAAAGGGGGGGGGCTTTCAATAGTACCTTGGAGCATAGCAAATGCTGTATCACCATTAGCTGTATTACATCCATAGGGTTGTTATACATGTGAAACGAGACAGTGTATAGAAAGCCAAACCTTCTAACACCTCACTTGGAATTTAAAAAAAAAAAAAGGCACTGGTTGCTAGGGACTGAGGAGGAAGAAGAGTTACTGATGAACAGGCATGGAGTTCTGCTAGGTTTAAGGGGGAAAATTCTAAAAGAGGGATGGTAGTAATGGTTCCAAAGTGTGAACATACCTACTGCCACCGAACTGTACACTTATAACTGTAACTTTTGTCTGTCTGTCTATCTCCTGGTGCTAATGATCAAACCCAGGGTGTCATACACTCTACCTAAGTACCCAGCCCACCGTTACCCATCTATCTATCCATATTTCATTTTTTTAAGTTTCCAACTATTTTATTTTATTATTTTTTTTAATTTATTTTCGTATGATTCCCCTGGAACTGGAGTCAAAGACGGTTCTCAGCTGCCATGTGGGTGCTGGGGTTCGAACCTCTGCAAGAGCAGTCGGTGCTCTTAACCACTAGGCCATCTCTCCAGCCCCATATTTCATTTTTTGAGACAGGATCTCATTATGTAGCCCCAGCTGACCTGGAACTCACTATGTAGAACAGACTGGCCTCAAACTCCTATCCGCCTGCCTCTGTCTCCTCGGTGCTGGGATACAAGGCTTGCTTGTACCACCAAGCCCAGCCAGCCACTGGTTATTATTTTTGAGACTTAGTCTCACTTGGTAGCCCAGACTGGCTGAAACTCCAGATCAGCTCCAGGGTTCTGGGATTCCAGGTGTATGCCACTGTGTAGTTAGTCACAATAAAAGACATAGCTCAAAGGCCTGACTTTGACCTCCAAGGGCTCAGTGCAGCTGGCCCCTGCTACCTTGCTCACCTCCTCTCTCGCCCTCTCCCCTCTTGCTTTCTGCAAGATAACCTCTTCCTTCCTCACTCCTAGGCTGTGACAGTTGGCCTCCCCTCGCTTCCTTCGGGCTTGCTCCAATGGCAGCTCCTTCAAGAACACTTCCCTGCTGAGAAGGGTGGTGCACACCTTTGTCCCAGCACTCAGCAGGCACAGGCAAGCAGATCTCTGTGAGATGAAGGTCAGCCTGGTCTACACGGTAAGTTCTAGACCAGCCAGGGCTACATAGTGAGACTGTCTCAAAAACAAAAACAAAAACAAACCAATTTCCTGGCCACTTGCTGCTGAAAGAGGCCCTGGTCCCCCCATACTTCCCCTGCCTTTTTTTTTTTTTTTTTGGTTTTTTTTTTTTTTTTTTTTTTTTTTTTTTTTTTTTTTTTTTTTTTTTTGGGCCACCTGACATATGTATTTCTAATTCAGTCCCTTCTTCTGCATAAGCTGCAGAACACCCGGGACTTTTATTTTCTGCTGCATCCCTAGGGCCCAGAACAGCACCTGGGTACACAGTGTTCAATAAATATTTGTTGAGCAAGGTAGATCAGGTGACATTTCATGTCACTCATGATGACACACAACAGAGCCAGTCACACAGTGTTAGAAAACCATGAGCTGAGGAATAAGGAGGGGACAGGACAGACGCTACCACAGAAATCTGTTAAGAAACCGTAGAAAAACCCCCCAACTTTGAAGAGCGCATGCGTGCAGCTCCTCACTCCTTTTCCCTCGTTGGGCGGCTGGAGACAACATGGGTCACCAGCAGCTCTACTGGAGTCACCCGCGAAAATTCGGCCAGGGCTCTCACTCATGCCGCGTCTGCTCTAACCGCCACGGCTTGATCCGGAAGTACGGGCTCAACATGTGTCGGCAATGTTTCCGACAGTATGCTAAGGACATTGGGTTCATTAAGTTGGACTAAGGGACCTTTCTTGAATGGATTTTTCAAGACCATCTACCTAGTGAAAACTCATGATAGTCTTTGTACATAAATAAAAAAAATTCAGGTCCTTCAAAAAATAAAATAAAAAAAAGAAACCGTAGAAAAAATGATGAATTGACGAGGGACCTGACGCACACCATAATGATGCCAGTTTCCTGAATGGGGGGTGAGGGTTGTTTTGTTTTCAATCAGGGTCTCACTAATATCCCTGGCCGGCTTGGACTTGGTATGTTGGTATGTAGACCAAGCTAGTCTTGAACTCAAAGATCTAAGTTCAACTTGATTAATTGATTTTTATTGTATGTGTGTATGTGTGTGTGTGTGTATGTGTGGTGTGTACACTGCTCACAGGTACCATGGCAAATGTGTGGAGTTCAGAGGACAACTTTCCTTCTACCGTATGGGTCTCCAGAGATTGAACTCGGGTTGTTAGTCTTGGTGACAAAAAATCCCTTGACCCACTGAGACATCTGCCTGGCTCTTATGTTTTTCTCGTATGAACCTGTCTTACTAAATTCTGATTTAGTGGGGGCGCACGCCTTTAATCCTAGCACTTGGGAGGCAGAGGCAGGCGGATCTTTGTGAGTTCAAGGCCAGCCTGGTCTACAGAGTGAGTTCCAGGACAGCTGAGGCTACAGGGAGACCCTGTCTCAAAAAGACAAAAAAAAATAAAAAATTCTGATTTAGGGGGCACTTTGTATGTGTGGGGTTTTTTTGTTTTGTTTTTGAGGCAGGGTCTCCCTTTAGTCCCAGATGGCCTGGAGCTCGCTCTGTAGACCAAGCTGGCCTTGAACTCACAGAGTTCTGCCTGCTTCTGCCTCCCTAGTGCTGGGATTAAAGGCGTGCACCACCATGCCCAGCATATGTGTGGGGGTTTTTTATTGTTGTGTTCAAAGTCTCCAGTGGCCCAAGTTGGCCTCAATCTCACTATATAACCTAGGGATGACCTTGAACTACTGACCGTCCTACCTCTACCTCCTGAGTGCTGGGATTATAGGCCTGCACCACTGCACTCGGTCTAGGTGCTCCTGGGTGACCCAGGGGTTTGTGCATGCTGGACACATCCTCTACTAGCTAAGCCTTATCTCCAGTCCCCCAAATTAAAAGATTTTTTTTAATACCATTTTGTTGTTTGGTGCTTTGTTCATTTTTATTTTATGAAACAGGGTCTCACTGTGGCTGCTCTCCAACTCAGAAATCCACCTACCTCTACCTTCGAGAGTTCAAGGATTAAATGTATCAGGTTTTGCCGGGCGTGGTGGCACAAGCCTTTAATCCTAGCACTTGGGAGGCAGAGGCAGGCAGATCTTTGTGAGTTCAAGGCCAGCCTGGTCTACGGAGTGAGTTCCAGGACAGCTGGGGGCTACAGGGAGACCCTGTCTCTAAAACACCAAAAAAATAAATAAATAAATAAATAAATAAATAAATAATAGGGTTTTGTATTTTGTGTTTTTTACTATGTCACTCATACTCTTCCTGAACTCCTGGCTTCAAAGGATCTTCCTATCTCAGACTCAAAATTCTGTAAGGGTCAAGTATGCATCTCAGTGGTAGAACACTTGCTTACCACATGTAAGGCCCTAGGTTTGATCCCTAAAACTGCCAAAAGAAGTAAGAGACTTTAGACTGTTAGTGCATACCTGTAATCCTAGCACCTGAGGAGAGGCAGGAGGACAAGTTCAAGCCACTCTGGGCTATATCCTGGAACACTTGTTTCTAAAACTGCTACAAAGCCCAGCTGGTAGAGACAGAAAGGGAGAGTCACAGGACTTAGGAACTGAGAGATACGGGGACTGGGGTAAGGTTCAGTTCCAGTCTTTGCTCTGAGTTACAGTGACAACAAGGGACAGCAGGTGTGCGGGTGCTAGCCAAGCAGTTAGAGGAACAGGCCAGTTTCAGGCTAGAAAGACTGGTGGAGGGTTGGAGGATGTCCGTAGCCAGTCTTCAGCCTCCATAATGCCTTGTTACCTGGATTGCCAGGGAGTGATAACTCCATCATCAGGGCCCCCAATCAGCACCAGGCGGCCCACACGAAGAAAGTTCTTCCGCCATGCTGCAGTGAGGTATAGAGAGATGGAGTCAGCCACAGTAGTCAGGACAGGTTGGAGAGAAGCACAAGGGCACAAGGGCACAGGGGCAGGGCAGGGCAGGGAGCATACCAGTGGCATTGGGGTGGTCTCTTTCCCCATTGATCAGGGCCAGGAAGCTACTGGCATTGAGGTACAAGTCATCATGGTGGGGATCTGAGGGTAAACAGCAATTAGGAAGATAGTCTGGACTGAGTGAGGATGTAGTTCAGCTGGCAAAGTGCTTGCCTAGCATGCCCAATACCCTGTGTTTGACCCCCAACAACTGGATGAGGCAGAGGCAGAGGCAGGTGGATCTCTATGAGTTCAAGGCAAGAGCCTAGTCTACATAGCAAGTTACAGGCCAGACAGAGCTAGACAGTGAGACAGATTGTCTCAAAGCCAACCAACAACAAAAGCACATTACATTCATTAATTCCCTTACTCCTTACAACCACCTCATGAGGTATACACTGTATTTCTTTACAGATAAGGGAAACTGAGTCCCAGAAAGGCTAAGTAACCTCCCCAAGGTTACCCAACAGGGCTTCGGGCATCCACAGTTTTAACACTACACTACCCTAGAGGTTGGACTCTTGACTAATGGGTCAAATCCTGCTTGCTACTCATTTTTACAAATAAAGTTTTATTGGAACACAGACACTCATTTACTTACACATGGCTTATGACTCATACTACAACAACAGAACTAAGGAGTTGTGAGAGAGAATGTAAGACATACAGAGCCAGTAATATTTACCACCTGACCCCTGACAGGAAAACTTTGCATCAGCAGGGAATGGTGACACACACCTTTAATCTCAGTGCTCTGGAGGCAGAGGTAGGTGGATTTCTTTGAGTTTGAGACCAGCCAGGTCTAGATGATGAGTTCCTGTCTCAAAATACAACTCCCTCCCTCCCGCCCCCCCCCAATAGTCCAGGCATTGTAAAACAGGTCTTTAGCCCAAGCACTTGGGAAACAGAGGCAGGCATGGATCTCTGTGAGTTCAAGGCCAGACTAGTCTATATGATGAGTTCCTGTCTCAAAATACAACTCCCTCCCTCCCGCCCCCCCCCAATAGTCCAGGCATTGTAAAACAGGTCTTTAGCCCAAGCACTTGGGAAACAGAGGCAGGCATGGATCTCTGTGAGTTCAAGGCCAGCCTGGTCTACATAGGGAGATCCAGGCCAGCTGGGGCTACAGGGAAACCCTATCTCAAACAAGACAAAAAATAAATAAATAAACAGATAAACAGCCAGGCGTGGTGGCATACACCTTTAATCCCAGCACAGGGGAGGCAAAGGCAGGCAGATCTGTGAGTTCCAGGCCAGCTGGGGCTGAAGAGACACCAAGTCTTAAAAAAAAAAAAAAAAAAAAACCCTAAACAAAAATAAAAACTTTTTGATGGAAATAAATAATAAATAAATGGCTCAGCTCTTGCCAAGTCTGATGACGTGAGTTTGATCCCTAGGCTCCACATGGTAGAGGGAGAGATCAGACTCTCAAAGGCTGTCCTTTGCATATGCATGTGACACAGAGAGACATACAATAATACTAAATAAAATTTTAAAAAGGAAAGAAAAATTCTGCATCAGACTCCACTGAGGTAACTGGGTGGCCTACGCAATGCATTTGCAATGGTGCCTATTCAAACAGCAAGTGCTCAATAAATGGAAGTTATTGCTTTGTTATGGTATAAATGGGAGTAGCAGGTCCTACCCTCCCACAGTCCCTGTCCATGGGATAGCACCCATACTCACCATGCCAGTAGTTACAGATGGAGAATTCCTGGCCCCAAGGACTGTAGCAGATCCGGTAGAGGTTAGAACGCATGGAGGTGGGGAACAGCCACTTCAAATAGTCTGTGTCTGGGAGGAGAACAGCAGTGCCAAGTGGCCACCAACCTCTATGCCCCCATACTTGGGGCCTTCTATGGAGCCCACAGTGCCCACTTACCTCCATACTGTCCCATCTGGGGAGAGGAGAGGGAGATGAAAGAATCCACATTGTGCTCATCCATGACGGACAGCAGAGCCCGGCACACCAGGCCCCCTGCAGGCAGGCAGAGCACCAGTATCAGAAGGGGCCTTAGGAACAGCCCTGGCCCCTGGTCTCTCATAACAATGAACATAAAGGAATCTGGGAGCAGAGAACACAGACACACCCTGTGCCAACAGGCTGCATGTCCTGTGATAGGGATGTTAAGACCACAGACGTTAAGGCTAACTCTGAGACGCTTTTCACTGCTTCCTAAGTCCTTACATCTAAGAACCATGGATACAGAGGACAGAAGGCGTAGTAGCGCAGTTAGCCTCCCTCCCATTGAGGACACAGAGAGCAGATGCAGGTGCTGAGTGGGGGAAGCCAGAAAAGAGGGGCTCAGTTCCTAGGGCACTGCTGGAGCAGTGCAGTTCAGAGAAGGAAACGTCCAGGCTCAGCAGAGCTTAGGAGTCAGGAGGGGGTGTTGCCTACCCTGGGAGTAGCAGATGAGATGGACCCCTTCAGGGGCCTTTTTCATGATGGGGATCACGGCCTCTTGGAAGCCTTGCACCTGTTCCCACAGGGGCCGCAAGCTCTCTCTGCCGTCGAAGAGATCAAACACCGTCACCACAGTTCCGGGGTGTGTCTGTGGGAAGGGGGTAGACTATGGAACCCTCGAGCTTTCACATGCTGCTGCTGTGCTTGCTAGAACCAAGAACCCCCGCTCCCCAAGTTTCTCCATGGTAATAGCAGTACCCTGGAGAACAGGCTTCCTCCCCAGCCTCTGCAGAAGCTTCCAACACCCTCCACCCGGTGTCCCCTGACAGACCTCATTGATGTAGTCCAGCAGGTGGCGGAAGCTATATGAACTGTCAAAGAGCCCGTGTACCACAATTACTGGCTTGTAAGACCCGCGGTGAGGTACAGGGGAGGCGGGTAGCAGCAGCAGTAGCAGCAACAGCGGCAGGAGGAGCGAGATCCACGCCGAGGGGAGCCTCTGCCTCCATAGCCCCAGCATGCTCCCACCTTACAAAGGGAAATGAGAGATGTGAAGGAGGCGACAGCACCCTCCTCTTGGAACAGACAGCTGGCAATCAACCCTCCGGCTCCAGATCCTATGTCGGGTCCTAGTCACAAAACAGCCTACTTCCAACTTAACTCCAGTCGCCTCCCTTCCCCACAAACACACCCCTACCACCTCAAGGCTCCAACGCTCACCCGAAGTCCCGCCCCCAACTTGGTGTTCAGGGAACTTGGTTCCCTAGGCCCAGAATAGTTAAGCATCACCCCGGCCACGCTTAGCTCGAGGATCTGCAAGAGCCGGCAGCAGTAGCCCGGGCCCCGCGGAGGGTGGAAACTCGCACCTGGCCTGGGTCTGGAGGCCTCGCTCCACCCGCGCGGTTCACTTCCCCCCAGGCTGAAACCCAGGGGGGGAGGAGGGAACAGGGTACCCCGAGAGCGCGCAGGGGAATGACGGATGGGAGGCGGAGGGGGGAGGGCGGTCGGGGTCGCGCATATCCGTCACGTCCGGGGCTTTCCCTGGCAACCGTGCCAGCGTCCCCCTGCAACGCGGCGTGCGGACCGGAGAGGCAATGGAACATTCCATTTCACCCTTGGAGCTGGGGAGGAACCAGGCGGAGCGATCCATTCGGGCAGATGGGGAGAAGCCCTGTGGTGAGGATATCCTGGGGACCTAAAGGAGGTTTTCGCAGACTCCGCCGCATGCAGCCACCCAAGGGTGCGACTTCCCCTGCTCTATGCGCCCCACTTTCCAGCCCAGGCGGTCTTGCTTCGCAGCAGGACATGAAGGTCTGATTCCCAAGGGGAGGTGGAGGCAGGACTAGGGAAAGGCGGTCTCCACATTTTGCCGGACGCCGGGAGAGTGACAGGCGAGCGTGCAAGGGCCAATGGCAGCCGGAGCGCCCTTCTGCCCGCCCCTGTACCACCGCCCGCCCCGGGTCAGCGTCTTACAACTCTTCATCTTTGAAGTGCGTGTCGTGCCCTTGTCTCCACCGCCGAGAGTCCTCCAGGCCCCTCGAGTTAAGTGCTGTGCAGCCTGACCCAGTTCTCGGGCCCTGCTCCCCATCCCTCCCTGTTCATGGCCCATTCTGCAGGGGCGGAGAGCCCCGGAGACAGTGCAGACTCACCTACGGGGTTTCTACGGGTCTCTCGCACTGGGGGACCCCCACAATCCGCACCTCGGGTCTCTGGATACCGCTGGCAACCCAGACCCTGCCACCTTGCAGCCAGATTTCCGGGCACTGGCTTGGCTCGGCCTACCGGTGACCCCCGCGCGTACCCGAGTGCCTGGAGACAGCCTCGATCCTCCGAGGCTTTTTACTTAGCAATTAAGGACGTTTCCCGTGAGAAAAGGATTTCTGAGCATGTCTGAGCCTCTGCTCTCCATCTGTTCACAGGGTCGTTGCTCAGTCTAAAGCTGTCTCAATCCAACCAGAGTGGGTAGTGAGGATGGTGTGGGAGGGATGGATCAGGGATTCACCTGGACGCCTGAAAAACCAGAACCGCCGGTGTGAGGCCGTGACGTAAAACTCAAGCCTGGGACGAGTTCAGTCAAGTGCTACTCTCAGCCCCCAGGCCCAGGAGCAACTGCCTCGGCGAAGGCTGGGTAGTACTGTAGACGGCGGGAGGGGGTAACTGAATCTCCCGCTGTCTTTCTGCAAAAGGCTCCCCTGGTGTAATCTCGGTAGACCGCCTATCCTCACCCCACCTTTCCGCCCACGTCCTTCCAAGATGCAAAAAGCAAATAAAAAGACTGCTATAGCCGCCGCGTCTCGAGTAGACTCTGGAGGTGGAGTTGCGTCTTGGAGGGGGTTGGGATGCGAGTAGGAGGTGCCTTAGGGAATGGGTCTGAACACTGATGGGCCCAAGAACTCCGCAGCCCAGCAAGCCACGCTTTTCCAAACTGAGGTGCCATAAACGAGCAGTTCAATCATGCCGTTGTTCCGCCAAAGCATTTCAGCTCGTTAACTCTGGAGGAAGAAGGGCCTGTGTATCGCCCACAGACGTTCCCGCTCCCTTTCCTCAGCCACCTTTATTACACAGGAAGGTCTGAACAAGTTGCAGTACCCACGGCCCTTTTCAGTTCTCACTCTGCACACTTCTGTCAACCAGGTTTTCTCTCCAAGAGGAGAAACCTAGAGCCATCAGCTTGGTAGATCCTAACACCTTGCAGGGAATTCCGAGGGTACTTGAGCTACTTGGGTGGGCCGAGCCTAGTGTGGTGGTGCACACCCTTAATTCCAGCACTGGGGAGGCAGAGGCAGGCGGATCTCTGTGAGTTCAAAGCCAGCCTGGTTTACATAGGGAGTTCCAGGCCAGCTGGGGCGATAGGGAGACCCTGTCTCAAAAAGACAGGAAAATAAATAAATAAATAAATAAATAAATAAATAAATAGTAAAAGAGCTACCAGGGTAAACCAGGTCTGGAGGGAAGTGGGGTATGGAATCCACTGAGCACCTGCTCGCTTCCTCCCACAGTATAATCACTACAGCCAGTCTTAGAGGGAGAGACTCTAGAGAGTTCTCTCTCCCTCCCTCCTTCCCTTAGTCCCACCCAGCTCGCCTGGTCTTGCCTCCTGGTTTCCATGACAACTCCCAGGGAGCCTAAACTGGGGACTTGGATGCCAGGGTAAGAGGAGGAGAGAGGTGGTCCAAGAACAGAGAGTGACGGAGTCGGGGGGAGACATCTGAAGCTGTTCCCCTCCGCCGGCTCGGTCCCTTTAAGCTCCCCCCCCCCTCCACGCGCTCCCTCCGCCCCCCGCCACAGTCTTCATCTCTTCATCTCGGCGCTGCTGCCGGCTGCGCCATCCCGGACCCAGACTCCTGCGCCAGCCAGGGGCCCCTGACTCCAGCTTCAGTGGCCCTGTCCCAGCCAGATCGCAAACATGTCATCGGAAAAGTCAGGTAAAAAAAACAACAAGACGTCCCCCACCTCCATCATTTTTCGACATCTACCCCCCCCCACTTTCCTTAGTCCCCTTCCTTAACCCTCCCTGGAGTGATTGGGTGGATCAGTTCCCTTCCCCTTCCCCTCTACTCACCCCACCCCCTCCTCTTTCTATATCCGACCCTTTGATTTCTCTCCTCTGGCCAGTCTCGGCCTCTACTGCTTGTCAACAACATGGGCAGGGGGCAGACTAAGAGGGTAAGGGCGGCACAGCCAGGTACTTCAAGGGAGTTCTTTAAGGAACGGATCTGAACTGGGAGCGACAGATGGACAATCCCTGGCTCATTGGCATGGAGAAACCCAATGCAGAACCATGAAGACATGATCACCAGATGGGGGTTGGCAGGGAAGTAAAATCTAGAAGACTTTTTTTTTTTTTTTGGTGAGACAGGCTTTCCCCTTGTAGCCCAGGCTGGCCTTGAACCCCCAATTCCGGTTCCTCATCTTCCTGCCTCTGCCTCGCAAGTGCCAGGGTTACGATGACAGGCATGAGACACCGTACCTAGCCCCAGAAGACTTTTATTTTTTATTCACTGACCCTAAAAGAGGCCATGAGACCCCCCAGAGAGGCCAGGTTACTCTTCCTCACCAAAGGAAAGGCATGGTGAAAACATGCCATCCCACATGTGTGGATACGAAAACTGAAGTGAGCACACATGAGCTGTGTGGCACGTCCACATGTTAAGGAAGAGGAGCAACTGAGGCAGGCCTGGGGGAGGGGTCTGGGGTTGCCGCTGTGGATGACAGCTGAGTGCTGGCTGCTGAACAAGAAGAAAGAGGAGCTGAGGAGAGCTGTGACCTCAAAAGTGACGGAAAGGAGGGGGCGGGTGGCCTAGATACAACCCCTCTCCTGACCCCAAAATGAGAGATGCCACCTCACCCGTCTCTGTCTCTTGCGCTTTCTCCATCCTGACTGTGTTATGTCTCTCTTACCCTCTTGATCTCTCTTTGCTGTCTGTCCTGTCATGCTCTCCTCGCTTTCGGACCCCACCCAGGCCTTCCAGATTCTGTCCCCCACACTTCGCCGCCGCCCTACAATGCCCCCCAGCCCCCAGCCGAGCCCCCCGTCCCGCCGCCCCAAGCAGCTCCCTCCTCACACCATCACCACCACCACCACTACCACCAGTCTGGCACCGCCACGCTCCCGCGCCTAGGGGCCGGCGGCCTGGCCTCTGCAGCGGCCAGCGCTCAGCGGGGTCCCTCATCTTCCGCCACGCTGCCGCGGCCTCCCCACCACGCCCCGCCCGGCCCCGCCGCGGGGGCACCCCCACCCGGCTGCGCTACCTTGCCCCGCATGCCACCCGACCCTTACCTGCAGGAGACGCGCTTCGAGGGCCCACTTCCCCCACCGCCGCCTGCCGCCGCCCCGCCCCCGCCGGCGCCCGCCCCCACGGCCCAGGCCCCGGGCTTCGTGGTGCCCACGCACGCGGGGGCGGTGGGCACGCTGCCGCTGGGGGGCTACGTGGCACCGGGCTACCCCCTGCAGCTGCAGCCCTGCACTGCTTACGTGCCGGTCTACCCGGTGGGCACGGTGAGTGGGGGCTGGGGGGGGCACCTAGCGGGAGGGGAGCAGGTGCAACCACACTGGAGACGGGGAGAGCGGAACAGGGCCAGGAGGCCTCACGCGAAAAGTGGACAAGGAGAGTGAACTGGGGGGGGGGGGGGCTTTGAGGTCAGAGGTCAGGGCTTGGCGGGCGGATCACAGGTCAAGAGGGGGTTTGAAAGAAGGAAACCGGTTGGAGGGAAGGGGAGAAATGAAACCTGGGTAGGGAAGGGTGAGGGGCAGAAGCTTGGGCCTGGGGATGCCGGGAGGTGTCTAGAGGACAAAAACAAGATCTAAAGTGCAGAGCAGGCCCCAGGCAGTAATGTGGGCACTTTCAAGAACATGGGCACAATGGACCCAGGAGGCTAAGGCCGATTTTTCGAGTGGGGGGGGGGAGTAGTGGTTATTTTTTCTTTTGTTTTCTGAGTCATACTTTTTAAATATTTTATTATTTTTATTTAATGTATACTAGTGTATTGCCGAATGTGTTTAAGTGCACCGGTGTTGTGCAATGCCCAGGAAAGTCAAAAGACTTCTTCTTCTGGAGTTATGGATGGCTGTTACCCATCATGTGGGTGCTGGGATTCAAACCTGGTTTCTCTGCAAGAGCAGTCACTGCTCTTAACCACTGAGCCATCTCTCCAACCCAAGAATAAAGTTTTTAAACACCTCTCTGCCAATTAGCCAGCCGGGGAGCGTGGGAGTGACTTCTCTTTTCACCGATTTCCTCCTCACAGCCCTACGCAGGCGGGACCCCCGCGGGGGCCAGAGTGACCTCCACTCTCCCTCCGCCGCCCCAGGGTCCGGGGCTAGCCCTGCTGGAGCCGAGACGCCCGCCTCACGACTACATGCCCATCGCAGTACTGACCACCATCTGCTGCTTCTGGCCCACGGGCATCATCGCCATCTTCAAGGCGGTGCAGGTGGGGGTGCTGAGTCCCATGCATTCTGGGCATTCTCTTAGGGAAGCTGCGCCCTGTGGGCAGCGGCTCTCTGACCCCTCTCCCGCATCCCTCCCCGGGTAGGTACGCACGGCCTTGGCCCGAGGAGATATGGTGTCCGCCGAGATCGCTTCTCGAGAGGCCCGGAACTTCTCCTTCATCTCCTTGGCAGTGGGCATCGCAGCCATGGTGCTGTGTACTATCCTCACCGTAGTCATCATCATCGCCGCGCAACACCACGAGAATTATTGGGATCCCTAAACACACCCCAGGCTCGGCCCTGCCCTGCGCCCCTCAATCTCCCAGGCGCGTTCCGAAGTCCTGCCGCTGACCCAAAGGGCGCCCGGCATACCCGCCTGCGGTGCCCTGAACCTCCAGACATCCTAAACCCTGTCCCCGCGGGAGCAGTATCCAGTTCCTCAGGAACGCCCCCAAAGCCCACATCCCCAGAGGCACCGCTTCCAGGTCACCCCGACCCCCAACCCCATCAACGTGCCGCGCCAGGGGGTGAGCACAGCCTGGAGTCAAGTCCTGGAAGCCCCTACCCCTCGATAGGCCCTGCCCCAGCTCCTGCAAAACCCCGCCTCCAGGTCGGCAGGCTCCGCCTCCTTTCCATCCCTGCGGGGTGATTCAGCCTGGAGATTGGGTTTGTGGCTACAGACCCTGGCCACTGGTCAAGGGACGGAGCACTGGGCTAGCCACACCACCCCAACTGGGATTTTTGCCAGGGTGGTTCAACCCTTCAACACCCCAGGTCTCTGGCTATTTTCTTGCTAATTACAGAACTTTCCCTTTTGTTGCTTTTGGAATGAGATTTGGGCAGGTTTCTAGTTTAGTACCCTTCACCCTGAAACAAGAAATAAGTCCCACGCTCTGTAAATACTCCTTTCCAGCGGGTCCCAACCCCTGGGCAGACGGCCGAAGGGAATCCAGCGTTAAAGAGACCACCCCAGTCCGGGGAAGGAGACAGCCCACCCCGCTCCCTGGTGGCCCCAGACGTGTTTCGATCTGTGTGTGCGTGTGTGTGTGAACTTTCGAAAGACATAATTAAAGAGTTTTAGTGGATTTATCACCCTCAGTTCCAAAGACCAAAGCCCTGAAGCAAACACTGTCCTCTGGTTCCCTTTTTAACTTCTCGTTTTCTTTTTCGGGGGGGGGGGGGGGGGGG
>VZQC01000766.1:40777-61599 GCA_009823505.1 Rhizomys pruinosus | reverse complement strand
CAACAGCCTGTCCTGTCTCTTCTCTCTGGGATAATCTGGGGCTTTGAGAGGGGAGGGGGGACAAGCAGAGAGAGTTTGATGTGGTTCACTCTGCACCTGCAGGACAGGGTGCTACCCCAACTTGGTGCATTCATAGGGCACGAAGATGTCACACACGATGTTGGTAAGACAAGCCCAGACCAAAAGGGTGACCTTGACCTGGTGGAGGTAGCAATCTAGGCTGTGCACCCTGCACAGATGCAGGGAGGGGATCAGGTGGAGGCTTCTCCTTGGGATGTTTCAAGTCTAGAGTGCCTTTCCCCTCAACATTCTTCAAGAAATAATTCACATTTTCATCATCTACTTCCTCAGCCTCTAATTTATTTTTTAAATGAGATTTTAAAACCTGGTGTGGGGCTGGAGAGATAGCCTAGCGGTTAAGAGCACCGACTGCTCTTGCAGAGGACCCGGGTTCGATCCCCAGCACCCACATGGCGGCTGAGAACCGTCTGTAACTCCAATTCCAGGAGAGCTCCAGTTCCAGGGGAATCCAACACCCTCTTCTGACCTCCATGGCATTGCACGACACGGGTGCACAAACCTACATGCAGACAGTACATTCATACACATACAAAAATAAATAAAATTAAAAAAAAAAACCTGGTGTGATGAGCATGCCTTTAACTCAGCACTCTGGAAGCAGAAGCAGGTGGATCTCTGTGAGATTGTGGCCAGCCTGCTCTACATACCAAGTTCCAGGCCAACCGGGGCTACAAGAAACCTTGTCTCAGACAAAAAAAAAATTAATTATTTTTAAATTGTGTGTGTGTGTGTGTGTGTGTGTGTGTGTGTGTTTACCTTAGTGCAGGTGCCCTCTGAACTCAGAGGAAGATGTCTGATCCCCCCGGAGCTGGTTGTGAACCACTGGATATGGGTGCTGGGAACTGAGATCAGGTCCTCTGCAAAAGCAGTTGATGTTCTTAACTGCTGAGCCACCTCTCCACCCCCCTAGTTCATTTTTCTCCAGTTCCAGGGAATTGGACACTGATTTCTGGCTTCTGAGGGCATTGCATGCACAGGTGCACCTATGTACATGCAGGCAAAACATTCACATGTGTAAAATAAAATTTTTTTTAAAAAATGGTCTGGAGAGCTGGCTCATCAGTTAAGAGCACTAACCGTTCATGCAGAGGACCCATGTTCAATTCCCAGCACCCACATGACAGAAGACAGTGTCCAGTTCTCCAGTTCCAAGAGAACTAGACACCCTCTTCTGACCTCTTAGGGAAATACACTCATATACATTAAAAAAGGGGGAGGAAGTTTATACTATCTAGGGCAGACCGCCTTCAAACTCTCAATACTCCTGCCTCCACCTCCCAAGTTCTGGAATGACAGGTCTGCATGACTGGGCATAGAATTGTTTGTTTATTAGTTTGTTTTGGCGTTTTTGAGACAGGGTCTCCCCGTATCCCCAGCTGGCCTGGAACTCTCTCGGTTAGACCAGGCTGGACTTGAACTCACAGAGATCCTCCTGCCTCAGCCTCCAGAGTGCAGGAATTAAAGGCATGTGCCACCATTCCCGACTCTATTATTCTTAGTGCCACCTCACATGCTCAGAAATCATTCTACCAGTAGTTACATCCCAGGCGCTGACCCTCCTCTCAGACCCAAAGCCTCTCCAACTTACACCTCCCAGGCGGACCTTCCCCCAGAGCCTGTGATGGAATATCTACTAAGCCACAGGAACTCTAAATTCTGCATATTGCAAACCAAACCATTGAAAAGCCAACACACCCTCCTTCCTTATCTCCTTTAAAGACCTTCCTTATCTGAAGAGCAGCTTGATCTCCTTACCTGAGGGATCAAGGTGCGCTGACAAGCTGAGTCAATTCTGCAAACATAATGTGTTTTGTGTAACTTATCCCCAGCCCTCGCCAAAAACATTACCTCATCTAAGATTATCCCAACAGCTTCCCCCAACACACTCCCAACCTCCCACCTCTCCCTACTCCAAGTCTCCCTCAACCCTGTCAGATTATCCTCTCTAGACAAGTCCACAGCTCAAAAACCATTAAAAAGCTAGTCAAGAAGGCACTGCAATCCCAGATATTCAGCACACTGAGGTGGGAAGTTTGCTTGAACCCAGGAGTTCAGCACCCCACCTCTGTATTGGGGAGTTAACCCAAGATCTCATCCCCTCATCACACTAGACCGGTGCTCTGCCACCCAGCTATATCCCCAGTCAAAGACACTACCTTAAAAAAGGGGGGGGGGCCTGCATGGTGGCACACAGGCAGATCTCTATGAGCTCAAGACCAACCTGGTCTATACAGTTCCTTGTAGCTGGAGCTAGAGGGAGACTCTGTCTCAAAAAGACAAAAAAAAAAAAAAAAAAAAAGTAAAAAACAATAATAAAAGGAGACCTGGGATCAGTAGTATCCGGTATCCCCATTGCTACTAGAAGAACGCAGCCAAAAGGCTCATCAGTTCGTCTGAACTGGTGCAATGAGGCCAGTTGACGTTGGAAACATTCCCAAAGCAGCGCTGGGCTACCCTGAGTTTTGACACCTTTATGAAAAGGCCCGGGTGTAGCCAGGCATGGTGGCACTCGCCTTTAATCCCATCACTGGGGAGGCAGAAGCAAACAGATCTCTGTAAGTTCAAGACCAGGCCTGGTCTACAGAGCAAAAAAAAAAAAAAAAAAAAAAAAAAAAAAAACAAAACCAAAAAAACAACAAAACACAACAAACAAAAACAAAAGCAGGCATGTAATGGTCTTAACATCTGTAATCCCAGGACTCTGATTGTGTTATGGGAGGTTGAGACAGATGAATCACCGAGAAGTTTATAGGCTTGCTAGCCAAGAGAACGCAGCCCAGCAAAAACCAGAGACTGCTTCTGTAAGGTGGAGGGAGAGAACTGACTCTCAAGGAAGCTGTCTCTCTCTCTCTCTCTCGTCTCTTCTCTCTCTCTCTCTCTCTACTCTCTCTTCTTTCTCTCTCTCTCTCCTTTACTCTTTACTCTCTTCTCTCTTCTTCTCTTGTTCTCTCTCTCTTCTTCTCTCTCGTCTCTCTCTCGTCTCTCTCTCACACACACACACACACACACACACCACCAACACAGAGTTGTTGTTTTTTTAAGTCTGCTTCTGGGTTCAGAACAGTTCAAAACCAGCACGGTGGGACACGCCTTTAATCCTTGATCTAGCACTTGGGAGGTAGAGGCAGGCAGATCTCTGGAGTCCAGGCCAGCTGGTCTACATAGCGAGTCCAGGACAGTGGGGACTAAGGGAGATTCTGTCTCAAAAACAAAAATAACAAAAATAATATAAATACAAATAAAGGGCTGAAGAGAGGCCTAGCAGTATTAGAGCGCCGACCCACTCTTACAGAGGACCGGCGTTCGATCCCCAGCACCACATGGCGGCCGAAAACGTCTGAAACTCCAGAATCCCAGGAGAACTCCAGGTCCAGGGGAATCCGCACCCTCTTTCCGACCGCTCTCGTTGCATTTGCACGACAGGGTAACAAACTTGCATAACAGACAGTACATTCGTACACTACAGAAATAAATAAATTAATAAAAAATTAACTAATAAATAATTACAAAATTAAAAAAAGACTACAAGACCTTCATACTAAAATGAAAGAGCCAGGTGTGGTGTGTACCCTTATTAATCTTAAGCACTTAGGAGGAGAGGCAGGTGGAGTCTCTGTGAGTAAGGGCCAGCCTGGTCTACAGAGTGAGTTCCAGGACAGCAGAGCTTACAGGGAGCCCCTGTTCTCAAAAAGGACCCAAAAAAAAAAAAAAAAAAAGGAAAAGGAAAAAAAACATCAGGGGTACAGGGGGATGCTGGGGCATGTAGTTCATGCTCAAGGCCCTAGGTTTAATCTCCAGTGTGGAGGAGGGAGCCCTTCAAGATTGCTTGTTGCTTCAGTTATTTCTCATTTTCAATGCAGCTTTCCCCTCCTTGTATAGTTTAAACCATTCACCTTTCTCTCTGTTCAGCCTAATTTCCAACCAAACTCACCATTTCCACCTCCAGGTCTTTAGCCAGCAGTACCTAAATCTCTTACGTATTTCTCCAACCTCTGCCAAGCATAAACCAAACTACTTGGCATTTGTGATGAATTTCTGACCACCTCTAGGTTTTCTCCCTGTGCACTTGGACAGGTTGGCTTTTTTGTTTTTGTTTTTGTTTTTGTTTTGAGACAGGTTCCCTGTAGCCCAGCTGTCCAGGAACTCCCTCTGATGTAGACAGGGCTGGGCTTGAACTCACAGGTCTACTGACCTCTGCCTTGCAGTGCTGGGATTAAGGCGTGAGCCACCATGTGGGCTTTAAAGACAGTTCTTAGCTGTATGTGCGGTGCTGGGAATTGAACCTGGGTCCTTCTGCAAGAGCAGTCAGTTTCGTCTTAACCCCTGAGCCTCTCTCCAGCCCTGTTGGACAGCTTTTTGAGGGGGGGACAAGTTTTTTTTTTTTTTGGCTTTTTTGGACAGGGTCCCACAACCCAGACTGACCTGGAAATCCCTATTGTAGTACCAGCCTGGCCTTTGATCCACAGAGATCAACCTGCCTCTGCCTCCTGAGTGCTGAAGATTGAAGGCATGTACTCCGATGTTCCCAAGGTTAGGTGACAGCATTTGTAAATCCCGTTGGCTTAGGATAGATGTCCTTGGCGCCAAGTTAAATCAGAAGCTCTGTAGGTGGGCCTCAGGCATCAACATTTTTATATCCCCAAGTCATCTCACAGAGCAATCACTCAGAACCACAGGCATTGAGTCCCTTCAGGATCACCTGAGAAGAAGGGACAGGCCAACTTTCTTTCGGAAATCTGTCAGAGTCTGAAGCCCGGGACCTGTGTTTTGCCCCCTTTCTCCTACCTCCGTCTGTCTGTGTGTCCAGACTTCGCCAGGAGAGGCACCGGACGCAGAAGTCAAATCTTGCTTCTCTCTCATTCCAGATCCTCATCTGGCAAAATCTCTCCTACCAATCTTTGAACACTTTAAAAGTAATTATTGGGCAGAGGAAGAAGTGAGAAAAACCAACAGCTCCCCGTCCTTTCACCTACCACCCCCCCCCGGGGGGGGTGGTGGCGGGATATTATGTTCCAGTGTAGTTCTGCTACCTCAATTCAGATCCCTCTGCCCAGGGGCCTCCAACATTGCACTCCTGGGAGCAGACTACATCCTCCAGGAAGCTCTGCTCCTCCTCCAGCGTCGATCCACTAGTGTGCTCGAGTCCCCCTATACTCTACTTTTGTTTTGTTTGCGTTTTTTTTTTTAAAGACAGGGTCTCCTTGTTGCCACCCATAGGCCTGGAACTCCTTACATAGATACCACCCACCCCGACCTTCCTCACCCCCTCTTTCACAGAGATCACCCCTCGGCCTTCCAGCGTTGCGGGTGTTGCCGCACGCGTTGGCCATTTGTGTTTCTTAATATTTTGTGCTTGTTGTGCTGTGTTGTGGTTTGTGTTGAGAATGGACTCAGGATCCTGTGCTGTGCCTGCAAACTCTCTACCATCGCAGTAACACTCTGGGTCCTCTTTTCTTATTTTAAATATTTTATTTTTTATTTTTTTTATTGCTATATGAGTGATATTCTGCTGTGTGTACTGCAACCACATGTTCTGCAATGCCATGAGTCAGAGAAGGCTTGTCATTCCCTTTGGAGAACTGGAGTTGAGGACAGTTGTTAGCAGCCACTGTTGAGTGCTGGGAATTTGAACCTGGGTCCTCTGCAAATCAGCCAGTGCTCTTAACAGGGTAAGCCTCTCTCTTTCGTATTTCAATAAAAACATTTTAGGGGCCAAGAAGATGGCTCGCATTAGATCCTCTCACGTGTGCTTCTTAGCCCCTCTCCTTTCTGCCTAATTCAGCCTCACACCCCACCCAGCAGCCGAACATGCTGAAATGCACACTCATAGTGGATGGCCCACTTCCTGTGGGCACTCTGTGTGGCCTCCNTAAATCCCTTGGCTTAGGTAGAATCCTTGGCCAATTAAATCAGAAGCTCTGTAGGTGGGCCTCAGGCATCAACATTTTTATATCCCCAAGTCATCTCACAGAGCAATCACTCAGAACCACAGGCATTGAGTCCCTTCAGGATCACCTGAGAAGAAGGGACAGGCCAACTTTCTTTCGGAAATCTGTCAGAGTCTGAAGCCCGGGACCTGTGTTTTGCCCCCTCTCTCCTACCTCCGTCTGTCTGTGTGTCCAGACTTCGCCAGGAGAGGCACCGGACGCAGAAGTCAAATCTTGCTTCTCTCTCATTCCAGATCCTCATCTGGCAAAATCTCTCCTACCAATCTTTGAACACTTTAAAAGTAATTATTGGGCAGAGGAAGAAGTGAGAAAAACCAACAGCTCCCCGTCCTTTCACCTACCACCACCCCCCCCGGGGGGGGGCGGGATATTATGTTCCAGTGTAGTTCTGCTACCTCAATTCAGATCCCTCTGCCCAGGGGCCTCCAACATTGCACTCCTGGGAGCAGACTACATCCTCCAGGAAGCTCTGCTCCTCCTCCAGCGTCCACTAGGATGCTCAGAGTCCCCCTTACTCTTACTTTTGTTTTGTTTTGCCTTTTTTTTTTAAAGACAGGGTCTCCTTGTAGCCACCATAGGCCTGGAACTCCCTACATAGATACCACCCCCACCCCCGACCTCCTCACCCCCTCTTCACAGAGATCCACTTCCCTCTGCCTCCAGAGTGCGGTGTGTGCCGCCACACTTGGCATTGTGTCTACTATTTTGTGCTTGTGTGCTGTGTTGTGGTTTGTAGGTTGAGAATGGAACTCAGGATCCTGTGTGTGCCATGCAAACTCTCTACCATCGAGTAACACTCTGGGTCCCTCTTTTCATTATTTTAAATATTTTATTTTTTATTTTTATTTTATGTATATGAGTGTATTGCCTGCATGTGTGTAAGTGCACCCATGTCCTGCAATGCCCATGGAGTCAGAAGAAGGCATTGTATTCCCTTGGAACTGGAGTTATGGACAGTTGTTAGCCGCCATGTTAGTGCTGGGAATTGAACCTGGGTCCTCTGCAAAATCAGCCAGTGCTCTTAACAGGTAAGCCATCTCTATTTCAGTATTTCAAAATAAAAACATTTAAGGGGCCAGAGAGATGGCTCAGCATTAGATCCTTACCGTGTGCTCTTAGCCCCTCTCCTTTCTGCCTAATTCAGCCTCACACCCCACCCAGCAGCCGAACATGCTGAAATGCACACTCATAGTGGATGGCCCACTTCCTGTGGGCACTCTGTGTGGCCTCCTAGCCGCACTTCCCTCTGGGTTCTCCTTCCCCATGCTGAGACCACAGTTTCACAAGATGACAGCACTCTTACATCTTTCCTACATCGGTGAGGAAAACAAACAGTCAGAAGAGAGCTCTCCCATGGCTTCATCCACATCCAGCAGCCCAAGAAGCATCTCTGCCCTGGAAGCTGAGCTGCTTTGACCCCAGTTCATCTGGGCCCTGGGAGTCAGTGCCTTCCCCCTGTTCAGGGCCGAGCCTCCTGCAATCATCCCATCCTTCCTGATCATTGTTTTCTCTTATGTCACTGAAACATGTCCATGATTGTGCAAACATGCTGTAGCTTTTTCTTTGAAAACAAAAAAACTTCACTTAATAAACACAATACTTGAAATAATGTTTGTCCCCTGGCAGCAAAGAAACTCTGGCTGATTCTGAACCAAAAAGAGATATACAGGTCACTTTATTATTATTATTATTTTTTTTTTTGGTCTTTTCGAGACAGGGTCTCCCTGTAGCCCCAGCTGTCCTGGAACTCACTCCGTAGACCAGGCTGGCCTTGAACTCACAAAGCTCCCCCTGCCCCCCCCCCCCCCCCAGTGCTAGGATTAAAGGTGTGTGCCACCATACCCGGCTTATACAGGTCACTCTAACAGTATGGGAAGACTTCTTTTTCCCGATGGCCAGGGACAAACCATGGCTTTGTTCAAGTGCTCACCACCCAGCTGCATCTCCAGCTTCACTACTGTTGCCTCTTCCTCCTCCTCCTCCTCCTCTTCCTCCTTCTCCTCCTCCTCCTCTTTCCTCTTTCTTCTCTACCCCTCCTCTTCCTTTTCTTCCTTCTCTTTCTCTTCTTCTGAGACAGGTCTTACTATGGAAGCCAAGCTAGCCTTGAACTCATGATCCTCATGCCTTAGCTTCCCATGTCCTAGGATTACAGGTCTCAACCACCATGCCAGCTCAGTCCAAGGCTTTACTTTTCTCTGTTTGATTTTATTTATTTATTTATTTATTGGTCTTTTTGAGACAAGGTCACTCTGTAGCTCTGGCTGTCCTGGAACTCACTATGTAGACCAGGTGGTCTTGAACTCACAAAGATCCACCTGCCTCTGCCTCTCAAGTGCTAGGATTAAAGGCGTGCTTTACCACACCCAACTTGTCTGTTTGATTTTAAAAAACCTTATTGTTGCTGGGTGTGGTAGTGCATGCCTTTAATCCTAGCACTTGGGAAGCAGAGGCAGGTGGGTCTCTGTAAGTTCAAGGCTAGCCTGGTCTCCATAGTGAGTTCCAGGACACCTGGGGCTATAGGAGAACTTGTCTCAAAAAGACTAAAAAAAAAAAACTTATTATTGTATACATGTATACATTATGTGGGGCGAGACATGTATACTATGGTGCTCATGTAGAGAACAGAGGACAACTTTGTGGCATTAGTCTACTTTTACATGAGTTCCCAGAATCTAATTCAGATGGCCAGACTTATACAGTGCCTTTACTCATTAAGCCATTTTGTAACACAGGGTCTCATGGTGCTGGCTGGCCTGGAACTCACTATTTAGCTGAGGTCTAGTCTGCTTATCCAGAGTCCCTTGCTTTAAGAAGATCAGCTCTTCCTCACCCAGCAGTAATCAGCTGCCAACAATTCTTTGGCTAAGATTTCGGTCTGCTACCCATTTCCACAGTTCTGTGCTGAGTTTTTGTCTGCTTAAGTTTCCATGGGTCTTGTGCATGCTGACGCCATTGATATAGGTTCATATGAACAAGGTCCCAGGAGCCTGTAAGGCTCTATTTCCAAATGGTCATGCACCTCCTCCCTGACTCCTACAATCTTTAAGCTTCCTCTTCCACAATGGGCCCTGAGCTCTGGGTGGGTGGATTTTAATATAGGAGTCCTCTGTAAGGACCCACACTCTGCATACTTATTCAGTACCCTTTACCCACTTATGATCTTTGTATTCCTGCCCTCTGTTGCATTTTCTTCCTCATCTTTGATGGGAACTGAGAGATGCATTAATGTTCTCTTTACCCCTTGTTCTATGTTCTGTGAGCCTTAGGTGTTGTATTAGTCAATTTTCTGTTGCTGTGATAAACCACCATGACCAAGGGAACTTATACAAGGAAGAGTTTATTTGAGCTTACGATTGAAGATTCCAGGGAATCAGAGTCCATGGTGGCTGGGGCTGGAGCAAAAAGCCGAGGTCCACATCTCGCAATGAGTACAGGAGGTCAAGAGAGAGAGACTGGAGACTGGCAAAGTTTGTAAAACTCCCTAAGCCCCCCCCCAGTGACGTACTTCCTCCAGCATGGCCACACCTTCTAAGATCTCCAGAAACAGTGCCACCAACTGGGGACAAAATGTCTGAATACTTAAAGCCTATGGGGGACATTCTCATTCAAACTCAAATTCACAGGTATAAAGGTTGCATTGTAGATATGCCACTTGGGCTTGGGAAATTCACAATCTCTGTGTATGACCAGATATGGAAATTTGTAATAATCTCTGTCTGTTGCAAAGGAAGCTTCTTCAATGAGTGGTGACTGGAATACTTGTCTGTAAATATAAGGATCCATATTTTGCACATAGTAAAAAATTACACTTGTCTAGGGGTTTTCTTTAAGATCTGTGACTTCTCCAGCCATTTCTATTTGGCCGTGTTTACAGTACCACACATGAGTTTCTTCCCATTGAGTGGGCTTGAAATCCAATTAAGTAGCTGTTAGTACTACCCCTCAAGATAAAAAGTGCCTCTACTGCACTAATGTCATCTGCTGTGCCTGTCATTGATGTAGTTATTAGGCCTTAAAGCTGGGATTGAACCACCAACTGATGTTCTCCCTTAGCAACTTGTATAATGCTCTCCAAAGCTATGAGAGCTAGCCTTCAGGGTAGACGACTTCCAGGTCAGTTACAGCTCCATTGCTCCAAATCTTGTGTCTGAAGCAAGTCCTTCAGCAACAGGGTCTTATCTTCAAGGCCTGGGAGGCAATCAAGGACTGTGTGAAATGGCCTATGTAATTTGGGAGTCTGCTGGACCACCCTGGCCAACAGCTCAAAGGAAGAGTTCTATCTTGCCTCTACTTTTTTTTTGGGGGGGGTGCATCTACTCAGGTGTGTGTGTGAGCTAACATTTCCAACCAGCATGTCCCAAAGGCACAAGTGAGGGTCGGAGGACCCCTCTGTATACATCCACAAATTAGGATGATGTGATGATGTTGAAGATAAAGAGGTATGAGGTTGGTCCCTGGAAGGTGACGTCACACTACCTATGTAATGACATGTTGCACTTGAATAAACAGCCATTCTGTATGTGGAATTGTAGGAAGCTTTCTTTTTGTGCTGAACAGGGAGCACGCGGCCCTGCTAAGGGGAGGGGGATACAGCACCTCCAGCAGCTGCTGTAGGGAGCTGACCTCTCAGCACAGAGACCAGCTGGCTACTTCCCATAGCCCAGCCTGGGTGGTACTTCCAACTCAGGCCCTTAACCTGGACCCAAAAGACACATGTTCCACTCTTGGCCATGACTTCCCACCTGCCCAGAGACTGCTGAATCCTGGACAGGAATTTCCAGGCTGATGGCTATTGGCCTATCTTCAGCCCATGTCCACTCACAACACCAGCTACCCAGATTGGTGGTCCACACAGGGACCTCTTTCCAACCCACTGGCCACCCAAATGAAGTCAGGCCTATCTTGTCCTATATGCATGCAATAATTAATAAAAATGGCATCTGGTATGGCAGAATGCATGATCTGGGATGGGGTGGGGATGGGGGGGAGGGAAAGGGAAATAAGCCTGAACTGAATTGGAAAAATGTATGAAATGCACAAAGCATCAATTAAAAAAAAAATGGCATCTGGGAATTCTGTGATGACGTTACTTGGAAATTCAAATTTATTCCTTGCAATAGCCTGTTTTTATAAACCAAATGACATCAGTTCCCAGAGCCAATCACAGGCCCCCCAACTCTGCACCACTGCACACCATTGCCCCACCCAGCATCACCCAGCCAGGCCACATTGTTTGCTCCTTCTTGGGACAGGGTCAGACCCTTGGCCACATGGTGCCCTGAGGTGTGCTAGCTGAGAACTAGCTCCCAATTCAAACTGGATCTTCCCACATGGAATTTCACCCTGCCATGTGTCCTTATGCTGTGCTTTTGCAAGCATGGCTTCTCTCCATGGCCTGTCCCACCATGGAACTGACCACTTACTATAACTGCTGCCCCCAAACGTGGGGCTTGAAGGAATCCTGGAGAAATTTAGGTATGTGAACCCCACAATCCTGGTACATTGCTATTAACCTTTTCATCTCCTTCTTAATTTCTATTTTGTGCAAACATGGGGCTTGTTCCCACAATTGGTTGGCTGACTTGAGGGCTGGAGAATTGGGGCCACATGGTTTTACACACATGGAAGAAACTGGCAATTTCCTGGTCTGGCTCAGAAGCCATCAGCTTATGTGGGGGCCACAGAAGCTAGTGAAGGACCCCTGCCCCAAGGTTTTATGTACCCTTAAAATCTGTCTTTAGGAATCATGGTACCGCCATCTTATAAGGCCTCCAAGTCACGTACGCTATAAGCCCTCCCTGCTTCCTCATACCTTGTGGTGCTTAACTGAGTCACGCCCGCCTGTGTGTCAAGATAAGGTTCCCCTCCCTGCTTCCTCATACCTTGTGGATTTNTGGCAGAGACCCAAATCGGAAGAGACTTTCCTATGGCACCAGAAAGACACAAAATATGGGACGGGGGGGGGGCGCCCTAGTCCTTAGGGGCTCTGGCCTGTAGTCCTAGCAACTGGAAGGAGGATCTGGAGGTCAAAGTCATCCTCTATAGCAAGTTAGAAGTCAGCCTGGGCTACATTAGACCCTATCTCAAAAAAAGCAAGACAGAACCAGGCCTTTAGCAGAGGCAGGTGGATCTCTGTGGACTGAGGCCCACCCGGTCGACATAGTAGTGCCAGGCCAGCTGGGCTATAGCCAGCCCCACATACACTTGATATACTTGAGAGCTTGGGATCCATGTTCAGTGGCCTTCCTTTCTGTTTCCTTTTCCCACTCTGTACTAGGCTGGTTTAGGGCTTTGGGAGGTTTATGAAACCCAGAGATTGATCCCTAAACTTCAGAAGATGGTCGAGGATAGGGTGAGAGGGCAGGAGAAAAATCACCAACTGCCTGCCCACAGCTGTTCCTGGCCTTGGGCTGGAGGGTGGCAGACCACATGTGTTAGAATCTACCTGGGAGCAGGTGTGGTAGTGCCTACCTTTAATTCCAGCACTTGGGAGGCAGAGGTGGGCAGATCTCTGTGAGTTCAAGGCCAACCTGGTCTACATAGTGAGGTCCAGGACAGCTGGGGCTACAGGGAGACACTGTCTCAAAAAAACAAAAAACAAAAACAAAAAAAAGAAAAAAGGCCAGGCAAGGAGCAGACAGCTTGGGCCCAAGGGGGCACTCAACAGCCTGTCCTGTCTCTTCTCTCTGGGATAATCTGGGGCTTTGAGAGGGGAGGGGGGACAAGCAGAGAGAGTTTGATGTGGTTCACTCTGCACCTGCAGGACAGGGTGCTACCCCAACTTGGTGCATTCATAGGGCACGAAGATGTCACACACGATGTTGGTAAGACAAGCCCAGACCAAAAGGGTGACCTTGACCTGGTGGAGGTAGCAATCTAGGCTGTGCACCCTGCACAGATGCAGGGAGGGGATCAGGTGGAGGCTTCTCCTTGGGATGTTTCAAGTCTAGAGTGCCTTTCCCCTCAACATTCTTCAAGAAATAATTCACATTTTCATCATCTACTTCCTCAGCCTCTAATTTATTTTTTAAATGAGATTTTAAAACCTGGTGTGGGGCTGGAGAGATAGCCTAGCGGTTAAGAGCACCGACTGCTCTTGCAGAGGACCCGGGTTCGATCCCCAGCACCCACATGGCGGCTGAGAACCGTCTGTAACTCCAATTCCAGGAGAGCTCCAGTTCCAGGGGAATCCAACACCCTCTTCTGACCTCCATGGCATTGCACGACACGGGTGCACAAACCTACATGCAGACAGTACATTCATACACATACAAAAATAAATAAAATTAAAAAAAAAACCTGGTGTGATGAGCATGCCTTTAACTCAGCACTCTGGAAGCAGAAGCAGGTGGATCTCTGTGAGATTGTGGCCAGCCTGCTCTACATACCAAGTTCCAGGCCAACCGGGGCTACAAGAAACCTTGTCTCAGACAAAAAAAAAATTAATTATTTTTAAATTGTGTGTGTGTGTGTGTGTGTGTGTGTGTGTGTGTGTGTGTGTTTACCTTAGTGCAGGTGCCCTCTGAACTCAGAGGAAGATGTCTGATCCCCCCGGAGCTGGTTGTGAACCACTGGATATGGGTGCTGGGAACTGAGATCAGGTCCTCTGCAAGAGCAGTTGATGTTCTTAACTGCTGAGCCACCTCTCCACCCCCCTAGTTCATTTTTCTCCAGTTCCAGGGAATTGGACACTGATTTCTGGCTTCTGAGGGCATTGCATGCACAGGTGCACCTATGTACATGCAGGCAAAACATTCACATGTGTAAAATAAAATTTTTTTTAAAAAATGGTCTGGAGAGCTGGCTCATCAGTTAAGAGCACTAACCGTTCATGCAGAGGACCCATGTTCAATTCCCAGCACCCACATGACAGAAGACAGTGTCCAGTTCTCCAGTTCCAAGAGAACTAGACACCCTCTTCTGACCTCTTAGGGAAATACACTCATATACATTAAAAAAGGGGGAGGAAGTTTATACTATCTAGGGCAGACCGCCTTCAAACTCTCAATACTCCTGCCTCCACCTCCCAAGTTCTGGAATGACAGGTCTGCATGACTGGGCATAGAATTGTTTGTTTATTAGTTTGTTTTGGCGTTTTTGAGACAGGGTCTCCCCGTATCCCCAGCTGGCCTGGAACTCTCTCGGTTAGACCAGGCTGGACTTGAACTCACAGAGATCCTCCTGCCTCAGCCTCCAGAGTGCAGGAATTAAAGGCATGTGCCACCATTCCCGACTCTATTATTCTTAGTGCCACCTCACATGCTCAGAAATCATTCTACCAGTAGTTACATNTGAAAGACCCCCAGAAACTGGAGTGACTCTCACTCAAATCTCGGGATAGAAGGACTCCCAAAAAATCAGCCAAGACCATTCTCGCTGCAATTACATGAGGTTTATTCAGGAAAAACCAGTGCACTGGGGTCGAACTCATAACCCACGCAGCAGGGGCAGAGGAGATCAACCCCCAGGGACTGGAATAGGGAACTTTTATAAGCAGGGACCCCAAGGTATGGGGAAATGGAGGAAGGGTTTGTGTAATAGTAAGAAATCATCTTGACACGCAGCCCAGCGACACACAGGCGGGTGTGACTCAGTTAAGCATAAGGTATGAGGAAGCAGGGAGGGAAACCTTATCTCGACACACAGGTGGGCATGACTCGGTTTAAGCACCACCGGGTATGAGGAAGCAGGGAGGGAAACCTTATAGCATACGTGAATTGGAGGCCTTATAGGATGGCGGTACCATGGTTCCTAAAGACAGATTTTAAGGGTGCATAAAACCTTGGAGCAGGGGTCCTTCAGTTTCAGTTGGGAATTGTTAAGTATTAACAAAACCAAATACCACACTCTGTGACATGGAGAGGTGACAGTGAATACACTTTTCCACCTTTTCCAGATACTTTCAAACAATGCATGAAAACTTCTAGTGTCCAGCATATGTTTATGAGAAAATAGCATTGTTTGCTCAGCTCCTGTCTCTCTGTGCTTTCTTACTGTATTTCACATGAAATAGGAGATTGGATTATGAGTATGTGAAGAAGCATGAGAGAGGTCGGCTTGCCAAGCCCCGGAGCTGTGAGGCCATGTGATGATCTTGCATACCTTTCCAATAGAAAAGACTGTCCCCTCCTACTCTTCAGAGTCCCTTCTCACCTCCTGAACATCTGCCAGTGTATCACCTGCCAACATGTCACACTGATCATTCAAGACAATTCAACCACTGGGCAAGTCTATAGTATTTAAGTATTCTTAGCAGAGCTTCTTGTGAAAGTTCCACAGAGTGAAACCATGCTTCTTTGGCGAACTACTTTACCAGCAATTCTGACTGGTCTTGTGGGCTGTTTAGCTGAGCTGCAAATGCCTTGAGAGAGCATGTCCAAGATTCCCCCTTCAGAAGGTGTCCTTGCCTGCAATCCTTAGGTTTTTCTGTAGACAGCTTTTTTTAGTTTATGACACATTTTCCAGTCTGCACCACGTGCCCCTATACCTTACATTTACAGTGCCTGTGTGTGACTGTAGACAGTCAACAGCAGAAATGAGAGACTTAAAAGCATATACCACCTGCAGCCTTGGCCACATCCCACAAGTGTGTTACACAGGTGGCTGACGAGAGGTTAATGCCCCACCTTTTCCCACATGGCCTGTGAATGCCACTTTCTGATGACTCAGCTTCCTCGTATAGTCGGCACAAGAGCAAACAGTCCTGGTACTGCCACATTCCTTTGGTGTGACTGTTTTCCAACATTGAGAGCCATCTCTTCACCTGCTTATAGCAGTACAGAATCACAGATGCCTTGTAAAGGTAGCATTTGGGTGTATGGGAAGCTTGTGGCCTGCCTGCTGTTGGGTCCCCCCACGTTCACCTCAGAGAGAAGTGTTGGCTGCCCCAGGACAGGATGGATCAGCTAGGAGGGCTCTTTTTATCACCCCCCTTTGACATGCCCTGTCTTTGAATTTTATCAGGAAGTGAGACCAGTCACAGGACCAGCAAGTGTCAGAGAGGCAGGCAGGAGGCAGGTGGGGCTCCTGCAGCTCTGAGTCCCGACTTGACAGGGTGGATCCAGGATTTGTAGTACTTTGAAAGAGCTAAGGAGGGGCCAGCTGGGGCTGAGGTAGCTCTGAAGACAGAGGGAGGCTACGGATTGCATGTTGCAGTAACTGTAAAGGGCTGGGGCTGGTTTGCCTCTGTCCTGCCCCAGCCGCCCTGCACTCAGTTGCTGCCTCCACTCTGTTGGTATGGGCAGCAGGGAGAGCTAGCTTGATCCTCACTGTCCTAGGTCAGGCAGCAGCTGTATTCCCTCCTGCTCCAGCCTGGTCAGGTGACCCTTAGAGCCAGCTGAGCTCTAAGTTTCAGGTCTCTGGCTCCTCTGGCACCTGCAGGTGATAAAACCTCCAGCTTTAAAAGGATGTTAGCCACATCCTTTTGAAAACGTGGTGGTGCACGCCTTTAAACCCAGCACTCGGGAGGCAGAAGCAGTTGGATATCTGTGAGTTCAAGGCCAGCTTGGCCTACGTAGCAAGTTCCAGGCCAGCTGGGGCTACAGGGAGACTATGTCTCAAAACAAAACAAAACAAAAGATTAAATAAATAAATAAATAAATATAAAAGGCCTACCTAGTTGCTTTACTAAGACTAATTCGGGGGCTGGAGAAATGGCCTAGCGGTTAAGAGCACTGACTGCTCTTGCAGAGGACCTGGGTTCGATCCCCAGCACCCACATGGCGGCTAAGAACCATCTGTAACTCCAATTCCAGGAGAACTCCAGTTCCAGGGGAATCCGACACCCTCTTCTGACCTCCGAGGCATTGCACAACACGGGTGCACACACCTACATGCAGCAGTACATTCATACACATACAAGAATAAATAAAATTAATTAAAAAAATTTTTTTAAAAAGACTAATTCACAGAACATGCTATTGGATAGTTAGTTTCCAGCACATCAAGAGTTTAACAACCATCACCATGATCAATTTTATAACATTTTCAACATCTCAAAAGAGATGACATCCCTGGCCCTCCTCCCAGTGCCTCAAGTCCTAGGGAACCACCAACCTACCTTCTGTTCCTAGAGAGTTGCCTGTTCTGGGACTTCATATGAGTAAATGACTCGCTGTCCGCAAGACTTAGTTTCCTTGTGGTCATCCACCACCTCAGCTCTTGCAATCTTCTCATCTCCTCTCCTGCAGTGATTCTCCTGAGTGAGTTCCCTTAATCCTGCCCGTACCCTTGGAAACTCTCTCTCCTCAGAACTCCCTTCAATGAACTCTTGGAGTGGGTATTTTATCTTCCTGGGACTCTTGGCTTCAACTTGCTTGCCAGTGAAAGGTGGAAAAGAAGCCACACATTGGACACGGAGCTGGTAGGGCACTCCCAGCCATGGCCAGGGGATGGTAAGGATAGTGATCAGCATGTTAAGAACTATAGAAGTTAGACACTGTGGAGCTGTGAGGACCAAGGTTATCCATTGGGGTGTTAGGTTGACTTCCTTGCAGGGTGCTGGGTAGAATATCCATCAGGCAGAGAAGTGTAAAAGACTGCAGTCAAGAGCATGGGCTAAAGCCAGGCATGGTGGTGCACACCTTTAATCCCAGTACTCCGGAGGCAGAGGTAAGTGGATCTCTGTGAGTTCAAGGCCAGCCTGGGCTGCAAAGCAAGTTCCAGGCCAGCTGGCACTACAATGAGACTGTGTGTGTCTCAAAAAAAAAAAGCACAGGCTGTACTAGAAGCTCTTCCATGCTTCATCCAGTCTTAGAGTCAAGCCCAGGATGGAGACCCACAAGTTCCCTGGTCCGTTCTCTGTCCTTATGGACATGGTGAGTATGTCAGCATCAACATAGGCCTTCCTGAAAACCACACATACCCATCTGCCTCCCTTCCTCCCTACAGGTCACTGGTTTGTTCAAAGCACTTTTAGCACCTGCACTCTTCCCAGTCCCTCCTGTCCCTGCAGTCCTGTCAACCGCCTTGTCCTGCACAGTGGGAGGCTAGGTGGGGTAGATAGGGAAGAAATCAGCTTGCAGGAAACAAACAAGAGATGATAAGTCAAGTGGATGGAGCATGACTTCCTCAGGGTTGAGGCCAGGGGTACATGGATCCCATTACCTGCTGTATTTGTTTATTTATCTATTTATTCATTTTGGTGTTTTTGAGACAGGGTCTCCCTTTGAGCCCTAGCCGGCCTGGAGCTCACAGAGATGCCTCTGCCTCCTGAGTGCTGGGATTAAAGGCGTGCCCCACCACTGCCGGTACCTGCTGTATTTATAGCTAAGGGAAGGTTTCAGAGGACCTTGGGAGGAATGTCAGCATGGAAGGGGCAGGTGGGAGAAAAGAAATCCATGCAAGGGGGTGACAAAGAGTCACAGAAACACAGGAAGATGAATAGAAAGAGCTCCAGAACTTGGGAGGAAGGAGATTTGAAAGTTGGGTACAATGAGTTCCCTGGGCTCATCCACTGGGAGGACGGCAGGAACTTCAACAGGCCATCTCTCCCTAGAGCTGGTTTTGGAAAATTTCATTTCTCTCCAGCGGTCTGGTGAGTTACATCTCAGCCTCATTAAAGGCAGGGATGGAAAGAGTAAACCGCAAAGTCATGGTGGAGAAGTTTGCTGGTGAAAGCAGAAGAGGAGGTGAAGGGAGCAAACAAGTCAAGGTCATTGCGGTGCCGCCGTAGAGCTGTAGACGATGACAAGGGCGCTGCTTGGAGAGAGGGAAGACAATGGGAACAGGACTTGCAGGGTTTTAAACTTGGTTTGGCTTGTTACTAAATAATGTAGCTGTTTTATCGGTGACAGTACCCAATCTTAATGGCTTTGCCTTTTGCTTTTCCTGTGTGTACTGGTAAGCCTGAGGAGAAATGAGTCTGCTCAAAGCCATCAGTGTGGTGGGATGTCCTCCCCCTTCAAAGAGTGTCCTCAGACCACCCAGTCTGCTTTCTGTCTTCTCACCTTCACTCACTGTGCTTTCTGGCAGATGTATTTCCTGTCTAAGAATGTAAGCTTTCCAAGGAAGGTACCTACTTCCCTTGTTTCCTGGCCCCCACTGTGAGCCCAAGGGTGTTCAGCTGTGGAATAGGAGATGGAAGCCAGGAAAGCTGGCCTATTGTTAATGACTGTGTCCTGAGTCACCAGGAAGAGAGAACCTGACGGAGTTCATTCCAAACTGAAGAAATAGATAGCTCGTTATTAACGTGAGCCGCGCCCTCACGAACAGGTTAACAGGCTGGCCCATTCAGACAAGTGAGGGGTAAACATTAAATAATTGCAGTCCAGCAGCACACACAGCCAGTAAAACAGCCCGTGTCATGGAGCGTGTCTTTCACAGCCATAAATACTAGGTTGGGGCTCTGCTTGTTTCATTTTGAGATAAATATGGGGTTTTAGAAAAAATCACAGCCCATGGAAATTTCATTTACTGTCAGAAACCTATCTTTATTAACCAAAGTTATGATTCCTATACGGTAGTCAGCCCGGTATTCTCTATAGCTCTCTGTTGAAAAGAGGTATCCCTTCATGTCCTACAAGGTATTTGTGTTTCTCCCTTCCTGTGTCATAACCTTTTGATATAGGTGGTGAAGGACTACTGCTTTTCCATCATTCAAATGGCAAAATCAGGCAGAGAGAGCTTGAGTGACCAGCTCAAGTCTGGAAGCCCTCATTTGGTATGTGGGGTGGATCAGACCATTGGTCTCTGAAAGTTGGCCTCCCATGAGCAGATCAGGGACAGGACATAGTGGCAGTGGACAGAGCTAGATTGCTTCTGCTTCATAAGACTACAGGCACTCTGCCTTGTCATCTGGGAACATCTTGGGACACTCCCACCAAGTTCAGTATCAAAGAACAGTACAGTCAGAGGGCAGAGCCAGTAAAGCCAGTCCTCTGATTTTATAGCCAAGTAAAAAATAACAATGGGTACAATTGCATTAAAACAATTTATTAGCTTCAGAAAATGAGTTTTTGTTTTAACAGGATACTAGGTGAAAAAGCTGACTGAAACTACCAGATATTTTGATGTGATAAAAACTGTCATTGTCCAACAGGAATATAACACATATTTGATTTAAACCCTTCTTTAGGTAGATTACAACAATAAAAAGAAACACTTGGAGTTAGATTAAATTATATATTTAGTCCCATATATACAAAATAGAGTCCAGCATGTATTTAATGCAAAAATTATGAAGGAACCATTTTATTCTCTTCTTCTGTAGGAACCCTCTGAAACTGTGTCAGATCTTCCTCCCTGTGGTTTCCTTTCCACCTCCCCTCCTTTATCTCATTGCAACTGTTTCAGAGGATTGACATATCTGAAGCCACTTCACGGCAGCATGTTTTAGTCTGGGGAGGTCCAGATCATCTTCTTTATAATTGTGGGCCACGGCCACAGCAGTCACTTGAGAAATGAATTGCCTCTGGAGTTACAGTGAGAGCCGACATTTCAGTGATTCATGGAAATTTCCAGAATGGCTTAATTAAAAGTCCCCACCTTCAATTGAATAACAGGAGTCACATTTGCTCAGGCGACACAACCTAGGACCACAATTACAGACCACAGTCTATTTCTGTTTCCTTAATAATAAGGAAATAGGCCAAATGTGGTGCATTCCTGTAACACAAGTACTCAGGAGTATGAGGCAGGAAAATCACAAACTGAGGCCATCCTGGGCTACATAGCACCTGTAATTCAGTATTCTGAAGCAGGATAATCCCAGGTTTGAGGCCAAACTGGGACAGTAATAGCAATAACAAGGACATGTTCTCTCTCTCTCTCTCTCTCTCTCTCTCTCTCTCTCTC
>VZQC01000766.1:5000-32666 GCA_009823505.1 Rhizomys pruinosus | reverse complement strand
ACAGAATAAATAAGATAGACTTCTAGCCCAGTTAACCAAAAGAAAGCAGAAACTCCAAGCCAATGGAATTTATAATGAAAGGAACATCACAACAGACAATGAAAAGAATCAGACAATCATATAGGATACTTCAAAAACCTATACTTGAAACACCTAGAAGAAATGGAAAATATTTGAAACACTGGGAATCACCCAAAGCTTAACCAAGAAAGCTTAAAACAGACCCATAATGTTTGAAGAAATTGAAGATGTAATAAGAAACCTCTCAAAGAAAAAAAAGCCCAGGCCCAGATGTTTCATGGCAGAATTCTATAAAACATTTCAAAAAATACAACCATTATTACTCAAATTGTTAGAGGATTCAAGCAGAGGGAAAATCTCCCAAATTCCTTCTTGAACCAGCATCACTCTATTACCAAAACCAGGAAAAGTACAAACAAAAAGAGAATGTAGACCCATCTCTCTAATGAACACAGATGCCAAAATTCTAAACAGATACTGGCAAATTGATACAGACCCACATCAAGAATATCATCCATCTGACCAAGTGGATTCATACCAGAGATGCAGGGGATGGTACACAATGAAAATCAATAAACATCCATCAAACACATAAATGGAATGAAAGAGAAAAACCACACCATCATCTCAATTGATGCGAAAAAGCTTTGACAAAAATCCAGCATCACTTCATGCTTAAAGTCCTAGAAGGAATTGGATTGGAGGGATCATTCCTCAATGTAATCAAAGCCATATACAGGAAACCCACAGCCAATATTCATCCTAAATGGGGAAAGATCAGAAACATTCCTTTAAAGGTAGGAACTCGGCAAGGCTGCCCCCTGTCACCATTCCTCTTCAATATAGTGCTTGAACACTTGGCTAGAAAGCTAATAAGGCAAGAAAAGAAATTAAAGGAGACTAATGGAAAAGAGGAAGTCAAGCTGTCCCTTTTTGCTGATGATATGATTATTTACAAGGGATGCTAAAAATCCACAGAAAACTCTTAGAAACGATTAACAGCTTCAGCAAAGTGGCAGGATACAAAATTAACCTAAAAAATCAATGCCCTTTCTTACACCAAGAACAAGCAAACTGGAGAAAGAATTCAAAGAGACCTTCCCACTCACAATAGCCTCAAAACAATAAAATACCTAGGAACAAACTACCAAAGACACCAAAGATCTCTACAACAAAAATTTTAAACCTTTAAAAAAAGAAATTGAAGAAGACATCAGAAGATGTGGAAAACCTCCCATGTCATGGATTGGGAAAATTAACATTGTAAAAAAAAAGGACACGTTTATATTCGATTAAGTACCCAGTTTGCCTAGCACTAGTGTACAGATACATGGTGTCTTAGGACTTAGTAAAAGTAAATATGTTTATATTAAACAACATTGGGTTTACTTTCGATAAAATGGTAATGCATCTGAGTTAATGGAGATATAATCGCTGTTGTCCACATTTGTGTTTTACATAAAATGTGTAGAGACAATAACTTTGGATTGGCACATACAAATTTCTCATAATTTCTCTGTTGTACAGTATCACCTTGTAGCATTCCTTTAAGATGATTTAATGTAAAAATTAAGTTTGCTTCCGCAAGTTAATTATATATAGTCCCCCCAAAACAACATGGGTGAATTTGATGAAATCTGTGCCTTGATTCCACCCTATAGAATATAATACAACTGTCTTCGTGAGACTCATGGTTAAAAAAAAATGGGGGATACAGATAGACATGAAACCTTTTCTCAAAAACCTTGCAATTCAAAATCTTTTTTTTTTTTTATTTTGCAATTCAAACTTAAAACAACTACGGGAAAGATTTGTGGGTTCCAACAAGACAAAATGTCACCAACTTAATGGCTGAGAAAGAAAAATACAGCTTTTGATGAGGTAGATGTACCAGAAAGTGCCAACTGAAAGTTGACCTGTCTGAACGTTGAAAGGAAGAAAAAGCCTCAGATTGCTATAAACATCGAACCCTTCTTGGATCCACTTGTAACAACTATTTATAATGAGTCCTAATGAAACTTACCTTCTAGGTGCGCAAGGTTTTGATATGAGAGACTTTCTTCTCCCCCCATAGACAAAGGAGAAATATGATGATATGAGGTCGCTCTCCAACTGTAATTGGAGAAACTATTATAGAGGTAATCTCTTATAAAACCTGTTAAACTGCCTTCTTTTTGTAACTATATAAGCATAAGAACTGTGAAAAGGATATTCTCTGTTCAGAACCAAATATAATACTAAAGTCCTTAAGCTATGACTTAAGCAAAATATAATTAATACAGGAGCTCTGACATCAGCAATGGATTATTCTACCAGGGAGATGTCGGCCAGGGGATCCAAGGCCCCACAAAAGGTAAAGGCTCCTTGCCTCTAAACTGGGATACCTGCAAGAAGAGAGGCGATAAGCCCTGCTGCCAAAGAGACCTGATGTTAACATGGGAAGATGTATAGACGCACACATGCAAGTGTACATATGCCGCTGGAATACAGAAGAGTGTTTCCAAAGGCACTAAACCATAATAAAGCAAATACGGATCTCCTTAGAGTCAGCAAGACTCCACCGTCATTACCAGCTACAACCTTCACCTGCCTGGAAAATACTGTGCAGCAGAGGCAGCCATTGCCTGTAATATCCCAAAACTAAATGGCTACTGTCTCTTTCCTTGGAGGAGTAACCATAGCTGATCCACAGCTTAAATCCTCTACAGGTTAGGAAATTTATAAGCACAGTTAAGACCCCTGTTTATTTAACAGGAAAAAATGAAAATTCATGGATTAACATATCATCCAGACATATGTTATCTATACCAAAGCTAACTACCATATCTATTAGTGCTGTTAATACCCTATATATCTAATTGCTTGTGGCTTCATTAGTAGGATCGAAAAGTTAGTCCTGGGACAAACTGTCAGCCCATGAGAAGAAAAACAGCCAGAATTGACCAGAGTCCAAGACAACAGGCTCCAGAGAGAAGTAGGACTGTTTTGCTTCTCATCCACCTGTGCCCTTTTCTCTAGCCTAGGGAACAATCTGCGGAAGAAGGGGGCGTGGTAGAATGTAAAGGCTGTCGATTGGGGTGAACTGGTGAAAACATAGGCAATAGTAGTCTGGAACATTGTAGCTTGATCACTTATTGAACATACAAATCCCTCATCCCCCGTCTGGATTGGTGGGGCTGGGGGTGGGTTTGGGCACAACAGCCTGCAAATTGGTTTCATATGAAGGGATGCTGTGTACTCATGGATTATACTTATAGCTAAAAAAAATGGAAAAAAACAAGCGAGAGAAAGACGCAAGGACAAGTGTATGGCCAGAATGATGATCTGGGATGGTGGGGGTGGGGGGATAGTGGGAGGGTTATGTGTCTGAATTTGTTTAAAAATGATGTATGAAATGCACAAAGCATCAATAAAAAAAATGTCCATTTTACCCAAACTCTTGTATATAATGATGAAATTCCAATCAAAATCCCCTACAGTTTTCTTCACAGGCTTTGCGAAAAAAAGTTCCTTAAATTCATCTATGGGAAAAACAAAAGACCCCGATAGCCAAAACCACACTGAGCAAAAAGAGCTACTACAGGCGGGGAATCTCTATTACCAGACTTCAAACTGTACTTACAGGCATAAAACAGCCTAGTATTGGCTACACAAAAACAGGGGAAAAACTTGTTGACCCAATGGAACACAAAACTGAAATCCAAGATCTGAGCAATACAATTTCAGCCATCTTATGATTGACAGGGAGTCCAGAAAGCCAAATGGAGAAAAGACAGCATCTTCAGCAAGTGGTGTGGACAAAACTGGAATCACCACTCTTGTAGAAGAATGAAAATTAAACCCCGACCTCTCACCCTGTGCGAAAAGTCAACTCCAGATGAGTCAAAGACTCCACGTGAAAGCCCCAAACTCTGAACAATAGAAGAAAAAGTCTGAGCACAGACATACAAGACATAGGCGTAGGAAAAGTTGCTTCCGTAAATCAGGACAGCAGCTGTGCAAGAATTAAGGTCGAAATATGACACATGGGACCTCATTAAGCCTCAAAGCGTTCGTGTACAGCAAAAGAAGCAATCGGGGAAGTGAAGAGAAATCCCTGAGATTGGGAGGAAAGATTCCAGAGTTTGGTGCATATATATTCATGATTGTGAAATCTTCATGGTCAATTGCTCCTTTGATAAAGATGTAGTGGCCCTCTTTGTCTCTTCTGATTTACTTTCTAGTCTATTTTGTCTGATATTAAAATAGCAACACCCGCTTTCTTTTTAGTACCATTTGCTTGGAATATTTTTTTCCATCCCTTCACCTTAAGTTGGTGCCTGTCCCTGAAAGTGAGATGGGTTTCTTTTCCTAATCCAATCTTCCAGTCTATGTCTTTTGATTGGGGAGTTTAGTCCATTAATATTTAAGGTTATAATTGAAAGATATGTGTCGCTTCCTTTCACCGTATTATCCATTTGCATTTTTAGTCTCAGTTTCTACTTCTGCAATTATGTTTTTATTAATTTCTCTTTATAGGTGCTTGGGGACAGTTGCTCCTCTCTTCTGTCCTTTGAAGTGCTTCAAGTATTTTCTGAAGGGTTGGGTTTCCAGACATGTATTCTATCATCTTGTTTATGTCATGCAAAATTTTTCTCTCTCCAACTATAATTGAGATTTTTGCTGGGTATTGTAACCTGGGTTGGCATCCATAGTCTAATACTGGGAATGCTTTGCTCCATGTTCTTCTTGCTTTCATTGTTTGCACTGAGAAGTCAGTTGTAATTCTGATGGGTTTCCCCTTATAGGTGACTTGTTTTTCTCTTGTGGCTTTCAGAATTCTGTCTTTGTTTTGGGCATCTAGCATTTTAACTATGATATGGCATGGGGAGTTTCTTTTCTGATCTTGTCTGTTTAGAGTTCTATGTGCTTCTTGTATTTGTATGGGTTTGTTTTTTTTTAGTTTGTGAAAATTTTCTTCTATTATTCTGTTGAAGATCTGATCAATACCATTTTCTTGGGATTCTTCTCCTTCCTCTATTACCGTGATGTGGAGGTTTGATCTTTTCATAGTGTCCCATATTTCCTGGTTGTTCCACTTTTGTGTATTTTTAAATTTTTCATAATTTTTTTTGTCTTTTTGAGACAGGGTCTCCCTGTAGCCCCAGCTGTTCTGGAACTCACTCTGTAGACCAGGCTGGCCTTGAACTCACAAAGATCCACCTGCCTCTGGCTCCTGAGTGCTAGGATTAAAGGCATGCACCACCACACTCAGCAAACTTTTCATAATCTTTACTTGAGGTTTTTAGTTGTTCTGTGTTGTCTTCCAGGTCTGATATTCTTTGTTCTGCTTCCTCCATTCTATTTCTGAGGCTTTTTCCATTCTTCTCCTCTTCATTGGATGAATGCTCTATTTCCTTTTGCATTCCATCCTGTGATTTCTTTAGTATTTCCACTTCCTTTTGGAGCTTCTCAATCTCTTCTTGTAGCTCCTTGCTTAGATGGCTGGTTTCCTTTTTCAGTGTTTCCACTTCCTCTAGGTCTTTCTTGAGTTTTTCATTTTCTGTCCTTAGTTCTCTGACTTGTTCTTTATATTCTTTGATTCCTTTGAATATTTCTGCAAGTGTTCCTCTAAGATCTGTGTCCTGGGCCATCCCCCAGGGGATCCCACTGTAGGAATCTCCCACAGGGTTGCTAGAGTTTGGTGTGGAATTATCCTGCACCTTTCCCATGTTGTGCTTTCATCATGTCCCTGGCATGTGGGTTTCCCTTTTTGCATATTCTGACGCAAATCACAAATGCCTCTTCACTATGTTGAAGGCTTGCTTTGCTTGCCTCCTTCAGATGCTTTTTTTTTCTCCTTGTTTATGGAGTGTTGACTTGTCTAGGTTTTAGGCTTTCAATTTTGTTTATATATTGGAGGTCTAACTCACTCTTCCCTTTCTGTTCTGAAGGTTCTCCAAAAAAATCCACTTGGACACTCCCTCAGCAGTTCCAGTTGGCGGGGGTGGGGGGGGTGGAGATATGAGTGGTACTCTGTGCTTCAGGTGGTCCTGGGAAGTCCCTGATCTAAGCTCTGCACACTCAAGTCTCACAGTGGCAACAGGCCCACTTTTAATACCAGCTAGAAGGGCGACTCCACCCCCTCAGTCACACCAATGATTTAACAGGCCCACCTTTAATACCAGCTAGCAGCACAACTCCACCCCAACAGCCACACCAGCCAATCATTTAGTTATCCAACAAATCAACAAAACAATTATCCAACAGCTATCCAGAGATAGATCTTTCCAACAATCCACCTAGCTGAAATGCCAGTTCCTACCTGTGCTTCAGGTGGTCCTGGGAAGTCCCTGATCTAAGCTCTGTACACTCCAAACAAGTACATTTTTTTGTCTTGCTCTGTAGACCAGGCTGGCCTTGAACTCCCAAGTGCTAGGATTAAAGGCGTGCACCACCACGCCCAGCTAGTTACAAGGAGAAATCAAAGCAAAATCCAGCGGGGAAAATGGCAAATCTTGCAGCTTCAGGTTGGGCATCTGGGGCTCATAACATAATTGGACGGTTCTAAATTGCTTGGAGAGCCCCACTTCTCCAGCTCTGCCACCTGCAGCACACAGAGCTTCTTGTTTAGGCTTAGGCTGGCTCCACTCCACAACTGAAGATTTGATTGGAGGATGTCTCATGGTCCTGGCATTTCCAAATGTACACGAGCCCATTCCAGATGAAACTTTGCCTTCACAGCTTCATGCAGTGGTTTCTTATGTCCTCTTTGCAGAGAATCCAATCCTGCCACATAGTGTCTTGCCCCAGCTGTTTTCTATGACTCCCTAATCTTGCATCTTTGCCTTCAAAACCACAGAGATGAAGCTTTTCACACTTTCAAGTTCTCCCAGTTTGTGGCTCCCTCAGACAGCTGTATCACCTTCTGTGTGCTAACCCTGAGGGAACAATGTTGGCTTTTGAGCATGGGTAATCCTTTTAGTTTTGACATTTTTCCTTTAAATGAATTTGTACCTTCACAAGAAGGAGCAAGAGCAGGGGAGGAAAAATTAAGATATGATGGGGCACATGGGATGGAGAGAGATGGAAAGAATATGAATATGAATGTGAATTACCTTGGACTTATCCGTACAAAACTCTACCCAGAAATGAAGGCCAAGCTCAACCAAAAAACATCTCCCCAGGTGGAACATAGTTCACACTTCTTGCCATGGTTCTTGGGCATGGAACACACTACACCCATTTAAAGCTGGTGTCCTCAGTCCTATACTCCTTATTTGGAGAAGAGGGGGGGCCCTGAAGGTAGAAGGGGCCTCAATACTCCAGACCCCCTGTGGTACCTGCACTGCCCACTGTCATTCTGCTGGTTATGGAAGCTCACAGCTGTGGCTGAGTAGGGGCACAGCAGGTATATGTTCTCCCAGCAGTATCCCATAGTTGGGGTGATGGCCTCATCTGACACTGATTGAAATGACATTACCCCTGAAAGCTGAATGCTGGAGGGCCCCAAGAGACTGGCTACTCTGGAACTACTACATTATGTATTATGCAGCAGTTATGACACAAACCATGCATGGACAAGCAAAGTTGGCTTATGCAAAGTTGGTTGAGCCCTGGTCTAAAATCTCCCAGTCACAGCCTGAAAAGCAAAGATGGATGGTACTTCTATGAAATCTTTGAGGAAATTGTAGTTTATTGACTCTGTATTTCTCAGGATGGAGACTCCACGAGATGGAATCGTCTTTATTGTTTGCCAATGGAAAGAGAAAGGAAGACAGCTCTGGATACCCAGAAATCAGTGCAAGTGATTCCAGGGTCCAGAGGAAAGGGAACAATATAGATTAAATGTCAATCATCAGTTGAGCTTGCTTTAGAGTAAAAAGAGATCTTAGAGGTGTACCCTGCAGTGTGTGTCTCGGGGGGGGGGGGGTTCGTTTGGTGCAGAGATGGGATGAGCTAAGGTTTAGAAATGAAAGAAAATAAATAGAAGCTATGTCAAGGCCCAGAGGACAGATCTTGGGCACATGCCAGCATATTCAAAAATGGAGGAGAGTCAGCCATGGTGGCACACAACTTTAATCCCAGTGTTCAGGAGGCAGAGGCAGGTAGATCTCTGTGAGACTGAGGCCAGTCTTGTCTACTTAGTGAGTTCCAGACCAGCTGGGGATATGGAGAATCAGAGAGAACCACTCTCAAAAAAAAAGAACAAACACACAAACAAACAAACAAACAAAAGATTGGAGGAGGATCAACCCCTTTGGGCCCTTATACCCACACAAATCAGCTACTGCAAGTAGCTGTCCCACAAGGATGTGCAGCCCAAGGCCTTGTCTGAAGCTGCTATCTCTAAAGAACTCCAGGACTTCTAAACCAGGAAACACAATGGAGTTTCCAGAGGGAGGGAGCCTCTGATCCAGCCTCAGTGATGTGAATGTGCAGTCATGGGTAGAAATAAAAAGCCCTTCTTTTTATTTGGTATCTTAATTATGATTGCAGTGCTATTACCAGACACTTGGCAGAAACAACTTAAGGAAAGGACTTGTTTTGCCCACATTTTTGGAGATTTTAGTCCATTAGAGTATGGAGAGCTGGCAGAGCAGCCAACATCATACCAGACAGAAAGCAGACTAGAACCTTATCAAGAAGGGGCCAGAGAGGCTGGAGAGATGGCTCAGCATGGGCTGTTCTTGAACAGGACTCGAATTCAGTTCCCAGAATCCACATCAGGCAGCTCACAACCACCTGTAACTCCAGCTCCAGGAGATCCAATGCTTCTTGCCTCTGTAGGTAACCCCCCCACACACACACAGGTATACAAACTGACACACAGACACATTTACATAATTTTTAAAAAAGAAAATAAGGGGCTGGAGAGATAGCTCAGTGGTTAAGAGCACCAACTGCTCTTGCAGAGGACCCAGGTTCGATTCCCAGCACCCACATGGCGGCTAAGAACCAACTTTAACTTCAGTTCCAAGGGAATCTGACACCTTCCTCTGATCTCTGCGGCATTGCACGACACAGGTGCACCAACCTACATGCAGATAGTACACTCACACACATAAAAAATAAATTTTTAAAAATTAAAAAAAAAAAGAAAAGAAAAGGCCTAAAGAGATGGGCAAACAGTTGGGAGCATTAGCTGCTCTTGCAGAGAACCTGGGTTCAGTTCCCAGCACCTACATGGTAGCTAATAACTGTCTGTAACTCCAATCCCAGGGGATCCAACACCCTCTTCTCGCCTCTGTGGACATTGCACAATACCGGTGTACTTACACACATGCAGGCAATACATTCATACACATAAAATTATATAAAATAATAAAATTATTATATATAAAATAATATTATTATTATAAATAAAATAAGAGTAAGATGCAGCCCTCAGCAACACTCTTGGTGACCCACTTTGTCCAACCAGGCCCTACTTTGCACAGATCCAGCACTTTCCAATAGTCTGTTCAAATTTTGAAGCCTGGGGCTGGAGAGATGGCCTAGCAGTTAAGAGCACCGACTGCTCTTGCAGAGGACCCGGGTTCGATCCCCAGCACCCACATGGCGGCCGAGAACCGTCCGTAACTCCAATTCCACGAGAACTCCAGTTCCAGGGGAATCCGACGCCCTCTTCTGACCTCCACGGCATTGCACGACACGGGTGCACAGACCTACATTCAAAATTTTTGAAACCATCAGTGAATTAAATAACTTTTTTAATTTTTTAAAATTTTATTCATTTTGTATGTGTATGAATGTACTGTCTGCAAGTCTGTGCACCTGTGCCGTGCAATGCCGCAGAGGCCAGAAGAGGGTGTCGGATTCCCCTGGAACTGGAATCCTCCTGGAATTGGAGTATCAGACGGTTCTCGTGGCCGCCATGTGGGTGCTGGGGATCGAACCCAGGTCCTCTGCAAGAGCGGTCGGCGTTCTTAACTGCTAGGCCATCTCTCCAGCCCCTTAAGTAATTCTTACACCAGAGCTCCCATGAACCAATCATTTCAGGAAACACCCTCACCAACACACCCATAAGATATGCTTGAGCCGGGCGTGGTGGCGCACGGCCTTTAAATACTGCAATCGGGAGAGGCAGAGGCGGCAGGTGGGTTGTGGGGGGGATCTTTGTTGAGTTCAAGGCCAGTCATGGTTCTAAAGAGTGAGTTCCATGACAGCTGGGGCTACAGGGAGACCCTTCCTTGTCTCGAAAAGACCAAAAAAAAAAAAAAAAAAAAAAAAAAATGATATGCTTGAGCTCCAGGGACAAGCTGGGACTAAAGAGAGGACCCTGTCTCAAAAATACCCCCCAAAAGATATGCTTTTACTAATTTCCTAGACACATATTAATCTAATGAAACTGACAAGATGAACTATCACACTCACAGGAGGCTGAAATTTGGCTAATATGGTGCTGCTTTCACTCTTCTCTGCTGCAGATGCTGGCACATGAATTTCACCTTTGTGTTCTGTACTCTGGAATAGATGGAGGCTGCCACTAGATGGAAGTACTTGATCAAAAGTGCTTGCAACGGGTGGTTTTTGTTGTTGTTTTTAATCATAGCCGCCCTGGTAAAAAAACTGGTTTGTATAGATAGTGGGATCCTTCTTTTTTTTCTTCACACTGCGTGCCAAACAGCCACAGGATAACTCTGATTTTCTACTCATTACAACTGGAGAACTCCGCTTGAAGGTTTACTGAACAGTGAACAATAATAAACGGGGCTAAATTAGACAATTTAGTTAAAATTGAGCAAGTAACTACAACTGGCCTCTGAACTGCTCAGAGAGTGGTTACCAAAGGCCACTAAGCAATACAGCAAAATATTGTTCTCCTTGAGAAGCAAGACTCCTCTGCAGTATCAGCTACACCTCAAACTGCCTGGAGACACTGTGAAACAGTGGCAGCCATATGACTATATATAACATCCCACAATCTAATTGGCTCTTAGGCTTGCTCCTTGGAGAAGTAACAGCAGATGCCAAAGCTTATGTCCTCTAGCGGTTAGATGTATAAGCCACAATAAGCACTTGTCACCCTTCATAGAGAAACCACAGTTGTGTATTAGCATACCATCCCAAGCATCTGTGTCTATGCTCACCGCTTAGCTTGCCATAAAATAATTCGTACTGCTTAAATGCCTGTCCATCCAATAGCTTGTGCTTTGTTAGGATAACTCTAAAGGTATCATGGATAAGCTGTCAACCATGAAGGGAAACAACTCGAAACCGACTAGAGTCAAAATGACAACTCCAAAGAACGTAGGACTGTTTTCTCTCACCCACTTGTGCCCCTTTCCCAATGCCTAGGGAACAAATTGCGAAAGAGGAGGCGTGGTAGAATGTACGGGTGCGAGAGATAGTGGTGAATCATGAGACTACAGCATATAGACTGGATCCAATTGCTCACATTGCCTGGATATTAAGCCTCACCACCTGGACTATGGAACTTGGGCTGTTCAAAATTTGGACAAGATACTTGCAAAATGCACCCATTACCTAGCTTGTTCCGGCAAAACTGAGCAACGTCAAGTTATCTGAAAACAACTGTGTTGTAGAATCCCTTAAAAAATACATAAAACAAAAAAAAATAAACAAAAAAATTAATAAAAAAAGAAAAAACTAATTACATTAAAAAAAATATGAGCAAGATAACATCAACTGGACAATGAATAAACAGAGAAATATGAGTTAAACAACATCATACATCAAATGGACCTAATAGACATGTTACTGAATATTTCACCAAACCACCAACAAATACACTTTCTTTTCAGCGCCATAAAAGTAGTTTCTCTGGGGGCTGACGAGTGCCTAGTGTGTTAAAGAAGCACGACGCTCTTGCCAAAGGACCACGGGTTCCACGTGCCGCACCCCCCTGGTGAGGACACTGTCTCAAAAAAAAAAAGTTTCTCCAAAATCAATCATATACTGGGGCAAATAAAACAAACCACAACAAATGCAAAAAATTAAAATAACTCCATGCATTCTATCAGAACACAATGCAGTAATACTTAAAAACAAGCTGAAAGAAGCCTATAAAAAATTAAAATAACTCCATGCATTCTATCAGAACACAATGCAGTAATACTTAAAATTAGCAGTGAAAGAAGCTCTAGTAACTACATAATGGAGATTAAACAACACAAACATGAATAATGAATGGATCAAAGAATAAATAAAAATTATTAAATAAATACAAGTATTCCTGGAACTAAATGAAAATGATTTATCCACCATAACAAAACCTCTGGGACACTTTAAAAAGTCCTAAGAGTGAAGTTTATAGGTAGGTCTAAATGCCTACATTAAAAATCAGAAAGAAGCAGGGCGTGGTGGTGCATGCCTTTAATTCTAGCACTTGGGAGAAGAGGCAGGGGATCTCGAAACGACCAAAAAAACAAAAAAAACAAACAAAAAAAAAAAAACAAAACAAACAAAACAAAAAAAAAATCAGAAAAAGCCAGGTGTGGTGGTGGCACACCTTTAATCCTAGCACTCAGGAGCAGCCACAGGCTGATCTCTGTGAGTTTCAGGCCGGTCTTGGTCTACAAAGCAAGTTCAGGCCAGCTGGGCTACCAAGGCGACCCTGTCCAAAAAAGACCAAAAAAAAAAAAAAAAAATCAGAAAGAGCACATAGAAATGACTTAACACTACTACTCAAGACTCTGGAAATGCAAGAACAAACCAAACCCAAACCCAACAGATGAGAAGAAACAACAAAAACAAAACAAAACAAAAAATCAAAGCAAAAGTTCATGAATTAGAAACAAGATAATATAAAATTAGCAAACAGAAGGTAAACTGCTAGATCAGATTTGAATTAGCTTGTGCTACTGCTCATCTGGGTATGTAGAAATAGTAGAAATTGGGCTGGAGAGATGGCCTAGCGGTTAAGAGTGCCGACCGCTCTTACAGAGGACCCGGGTTCGATCCCCAGCACCCACATGGCGGCCAAGAACCGTCTGAAACTCCAATTCCAGGAGAGCTCCAGGTCCAGGTGAATCCGACACCCTCTTCTGACCTCCGCGGCATTGCACGACACAGGTGCACAAACCTGCATGTACATTCATACACATACCGAAATAAATAAAATTTTTTTAAAAAATAGTAGAAATTAGAGAATGGGGGCTGGAGAGATGGCCTAGCGGTTAAGAGCACCGACTGCTCTTGCAGAGGACCAGGGTTCGATCCCCAGCACCCACATGGCAGCTGAGAACCATCCATAACTCCGATTCCAGGAGAACTCCAGTTCCAGGGGAATCCAACGCCCTCTTCTGACCTCCGCGGCATTGCACAACACGGGTGCACAAACCTACGTGCAGACAGTACATTCACACACATAAATAAATTTAAAAAAAGAAATTAGAGAATGGACAGCTGTGCACAGTCAATTCACAGCAAATCTGCTTGAACTCATTGAATGAAGTAATTGATGTCTACTTATTGCTACAATCACCTAAGAAGAATGTTCACTGAGAGGAAGGAAATACACTTATTTTGACGTGTCATCATATACTGTTTGACTGCAGTACTTGCCTATTAGAAGTTCAGGGATTTAAACACAGCTGGAATACAACCATTAGCAAAGTGAAAGTAAACTGCTAGGACAGATTTGACTGAATAGTATGTGTAGTCATGCAGTAGTAATTAGAGAATGCAATGTTGTACACACTCAAAGGGCAGCATATCTGCTTTAACTCATTGACTGAAGCAAAGTAGAAGTTTATTTCTTTGAAAGGAAAAACTAGTGTACATACTACTTCTTCCTAAAGTCAGGTAGAAAGAATGTTTACTAAGAGGAAGGAAATAAACTATTTTAATGTGTTATACTGTTTGACTGCAATACCTGAAAACAAAGAGAACGTTAACTGCTAGATCAGATTTGAAATGGCATGTGCTACTGTTTGCTTGCAGTAATATGTGTAGTCAAACAATGGTAATTAGAGGATGCGAAGCTGTACACACTGAATTCCAGCGTATCTGCTTGAATTCATTGACTGAAGTAATTGTGATAAGTACTACTTATTCCTACAGTCACCTAGGAATAATTTTTACTGAGACGAAGGAGACTGTATTTTGGTGTGTCATTGTACACTGACTGCAGTACTTGCCTATTAGAAGTCAAAATATCTGTGATTAAGTTCAGGGATTTAAACACAGCTAGAATAAAACCATTAGCAGAGAGAAAGTAAACTCCTAGGACAGATTTGACCAGTAATATTCAAGTAATGCAGTCACACAGTATAATAACACATCAAAATAGTCTATTTCCTTGCTCTTAATAACCATTCTGACTTTAGGAAGTAGTACGTGCACTAGTTCTTTCTCCCTTCAAAGAAATAAACTTCTACTTTGCCTCGGTCAATGAGTGAAAACAGATACACTGTAAATGCAGTGACTACAACATCGAATTCTCTAGTTACTATTGCTTGACTACACATAGTATTCGGGCAAGCAGTAGTAGATGCCCTGTCAAATCTGTCCTAGGAGTTTACTTTCTCTTTGCTAATGGCTTTATTCCAGCTCTGTTTAAATTCCTGAACTTTATCACAGGCAAGGACTGCACTCAAATTGTATACGATGACACACAAAAATATAATTTATTTCCTTCCTCTCAGTAAAAATTCTTCCTGGGTGACTGTAGGAATAAGTAGTACTTATCACAATTACTCCAGTCAATGAGTTCAAGCAGATATGCTGGGAACTGTGTAGTGCTTCGCATCCTCTATATACTAATATTTGACTACACATATTACTGCAGGTGAGCAGTAGCACATGCCGTTTCAAATCTGATCTAGCAGTTTACGTTCTCTTTGTCAATGCTTGTATTCCAAATGGGTTGCAATCCTCTAGCTTTACCAAACATTCTTTTGACCCCTAATTCAAGTACTGCAGTCAAAGAGTATAAGATAACACATCAAAATAGTCTATTTCCTTGCTCTTAGTAAACATTCTTTCTAACTGACTTTACGAAGTAGTATGCACACTAGTTCCTTTTCCCTTCAAAGAAATAAACTTCTACTTTGCTTCAGTCAATGAGTTCAAGCAGATATGCTGTGAATAGAGTGTGTACAACACTACATTCTCTAATTACTACTGACTTACTACACATATTATTCAGGGAAGCAGTAGTAGATGCCATTTCAAATCTGATCTAGCAGTTTACTCTCTTTGCTGATCTTGTATTCCAGATGTACTGAAATCCCTAAGCTTTAGCACATGTACTTTTGACTCCTAATATTCAAGTCCTGGAGTCAAACTATAAGATAACACATAAGCCGGGCGTGGTGGCACACGCCTTTAATCCTAGCACTCAGGAGGCAGAGGCAGGCGGATCTTTGTGAGTTCGAGGCCAGCCTGGTCTACAGAGTGAGTTCCAGGACCAGCTGGGACTACAGTGAGACCCTGTATCGAAAACACCAAAAAAAAAAAAAAAAAAAAGATAACACATAAAAACAGGGTCCAGTTCCTTCCTCTTAGTAAACATTCTTTCTGGCTGACTGTAAAAATAAATAGAAGGTACACTAGTTTTTTTCCCTTCAAAGAAATGTATACTTCAGTCAATGAGTTAAAGCAGATGTGCTACAAATTCAGTGTGTACAACATCAAATTCTCTACTACTGCTTAACTACATATATTACTGCAGCCAAGCAGTAGTAGATGCAGTTTCAAATCTATTCTAGCAGTTTACTTTCTCTTTGCTAATGGTCTTATTCCAGCTATGTTTAAATCCCCAAGCTTTATCACAGGTACCTTTGACTTCTAAAAGGCAAGTACTGCAGTCAAACAGTGTAAGATGACACATCAAAATAGAGTCTATTTCCTTCCTTCCTCTTAGTAAACATTCTTTCTAGCTGAATGTAGGAAAAATTAGTACGTATGCTAGTTCTTTGTCCCTTCAAAGAAATAAACTTCTACTTTACTTCAATGAGTTAAAGCAGATGTGGTACAAATCAAGTGTGTACAACAATGCATTCTCTTACTACTGCTTGACTGGACATATTGGCACAAGCAGGCGGTAGTACACAAGTTCTGGGCAGTAAAGAAACCTAACTGACTCGGAGGATATTAGAATGCTGTTTGGCTGACCTGTGCAGGTGTGGACTGTTATAAGGATTGAGTACTGCTGGAGATTCAGCAAGATTTAATGCTTTTGACACAAATAGTGGCAAAGAATAAAAGTTACCTGCTGCCAAGGACAACATGAGCCTTGTGCCAGTGGGATGGACTCCCATGGCAATGGCCCTTTTACTAGTAGCTCTATGACCTTTCCAGAACTCATAAAACAAGTCAGAGAAACCAGATCATCTCACATGGGAAAGAGCTATGATGACAAGTAATATACCTCCCTGTCTCTTGTATGCATCAAACTGAAGGGAGCCTAGACCTGTAGTTGGTGGTAGTGACTACTGACTAAGCTAAAGATTAGTTACCTAACATTTAAGCCTTTTGATTTGCCTTCTGTGTTGATGGAAATGGTCTGTTCTTTGCACTGAATTCAAGCAAATTATTTTAAAACTGGTGGAATAACACATTTTGGAGACCTTTCTGTCTAGAACCCAAGAGAACAGAGGATTTAAATTAACACATTAACACAAAGTTCTGTGCTTAAAAATGATTGCTTAAAATTGCCTGGGTGATGGCGCATGCCTTTAATCCTAGCACTTTAATCCTTGTGAGTTCAAGGCCAGCCTGGTCTACAGAGCGAGTTCCAGGACAGCTGGGACTACAGGGCTTGAAAAAAAGACAGAAACAAAACAAAAACAAAACAAAACAAAAAACCCTAAAATTTAGGTACTGATTTTGGAATTCAATAAAATGGAAGCAAAATTCAGCATCTTAATGTGAAGCATAGCTCATTTGCTTTGGTGGGGGCAGGCGGCTTTCTGAGACAGGGTCTCCCTGTAGCCCCAGCTGGCCTAGAACTTGTAGAGATCTGCCTGTCTCTGCCTCCCAAGTGCTGGAATTAAAGGGGTGTGCCACCATGCCTGGCATGATTTGGAATTTCTGATCATCCTGCCTCCCCCTCCTGGGCATGTGAGGCAGTACAGTGATCACATTTGAAAAGTGAAACTGGAACCAATGATGACATTATAGTTTAAGGATGTTTGAGGAAGCTGACATGCCCCAACTGTCCAGGTTTGGGGCTTGGCACCTTGCACTTTCCCCACAACTTAGCCCTTTAGATTGCATTTCCTTGATATAGGGAACTCATGTTGAACTCTCCTTTTCACTTTGGAAGTTACTGAAGACACCTCAGGAAGCCAGCCTAGGCATGAGGAAGGAATACTGAGGCCTGGCTAAGTGTACTGGATAGCTTTAGTGTCAACTTGACACACCTGGGTTGAGGAAGCCTCAATTGGGGAATTGGCTCCATTGGATTGGCCTGTGGCCACATCTGTGGAGTATTGTCTGATTGTCGAGCAGTGTGGGAGGGCTAAGCCCACAATGAGTGGTGCCACCCTGGGCAGGTTGTTGTGTACCGTATAAGAAGGCAGGCTGGGCATGAGCCAGGGGAGCAAGCCAGTGAACAGCATTCCTCTATGGCTTGTGCTTCAGCTTCTCCTTCCAGGTTCCTGCCCTGATTTCTTGCCTTGGGCTCTCTGAGTGAGAACTGTGACCCAGGAGATGTAAGCTGAATAAACCCTTTCCTCCCCAAGTTGGTGTCGGTCAGAGTGTTTTGTCATAGCAATGGAAGACAAACTAGGACACTAAGTAATCCCCCCACCCCCTTTTTCAATATAATGGGTAAGAAGCCTTGTCAAAGAAACTATATTTGCCAAGATTTTCAAATCCCAGGGGCTAAGGAGACAACTCAGTTTGTAAAGTGTTTGTTATGTAGGCATCAGGCCCTGAGATTCATTCCCAGACCCTGGGTGGGCGACACATACACACACACACACACACACACACACACACACACAGAGAGAGAGAGAGAGAGAGAGAGAGAGAGAGAGAGAGAGAGAGAGAGAGAGAGAGAAACACATGGTACTCACTGTCCATCAAGCCTAATCTACTTTTAAGTACTTGCTAAGTTCCAGGCCAGTCAGAGACCCTGTCTCAAAAACCTAAGTGGATGGCCTCTGAGGAACAGCAGCCAAGGTTGTACCTGAAGAGGCCAAAAGAACCTCTAGAGTTTCAGATGGTTGTTAGCCACCATATAGCACTGGGAACCAAACCTGGGTCCTCTGCTTGAGCAGCAAGTGCTCTTAACTCCTGACCTTTAGCTCCCTCCCCATTAGTTTTTTGAGACAAAATCTCCCTCTGTAGCCCAGGCTAGTCTAGAACTATATACCCTAGGCTGGCCTTAGCTTTCTGAGCACTGGGACTGTGGGTGTGAGCCCAAAGCAAACTGGATTTCTTTATAGAATTTTATATGGGCAGAACAGAAACTGCATTCACGTCTGTGACAAATAGATCTTGCCATTTCAACCTGTTTTTGAGGTTGGGAAGACAATAAGCCATTATCTGAGAGTAAAAATTTCATAGCCTCTAGGTACGTACCCAGAGTACATCTACCTTCAGAAACAAGGCAGTCTATAATGCAAGTTGCTCCAACCAGAGAGAGAGTTTGAATTAATGTATTCAGGGGGTAGCATAAGGAATAACAGCCCAGGCTGAAGATGAAACAACATATCACCAAATCAAAGGTCAGTGCTATGCAAAGAACTCAAAGTACCCACTTTGAGGGGCTGGGCTGCAGGCATGCACCTACAGAAATATCAGACAACACCCCCTTCATGTAGGTATACTGCTGAGATGAAAGAGCCTCCTTTATCCTATTAATACATAAGCCCCAATAAAAATTAAGTAGAAACAGTAGTCTTCAGGGTTCAGCAGTTAAGTTGAAAGGTAACAATGTATCTACTATGTCAACTGTCCTCATCTTTAGCAAGTTAAACTGAGAATTCACTGTTCTTAAGAGAAGTCTGGATGAATATACCAAAATGAACTCAATTCCTTTCTTCAGATTCCAGGATCATTACCTCATGTTACTGAAGGTCCCAGATACTAGGAAACAGTGCAACACAAGGAGCAGTAAGCAGTGCTTTCAAGAACTGCTCTAAACAGATGCACACAGGTGTGTGTTTCTGTGTGTGTGTGTGTGTACTGGCTCCCTAGTAACAGAACTTGTTCCTCTGGGTGGCAACCAAAAGCTTGGAATGAATACTAATTCCTTGTGCCTTTCAATCACTCTAGGGCTATACCCACAAATATAAATACACAGGCATTTATACATGATTCTGACCAAAAAGAAACAATTCACCCACATCTTTAAAGCCAAGAAACAGGCCTGGTTGGATTGTGGTGACCTAGTTCACAGCCCAGAAACTGGCCACAAGTTTCTACACTGATGCTGCTTCTCGAGGAAGCTGCCTGCACACAAGACAACTGGAAATGGCACTTTTTGAAAAGGGATGGCATACTCAGATTTCACTGTGGTGCTTTATTCAGTTTGCTCCAAGGGCAGAGTCAATAGTAGGGATCACAAACATTATTCTGAGTTGCTCATAAGCCTGATCAGTAAAATCTGAAAAACAGGAAATGTTACACAAGTTGCAAATAAAGCACTCCTGGAGTTCATTGACATGATAGCAAGTGTAAGGATGATAAATGCAACAGCTGATAAAATTCAGCACTTGGAACCTACTCACTTCTAGACAATTCTGGGACGGTACCTTTGTTGCAAACCCTTCAGATTATCAGTGCTGATTTCCTTTGATATGAAATATGACATAACTCTTCCTAGGCCTTACTCTTGCTGCACCTGAGTGGTTCCTATTCCTACAGCACTGGCGTATGCTGTCAGAATCTCCACTATCTGTTTAGTTTCTAGGGTCATTCGGGCTTCCTTCAGCCAGTCCTGGGCCACTCTTCTGGACTCCCCTTTCAGCTGATTAACAAATTTTGCTGCCAGCTCCAGATCACCATGCTCAATGCAATAGGAGGCATATGACAGTAATTTAAACGTGTTTAAATCCTCAGGGTAGAGCTCTGCTGGTGGCTTCAGTTGCCGAGGAGGGAATAAGAGAAGGGACTGCACATACGAAAGGAAGTACTGGTACAGGCTATTTCTGGTTTCATCAATCATTGCTACCCTCTGGGCTAGTTTTTGGACAGCATAGAAATGAGCTCTTAGGGTCTCTTCACTGTAAACCCCTCGGGTCAGGGACTCTGGAGGAATCGCTGCAGTTAAAGCTTGGGCAAATTCATTATCAGGACAGCTGACTCTGATGGCCTCAATTGCAGTCCCCAGCGGAATAGTGGGTGCTTCTGCAGAGGAAGTCTTCATGCTGTATTTCAATGCCTCTATTGAAAGCCAGAGTTGGTGGGCTTTTCTGGCTTCTTCTTCAGCAACTGCATGACCTACAAAAAAAAAAAAAAAAAAGCAAAAGAAAGACGGTTTTCTCTTTTCCTGACTTTATCTATCCACAGAAAAGATAAACCTTCAATAGCAAATCCACATGAGTAGATGAGACCAGGGTAAGCCTCCCATAGCACTCAAACGTCTTACATATCCTTCCCTAGCTGGGATCTCCTTCCTAGGAGGCAGTAGCTGCAGGGCACAATCTGACAAGGATCTGAGTCTACTGGAAGCTGTGGGGAAAACTGAGAGGCTGTACAAGGACATTTCCTTTCCCTTTCCTGTGAGACCTAGGACAATGGAAGGCCAGAGAGCACGCTGAAGTCATTTATGTTTGTGGGACCTCTAATTCAGATATTCATACTTAGTAGTTGAAGAGGCAGGAAAAAAGAAAGAAAAACATTAAATTAGGCCAAGTATTTTAAGGAGATCAGAAACTTACCAGCAAACCAAACTAAATAATATATACAAAGATTTCAAAATTTAACTAATCTTGACATTGCTCGAGTAGTGTGCTTATTTTCATTATCATATGACAAAAAAAGATTCCAGAACACCCCTAAGATACCTATTATAATATTCTCATTGTTGCGATGTGTCATTTTGAATGTGGCACACACAGGCCTCATCATAACTATCACCATACCAGGCCTCTACTCCAGACAACCCCACAGTGTCCTGCAGGGAACCTGGAGGCAAAGCACACGGAGGAAAATACCTTTGAAAATGGTGGTCTCACATGCCATGTAAGTTATTTTGATTTGGCTTTTAGATCCTCTTATTTTTTCCTCTTTCCTCTTTTTTATTTTTATTTTTTTGGGGGGGGTATTTTTGAGACAGGGTCTCCCTGTCTCCAGCTGGGGAGCTGGCCAGGAACTCACTCTGTAGGCCAGGCTGGCCTTGACCTCACAGAGATCCGCCTGCCTCTGCCTCCCAAGTGCTAGGTTTAAAGGCAAACACCACCACGCCTGGCCTCCAATTTTCTCTTATAATTAATTCTATGTTCAAAGTTGTCTGGGACCAGCTTATGAAGACATGAAGGGGCTGGAGAGATAGCCTAGCGGTTAAGAGCACCGACTGCTCTTGCAGAGGCCCCGGGTTCGATCCCCAGCACCCACATGGCAGCTAAGAACCATCTGTAACTCCAATTCCAGGTGAACTCCAGTTCCAGGGGAATCCGACACCCTCTTGTTTTTTTTTTTAATATTTTATTTTATTTTTGTATGTGTATGAGTGTGTCACCCAGAAGAGGGTGTCTGATTCCCCTGAAACTGGAGTTCTCCTGGAATTGGAGTTACAGACGGTTCTCAGCCGCCATGTGGGTGCTGGGGATCGAACCCGGGTCCTCTGCAAGAGCGGTAGGTGCTCTTAACCGCTAGGCCATCTCTCCAGCCCCCTGACAACCTCTTCTGACCTCCGCGGCATTGCATGACATGGGTGCACAAACCTACATGCAGACAGTACACTCATACACATACAAAAATAAATAAAATTAAAAAAAAAAAGACACGAATAAAATGTAGCAGAGGGACATTACCATCTGCACAGTGTGACATCAATGCATGCTCTCTATTATTTTAACAAGAAATTATCTCAAAAAACTGCACAGACTAGAACTGTAACACATTAAATAACACTCACTCTGAACAGCCTGCTCAATTCCTCTCAGTCTTGCATAGGCAGTGTTTATGTCCAGAGTAAAGTTGTCAACTTGCTCTTGATTGAGACGACGGAACTCTAATTCTTGCTCAGAGAGTTTCTCAGACAGGCCCTGAAATAAAACACAAATAGTGCACAGAACAATGCTATACCATCCTTGTCACTTGACTTGCTGGTAATCTTCCAGAAACAACTACTTCTTCAAATAACAAAGTCTTTTAAAATCTGAAATAACAAAGTCTTTTAAAATCTGAAAGCAGCTATGAAACTCAACTGTGGGTAAGCTTCAAAATTCTGACTCACATTTCTTAATTCTTCATCAAAAATTTTTTTTTGTCTTTTTCTTGGCCTTCCAAGTGGTGGGACTACCCACCATGCTTGGCTTAATTCTTTATAATTTAGATAGGGCATATTATTAAACACAGACAGAAGGGTTGGGTTTTTTTGTCTTTTCTCCTTTTAGTCCTAATCAGCCTGGCGCTCGCTCTGTAGACCAGGATAGCTTTGAACTCAGAAGCCTGTCTCTGCCTCTCGAGTGCTGGGATTAAAGGAGAAAAGGTTTGGGGCTGGAGAGATGGCCTAGTGGTTAAAAGCACCAACCCCTCTTGAAGAGGACCCAGGTTTGATCCCCAGCACCCACATGGCAGCTGAGAACCATCTTTAACTCCAGTTCCAGGGGAATCTGACGCCCTCTTCTAACCTCCGCGGTGTTGCACAACACAAGCACACAAACCTACATGCAGACAGTACATTCATACACATACAAAAGTAAATAAAATTTAAAAAAATAACAAAGGAGAAAAAGGTTTTATAGCCAGCCTCTCAATCCCATCCCCATTCTTCATTAACCTCAGAGAAGAGTTGAAAGGTTGAGGGTGTGGGATAATGGTTAGCATATATGAGGCTCTGGGTTCCAATCCTAGCTGCCATGAAAAAAATTAAAAAGAGGTCTTGTTACTGATCATGTGGGAAGAGGCTGAAGGGAGTCGATGTTTTACAATAGGTCCTCACCTGCTCAAATTCAGACTTTAGTTCCTGCTCTTGCACCTTAAGGACATCTCGTAAATGATCAGTGTGGGCAGCAGCCTGTCGGCGAAGCTGGGTCCTCATTTCATTCTCCATGGCATCTCTGACTTCCTCTACCTGTGAAATGAAGCAGTAATGATTAGTTCTTAATTCTCCGCAGACTTTTTTCCTTTTGAGGAACACCATCTCTTATGGTCCCAAATAGCCTGGACTTTTGCTTGCTATGTAGAGTAGGGTGGCCTTGAACTCACAGAGATCCCCATGCCTCTGCCTAGAGAGTGCTGGATTAAAGGTGTGCGCCATCATGCCCGGCTAACACAACTTTTGGTTTGTTTGGGTTTTTTTGGTCTTTTTGAGACAGAGTCTCCCTGTAGCCCCAGCTGTCCTAGAACTCACTTTGTAGATCAAGCTGGCCTTGAACTCCCAGAGATCAGCCTGCCTCTGCCTCCTGAGTGTTAGGATTAAAGGCACACACCACCATGCCCAGCATCTAACACATACTTTTAAGAAACGGAAAAGACCAGTAAGCTAATGATAACAGCAATTTTCATGTAAACCCTCTAATTTGCCAGGCAAGGATACATTTATCCTGTTGTTTTTTTTTTTGGGGGGGGTGCTTTTTGGACAGACAGGGTCTCCCTTTAGTTCCAGCTGGCCTGGAGCTCGCTATTTAGACCACGACGGCCTTGAACTCAGAGATCCACCTGCCTCTGCCTCTGCCTGCGGAGTGCTGGGATTAAAGGCGTGCGCCACCATGCATGGTCACAATTTCTTTTAAATAAAGACAATTGCAACAATTTACTTACACATGAATTTAGATTTAACATGGGCCAAGTTAAAAGTTAGGAAAAGCTCATGCTTCACTCGATAATTAGCCACGGGTCATATTATTATACTGCACATTAACACAAATTACTTTGAATAAAGAATTCAATTCTCTCAGAATTAGCATAATGATCTATAAATAAATGCAGGTAGTATGTAAAGATTTAAGGCTGGCCCTGGGCCCTAAAGGACCTACTACTATATTCTTGGATCCAAAGGTGCTCTGATGGAGCAGATACTTCAACTTGTTTCCAAGAATGAATCTACCAAGAGACCTCGAAGCACTAACTCCCACTCAACCTTCTTTGCCTACCTCTTTTTTGTTGTTGTTGTTGTTGTTATTTTCAAACAGGGTCTCCCTGTAGCACCAGCTGCCCTGGAACTTGCCATGTAGACCAAGCTAGCCTTGAACTCACAGAGATCCACCTGTCTCTACCTCCTGAGTGCTGGGATTATAGGTGTGTGCCACCACATCCTGCTTACCTACTTTCATTTAAAGCAGCAAAATGGCAGAAACTGACACACAGGTTTCACTTTAGACTGAAGTCATAGGAGGACCAGTGCTGAGAAAGTGACATCTAGGCCTAATAAGAGAGAAGCTGGGGCTGGAGAGATGGCCTAGCAGTTAAGAGGGCCGATTCTTGCAGAGGACCCGGGTTTGATCCCCAGCACCCACATGGAGGCTAACTCCAGTTCCACGGGAATCCAATGCCTTCTTCAGACCTCCAGAGCACTGCACGATACAGGTGCACCAACCTACATGTAGACAGTATTCTCATACACATTAAAAAAAAATAGAATTTGAACTTGTGAGCCAGATATTCAGATCATGCTGTAAACCCAACACTCGGGATGAGGCACCACACATATGATTTTAAGGCCAGCCAGGACTACACAGCAAGACCAAGACCTTTCTTTTCTTTTCTTTTCTTTTCATTAAAAACAAAGCACTGCTGTGAATGTCAATCCAGCCTGTCTGCACAGTGAGAAATGAGGGGAGGCAAAAGGGAAGAGGGAAGAGGGGAGAGTGGGGGGGGGAGAGGGGAGAGGGGAGAGGGGAAAGAAAAGGGGAGGGGAGGGGAGGGGAGAGGGGAAGAAGGGGAGTGGAGGGGACAGGGAGGGACTGGCCAAAGGAGGGAGAGGAAGAAGAGACATTTGCCTATCGATGGGTATGAATAGGGAAACCTATTCAGATAGTTAAGTTCAACTAAGTGGTGGGGGGGGGCAAGGAAAAGCTGACAGATTTGGAATTTACTATGGATGTAGAACTAGAAGAGTTTTTATGGTTTTGTTCTGTTTTGTTTTAATAGTGTGTCCCTGTAGCCCCAGCTGGCAGACCAAGCTGACAAAGATCTCAAAGATCCATCTGCTTCTGCCTCCAGAGTACTGGAAAAAAAGGTGTGCACCACCACGCCCAGCACGAAACTGGTGGACTAAATGTAAGAACTGATGAGAAACAACCAAGCACAATTGACTTGAACAACTAGGTGGATGAGTAGTGACTTTGAGAGAAAATAACTGAGCTGTTAAGAGACAGGTTGCGATGACTCAAGAAATCTGCTTTGGGCCTGGAGAGATGGCTCAGTTGTTAAGATCACTGACTGCTCTTGCAGAGGACCTGGGTATGAGTCCCAGCACCCACATGGTGGCTAAGAACCGTCTTTACTGCCAGGCAAAGACAGGTGGATCTCTGTGAGTTCAAGGCCAGCCTTGTCTACATAGCGAGTTCCAGGCCAGTTGGGGCTACAGGGAGACCCTGTCTGTCTGAAAAACATCTCCCCCAAAGAAAGAAATCTGCTTTGAGGCTAGTGATAGCCCAATGCATAAAGGTGCTTGCCACTAAGCCTGATGACCTGAGTTCAATCCCCAGCACCCACGTGGTTTAAGGAAAGAACTGACTTCCACAGATCGTCCTCTGGCCTCCACTCACACCTTGGCTTGTATGAGATGACACACATATGCAAATAAATTAATAAATAAAAAGCTGCTCTGAACATACTGAGCTTGAAATAACTGTGGCTATCTAGTCAAAGAAGAGCTGAGATCTTGAGAATTTAGCACATGTGGAAGGTATTTAAACGCGAAAGTGAGAAGATTAGGAAAGAGCACTTGGGGAATTCAAGTAAAGGTTTCAGAACCAGTACCAGCCATGCCAGTATATGAGAGGCAAAGGAGCTCAAGGAGTGGAAAGGAAGTGGGAGAAAAGGCCAGAAGAGCGTGGGGCTCTGACAGCCTGTAAAGAAAGCTTCTGAGGGTGGACTGAGTGGTCAGGTTCATAAATCAATCCATGGACACCATGTCTGACACATGGTATACCTCAAAAGACAGTCAATAAAGCTATTCCCTTTTTAGCCACCAACTACCTAATAACCCCGCAGCTCAAGATTCTATTCAGAATTAACAGAGATTCTTTGAGAAAGGCTTTAGTGGACAGAGGCCCCAGTGAGAAAAGCTAGAGGACCTCGGCTAGCACAGCTGATTATGTTCTTACAATTATCACAACTGCTCAACACAGAGCAACTTTGCTCATCAAGCCTTTCTTAGAAGCTGAGATTCTGAGAACAGGGCAAGTGCTGCTCTACAGATGGCTTGACATGAATTACATCTTACAATTCCAGTCTGACTAGCACAGTGATCATCTGCCACAGTGATCACCCGGAGACTTGTCAGTGTTAGATCTATCTACTTTGAATGTTAGGTAACACTTCTCATTTCTTCTACCTTTCTGTCTTGCTCAGCCTGTATTTCACCTCTGTGGTGTTCTAATGCTTTGGCCACTGCAGAATCAAAAGCCCGTTTTTCTTCCAGCTTTTGTTTTTCCAAGGCTAGGGCGATGTGCTGCTTCTCTGTGGCTTTCTGCTGTGCGAGTTCTCTGTTGAGCTGATCAATGCGACGATGTGCGTGAGCAATCAGGGAGTTCAGGTCATCAGTAGAGAGCTTATCCGCTAAACAGATACCGTATCAAAATGTTAACAACTTCATTGAAATTAAAAAATCCTATAGCTATTAGAGAAAAAAAAAAGCACAAGGTCCCTAACATGACATTTCGATCCTCCAGTTAAATCAGACCTAGCTGGTGTCCAGCACCGAAGGTCTTGTAGACTCTAAGCAAAGTAGGTGGACTTGAGGCAGCATGTATGGCTCCTTCTCTGAACCCACATCAGTCCTTTTCATGTGACTTCACTATAAATTGTCTTTTTTGTTTGTTTGGTTTTTGGTCTTTTTAGAGACAGGGTCTCCCTGTAGCCCCAGCTGGAACTCACTATGTAGACCAGGCTGGCCTTGAACTTAAGAGATCTGCCTGCCTCTGCCTCTCAAGTACTGGGATTAGAGGTGTGCACCATCACATCCAGTTTATATGTTGGTTTTTTTTTTTTGCTTTTTTTTTTTGGTGTCATCACACCCTGCTTAAAGGCAGTTCTTAGCCGCCATGTGGGTGCTGGGAATCAAACCTGCAAGAGCAGTCAGTGCTCTTAACCACTGAGCCATCTCTCCAGCCCCCGTGTTGGCTTTCTAATTCACTATGATTTTGCTTCTACAAAGCTTGTAGATCAGTTTCTGCATTTCATTTTATACCTAACTATAGTCCTAATAAGCAACCAGTTAAAGACTGGCTCTGCTAAAACAAGATTCCCACAGCTCTGTTCCTTCTTAAATGCAATCTTCTTAAATATGCAACCAAAGAGGCCCAGTGGGATCACTTTTGAAATAATCTTTTTTATTTGATTTTTTTGTTTGTTTCTGATACAGGTTCTTCCTATAGTTCAGCTGGCCTGGAACTCACTATGTAGACCAGG
>VZQC01000766.1:0-2500 GCA_009823505.1 Rhizomys pruinosus | reverse complement strand
CTCACCTAAGTCAGAAACACCTACAAAGAAAGAAAAGAATAGTTTGAAAAAAGAATGTGCACACTTTGGTTAGTTATCATTAAATAGGAATGTTCAGAAGGATTGAGAAACTAAGACCAGAAAAAAATATTTTAATACTGGAAAGCAAAATAAGAGTCTATTTCCTAAATTTAAAGAGATCCTAAGACAACATATTATCAAAATAAGGGAATCACTGATTAAAAGTAGCTCAAGTTATAAGGGATTATCTCAATTTCACCAAAGCAATCAACTAAGCTTTTCATATAGAAAATAGAAGTTTCCTTCATCCTTGTCAAGTTAACTACTTTATGGAGGATTTCACTCTCATAGTCCTCTTCAAACTTTTGAATACTTACAGAATTAATCTTTTTTACTGGGGCTGGAGGGGGTCGGGGAGATCTGACACAGGGTCTTGTTATATCTTTTTCTTTTTCTGCTTTAGTCTCTTAGAGTATTATAGGAATATGCTAACCCACCAGGCTTCTCTGAGAAAATTTAAACAATGAACTTTACATTCAATTTACATTTAATCTGTGTGAATTAACTATGACTGCCAGATTCAAGGATAAGGGAAAAACGATTGTGAAGCTTAAATGATATTCACCACCACCATCACAAGCACTCAAGTGTGGCCAGCTGACAGGAAAGGAGACAGTATGATAGGCAAGCACTCTACCAGTAAGTAATATCTGCATCCAACTTCTGGCGTTTTATATTGAAATAAGATCTCATTAGTTATTCAAACTGCCCTTGAACTCACCTTGTGGCCCCAAAACTTGCAATCCTCCTACCTCAGCCTCCCCAAATTCCTAGGATCACAGCTTGTGCTACCAGGCTTACCTCTAGTTATAAGCTTGTTAATGACCTTTGGGCCTAAGTTAAAAGATAAGCATTTTTCATCAAAAAGGATCAGTCTCAGTGTCATAGGAAAGACTGACACAGGACAATGTAAGAGACCTGATGGTGACATGGCACATAAATCCAGCAGTGTCTGCTGCAGTCCATGGCAACAAAGGAAATGTGCTTGTAGGCTCCCACAAATTGGGGCTCCAAATTTGGGGTTTATCCAAGCATTTTTTTTAATTTTATTTATTTTTTATGTGTATGAATGTACTGTCTGCATGCAGGTTTGTGCACCCGTGTCATGCAATGCCGCGGCGATCAGAAGAGGGTCTCGGATTCCCCTGGAACTGGAGTTCTCCTGGAATTGGAGTTATAGACGGTTCTCAGCCGCCATGTGGGTGCTGGGGACCGAACCCGGGTCCTCTGCAAGAGCAGTCGGTGCTCTTAACTGCTAGGCCATCTCTCCAGCCCCTATCCAAGCACTTCTTAAGATTTTATGTGTATATGTGTGTCCTTGTGTGAGTTTATGTGTCCCACATGCATGCAGGTTTCCATGGAGGCCAGAAGAGAGCCCCAGATCCCCTAGAACTGGAGTTACAGTTGGTTGTGAGCTACTACTTGGGTGCTGGGAAATGAACTTCAGTCCTCTATAATAGTATTAAGTGATTTTATCTCCAGCACTCCAAAGTACTTTTTTTGTTTTGTTCTGTTTTAACCCAGGGTCTCTCTATGTAGCCCTGGAAGGATTAGAACTTTCTATAAAGACCAAGCTGCCCTCAAACTCACAGAGATCTGCTTGCCTCTGTGGGATTACAGATGTTTGCTAACCACACTTAGACCCCAACCACTTGTTCATACCTGACACACAGACAATTAAATAATAGTCTGGGTTTACAGGTTCCTAAAACTTCATATAACTGCCACCTATTCTATATTCTGTAACTTTTTGTTTTTCTTAATATTTTTAAAAGTTTATTACATCCATTTATTTGGTATGTGTTTGCCACAGTGAGTACATGGAAGTAAGAGAACAACTTGCAGGAGTTGGCTCTTTCCTTCTGCCATGTGGGTCCCAGGACTTAGACCACCTGGCTTTGTGGTAGAACCCTTTCCCACTAAGTCATCTCTTTGGCCCTTTCTTAATAATGGAGAGACACAATACTGGTTCACCTGAACACATTTAGTTGTTTCCAAATTTTCCCTTTGTCATTTCTTTTTTCCTTTTTGGTACTGGGGACTAAATTCAGGGTCTTGTATGTGCTGGGGAAGTGTTCTACACTGAGCTATACCACCACCCCCAGCCTAACTGCCCTCACCCGTTTTTTTTTTCTTTATTCAGCGCTGAGGCTCAAACCCAGGACCTCTTGCATACTTGCCAAGTCTTCCCTATCTTGTGTATGCCAGGGACATTGAAAGCAATAAAGAGGAAGGCAGTCATTCAGCAACTGGTTTGTTGAACTGTAACTTACAGTGTGTACTAAACTTGAAGAGGCATATGCTCTTTAATACAACACTGTGGTATATGGTTAAGGAGACACATAAAAATACTCATCACATCTGTTTGTAATAGCAGAGAAACTGGGGGCTAGGGCAGTAGCTCAGTAATAGGGAAGACATGGCAAGCATGCCAGCAAGA
>VZQC01000763.1:1546281-1595278 GCA_009823505.1 Rhizomys pruinosus | reverse complement strand
TGTTGAGGTCTTTGATCCATTTGGAGTTGATTTTTGTATAGGACGAAAGGTAGGCGTTTAATTTTACTTTTCTACAAGTAGTGATCCAGTTTTGCAAACACCATTTGCTGAAGATGTTGTCTTTCCTCCACTGAGTCTTCTTGTCCCCTTTGTCAAATGAGGTGGCTGAAACTGTTTGGATCTTCAGTTTTGTTCCATTGGTCTCCAGTCTGTTTTTGTGCCAATACCAGGCTGTTTTTATGACTATAGCCCTGTAATATAGTTTGAAGTCTGGTATAGTGATCCCCCCGTGAATTGCTCTGTTCACTCAGGGTTGCTTTTGCTATTCAGGGTCCTTTGTTTTTCCATATGAATTTAAAGATTTTTTTTCCCCCAAGTCTGAAGAAACTCATGGGGATTTTAATTGGGATTACATTGAATCTGTATATTAGTTTGGGTAGAATGGACATTTTTTACTATATTAATTTTTCCAATCCATGAGCATGGGAGGTCTTTCCATCTTCTAATGTCTTCTTCAATATCCTTCTTCAGGGATTTAAATTATTTATTGTAGAATTCTTTGGTGTCTTTGGTTTGTTCCTAGATATTTTATTTTTTGGAGGCTATGGTGAGTGGCAAGGTCTCCTTATAGTCCTTCTTGAGTTACTTGTTATTGGTGTAAAGAAAGGCTACTGATTTTTTTTTAGGTTAATTTTGTATCCCACCACTTTACTGAAACTCTTAATCATTTCTAGGAGTTTTCTGGTAGAGGTTTTAGTGTCCCTTAGATAAACCATCATATCATCTGCAAAAAGGGAAAGCTTGACTTCCTCTTTTCCAATTAGTACTCCTTTAATTTCCTTTTCTTGCCTTATTGCCCTTGCAAGCATTTCAAGCACTATATTGAAGAGGAGTGGCAATAGGCGGCAGCCTTGCCGGATTCCTGCCTTTGAGGGGAATTGCTCTTTTTTTTTTTTTTTTAATTTATTTATTTTTTATTTTTTATTTGTTATTTAAGGGAAGTTTTATTTATTATTTAGTTTTATTTATTTATTTTTTATGTGTATGAATGTATTGTCTGGTCTTATGCGGTTGTACTGCGCATCCCTTGTGTTGTGCTGATTGTGCCGCGTTTTGAGGTCAGGAAGAGGGTGATACTCCGGATATTTCCCCCTGGAACTGGCAGTCTCTCCTCGGAACCGGAGTCACAGACAGTTCTCTCCAGACCGCACACTAGTGGGTTGTTCTTGGGGATCGAACCCGGTCTCTGCAAGAGCAGCCAAATCACTTTACCACTAAGTCATCTCACCAGCCATTTATTTATTTATTTTTTTTTTAACAAAATCTAGACCCGTGTTCCGCCCATTCCCCCACCCAGCAAGAACTCATGCATTCTGCCAAGAGAACTGCTTTCTTCAATCTACTGTCTAGTGCGTTTCCTCAATATTTCTCCAAGAGGGAAGTTGACTGAGTTATTGCAGCCTGAGGAAGTTCGACTGCTTTCAGTTCAGTAGGGAAATCCTTCTAACTTTTCTTCCATTTTTTTTTTTTTTGTTTGTTTGTTTGTTGTATATGGCTTTTGATTACATTGAGGAATGTTTCCCTACGCAGTCCAGCTCCCTTTTAGGATGAAGGGATGCTGGATTTTTTGATTCAAAGATTTTTCCATGCCTCAATTGATGATGAGGTTGTCTCTTTTTTGTCCTTTCCAGGTCCTATTTAGCTGTTTTAAGTGATAGATTTATTGATTATGTCATGTTGAAACATGCCGGCCTTTGCATGTGTGGGGGTATGAAAAATTCCCAACTTGGAGGATGGCTGATTTTTTTTTTTTTTTTTTTTTTTTTTTATTTTTGGTATTTTTTGAGACAGGTCTCCCTTCTTAGTCCTAGCTGACCTCGGATCTCGACTCCTGGCTTACCGGCTGGCCTTGATACACATCCGAGATTCCACCTGCCTCTGCCCTCCAAATGCTAGGATTAAAAGGCATGCACCAGCCATGCCTGGCTGGAGAATTCAGCATTTTTGATGTGAGCTCCACTATGGGGTTTGCAAGTATTTTGTTGAGAAGATTTTTGTGTCTGGATGTTCATTAATGAGATAGGTTTACAACTTTCTTTTTTGGTTGTCTCTTGCCTGGTTATTGTTAGTATCTTAGTATTAGTGTATGCTGGCTTCATAGAAGGAAATTTGGGAGATTCTCCTTTCCCTCCTTTTTTGTATCCTCTTTACTGAACTAGCTATCGAGTTAGTAAATGATTGTAAGTCCCTTTAAAATTTGTTTTAATGTATAGATTTCCTGCCATGGACACCCCATCTGGACTGGCTTTTATTTAGTTCGCGGACTGAGGTTTGTTGACTACAGCTTTCTGCGTTTTGCCTGCAAATCTTCTACTGGGTCTTTTAAACTGTCAATCTCTTCTTGGTTTGTTGGTTCCCACTGGTCATATTCCATTCGAATAATTACACTCATATTACTCTTTAGAGATAGTTAATTTTACTTCAAATTTAGTGTATAGACGTATAGGGTTTTTGAGTATTCCCGAATCGCACATTGTTACTGACTCCTTTTCCTTTAGTCGTCGTCTAGTGACATTTCCCTTTCATCATGGATTTTGTTGCTACGTTTCTCTTGTTATGGTTTGAGACAGGAGAGGTCTCCCTTTCAGTCCCCAAGGATAGACCTGGAGCTCCCTTTATGTAGACTATGCTTGCCTTGAACTCAGAAATTCCCCTGCCTCTGGACCTCCCAAGTGGCATAGGAATTTTAAATAGGTTCCTGATTCTGCCACCAATGCCCGGAGCTTTCATCATGACATTCTCATTGGAATTTGGGCGAGTTCTCTTTCCTTCTCTTTTGCGTCTAACTTTCGAGATCAGAGGCATTTGGCGTTTCTATCTTTGTTTTGTTTTTTTCTCTCAAAGAACAAACTTTCAGATTCATTGATTTGTTTTTGTATCTCGGCCTTCTGGTTCTTATTTCATTGATTTCTGCCTAATTTCATGTACTTCTTTCCTGTCTTTGGAGTTTAGGGTTCATTTGTTGGTCTCTCCAAGTGTTTTTAGCTGCCCAGTGTTAGATAGTTTATTTGTGCTCTTTCTGGTTTTTTTGTTTGTTGTTTGTTTTGTTTTGTTGCGTGTTTTTTTTTTTTTCTTTTTAGTTTTACCCTTTTTTTGTATTTTTGAGACAGGGTCTCCCTTTTAGTACCAGGTGTCCTGGAGCTCACTCTGTAGACCAGGCTGGCCTTGAACCCACAGAGATCTACTTACCTCTGCCTCCTGAGTGCTGGGATTAAAGGCGTGTGCCGCCACGCCCAGCTGTTTTATTGTTTTTTAATGTAGGCAACTAGGGCTATAAACTTCCCTCTTAGGACTGCTTTTAAAGTATCCCATAAGGGGCTGGAGAGATGGCTCAGTGGTTAAGAGCACCAACTGCTCTTGCAGAGGACCCATATTTGATTGCCCGCACCCACATGGTGGCTAAGAATGGTCTTTAACTCCAGTTCCAGGGGAATCTGACACCTTCTTCTGACCTTCGTAGCATTGCACAACATGGGTGCACCAACCTACATGCAGACAGTACATACATAAAAAATAATAAATAGGGGCTGGAAAGATAGCCTAGCAGTTAAGAGCGCCGACTGCTCTTGCAGAGGACCCGGGTTCGATCCCCAGCACCCACATGGCAGCTGAGAATCGTCTTTAACTCCAGTTCCAGGGGAATCCGACGCCCTCTTCTGATCTCCGAGGCATTGCACGACACGGGTGCACAAACCTACATGCAGACAGTACATTCATACACATACAAAAATAAAATTAAAAAAAATAAAAAAATAAAGTATCCCATAGATTTTGTTGTGTTGCATTATCATTGTCATTCAGTTCCAGGAATGCTTTTCTTTCTTTATTTCTTCCTTGACCCCTTCATTATTCAGGAGTGTGTTGTTTAGTCTTCGTGTGTTCTTGTGTTCTTGTAGATAGTAGGGCTTATCCTGGTGTTAATATTGAGTTTTATTGTACTGTGGTCTGATAGAATCCATGAAATTATTTCAATCCTTTTGTATTTGTTGAAGTTTTTTCTGTGTCCCAGTATGTAGTCGATTTTGGAGAATGTTCCATGGGGTGCTAAGTAGAAAGTATATTTTCTGGTGTTTGGGTGGAATATTCAGTAGATGTCTGTGAGATCCATTTGGAGTATTGTATTGTTCAATTCAGATGTCTTTCTGTTTATTCTTTGTCTAGTTGACCTATCCAAAGGGCTCAGTGGGGTATTGAAGTCCCCCCACTATTAGTGTGCTTAGATTAATCTGTGCCTTAAGGTCTTGCAGGATTCTGTTTATAAGTTCCATTTGGTGTATATATATTTATGATTGTGACATCTTCATGGCTAATTGTTCCTTTGATAAGGATGTAATAATGGCCCTCTTTGTCTCTTCTGATTAGGTTTCTTTGAAGTGTATTTTGTCTGATACTAGAATAGCAAATCCTGCTTCCTTTTTGGTACCATTCATTATGCTTCCCATACTTAGAGTTTGTGAGCTTCTTTAATCTCTGATTTTATAGTTATCAAATTGAGAGAATTGGGGGTTGTTTCTTCTTTTCTGTCTCAGCATCCCCAACCTTCCCCAGAGATTCCAATTATATCTGTGTATCTCTATGTGTGTGCCTATGTGTCTATGGATGTTATTATCTATGTATATATTTGTATATCCATGTACATTATATCTGTTATCTGTTTTCTGTGTATCTGTTAGATTGCTTGAAGTTGTTACACAGCTCAACAATGCTCTGGTCATTTTTTCTGTTCTTTATTCTGTCTTTACGTATGTTCAAGTTTATTCATCTTGTCTGCAATGTCTCACCTCCGTGTATTTGTCATTTGAGACGTCATAATCTTGTCTCTCTAAGTCTGGTTTTTCTTTCCTGCTCTCTTCTCTTTTCCCTTGTTCTTCTCTCTTTTGTTAGACAGTGTCTCCCTCTGTTGTACAGGCTGGCCTCAAACTTGAGATCCTTCTGCTTCTGCCTCCTGAGTGCTGGAATTATACACAAGTGCCACAACTACTGACACATTTGGGTCCTTTCAAATAAAACTTTGTGTCTTTATTTAATGTGTTCAACCTGTTGTCTAACTCTCGTTCATGGAGTGCCGTTATAACTGTTTTTAATGTCCTTGTCTATAATTTTATTGTATTATTTCTGGGTTATTTTTCACTTCATTTACTGGTTCTGATTTTCTTTTAGATTATTTTTGTTTTCTGTCTGTAAGTATCTTCCGTGTATATATGTGTGCCTCAAGTGCACCTGGTACCTGCAGAGGCTGGAAGACAATGTCAGATCTCCTGGAACTGGAGTTACACATAGTTGTGAGCTGCCATGTGGGTGCTGGGAACCGGACCAGGGTTCCCTGAAAGAGCAGCCAGTGCTCTTAGCCTCTGAGCATCTCTCCTGTCCCCAGTTTTGTTTTCTTTCTCTTTGCATGCTTAGTAATTTCTTATTGAATCTTAGGTATTGTGAATTTTACCTTGATTGGAGTTAGATTTTCATATTGTAAGTATTCTTTGATTAAAACATTTACATGGGCTGGAGAGATGGCCTAGCGGTTAAGAGCACCGACTGCTCTTGCAGAGGACCCGGGTTCGATCCCCAGCACCCACATGGCGGCTGAGAATCGTCTGAAGCTCCAATTCCAGGAGAACTCCAGTTCCAGGGGAATCTGAGACCCTCTTCTGACCTCCGCGGCGTTGCACGACACGGGTGCACAGACTTGCATGCAGACAGTACATTCATATACATACAGAAATAAATAAAATTAATAAAAAAAAAATTAAAAAAAAAATAAAACATTTACATTTATTGTGTATGTGCAGGAGTGCGAATGTCAGAGGACAAGTTGTGGGAGTCAGCTCTCTTCTTCAACCATGTGGATTCTGGGGATGGAACTGAGCTCATCAGGCTTGGTGGCAAGTCCTTGACCTACTGGGCCACCTTTCTGGCCCTGTCATTGGTCTTGAACTTTGTTCTGGGACAGTTTTTTCTTCACTACTACAGTAAACTTTTCTTAGTAGGTAATTCCCTTGACATATGAAGTTTCTCTGCCGTGCTTGTTGGGAACAAGAATTGTTCTGGTTCCATGTGGGGTCCAGACACTGTTTTCTCCAGACCTTTCAGGTGATTCTTCCTCCTATGCCACTGCTGGCTGGCTGACTGGCTGGCTGGCTGGCTGGCTGACTGGCTGGCTGACTGGAGAGGCCCTGTCCTAGCCAATTTTCTGTCACTACAACTTAATATCACAGCATGGTTAATTTGTAAAGAATAGATGTTTATTTAGCTCACAGTCACAGAAGCTGAGAAGTGTAGGGGAGTCTGCTGAGGGCTTCTGGCTGCATCATGACATGTGGAATCACAGTGAGACACGGCAAGCTAGGTCGAATGTCTCTCCCTCTCACAGAGCTACTGATGCCATCATGGGAGCCTCACCTAACCCTAGAACTACCTCATAGGGTCGCACCTGGAGCACATGCACTCTCCGAGGACACAGTCAAACCACCACACCCATCCAGTTCTCTTTCTGTGCAACTCTCTGTCTGTCCTTCTACACTGTGAACTCTGGCTTTTGGTTTCCCCATACTACCAGTTTTATTTCTTCAGTCTGGGGATGCTCTAGGCTCAGCATAGGTTCCCCTTTCTAACACAGTGGCCTGGAAATTAGAGGAAGTCATAGGGCTTTCTTTGTTTGGTTCCTTTCAGGGATCCTCATCCTTCACTGCCTGATGTCCTGAAAGCTTGTGTCATATGTATACTGCTACGTGGGTTTGTTGTTTGTTTGGTTGATTGTTTTTTGTTGTCGTTTTTATTTTTGTTTGAGATAGGGTCTCATTATGTAGCCCTGGGTGGCCTGGAACTCATTATGTAGACCAGGCTGGACTCAGATTCACAGAGATCCACCTGCCTCTGCCTGCGTAGTGCTGGGATTACAGATGTATAGCACCACGCCGAGATTCTATGGTTGTTTTGGTGGATGGTGAATGCAATCCCCGTCACACCATCTTGGCCAGGAGCAGAAGCTGCAGAGCTCGTCTGCCCCCTGGTCACTGTTACGGGGATTGAGTGGGTCTGGCCGTGGTTCTTCACTTCATCAGCATTTTACGGCTTCACTTGTGGTTCTTGAAGAAAATGGATTCCAAAATTTGTTGAGTGCTTGGCCTACTATGCTACATGCTAGAGAGATGGCCTAGCGGTTAAGAGCGCCGACCACTCTTACAGAGGACCCGCGTTTGATCCCCAGCACCCACATGGCGGCTGAGAACCGTCTGTAACTCCAATTCCAGGAGAACTCCAGTTCCAGGGGAATCCGACACCCTCTTCTGACCTCCACTGCATTGCACGACACGGGTGCACAAACTTGCATGCAGACAGTACATTCATACGCATACAGAAATAAATAAATAAATAAATAAATAAATAAATAAATAAATAAACAAACAAAAAAAAAGTACAGGTTTAGCCGGGCGTGGTGGCGCATGCCTTTAATCCCAGCACTCAGGAGACAGAGGTAGGCGGATCTCTGTGGGTTCAAGGCCAGCTTGGTCTACAGAGTGAGCTCCGGGACAGCTGGTACTAAAAGGGAGACCCTGTCTCAAAAATACCAAAAAAAGGATAAAACTAAAAAAAAAAAAAGTATAGGTTCAGTCTGTGCAGCTGAAGCTTCAAGTGGAGTGATAGAGACAGACAGGGTCCTTGTTACTAAAAGTAATACTGAGGGCTGGGCGTGGTGGCGCACGCCTTTAATCCCAGCACTTGGGAGGCAGAGGCAGGAGGATCTTTGTGAGTTCAAGGTCAGCCTGGTCTACAGAGTGAGTTCCGAGACAGCTAGGGCTACAGAGAGACCCTGTCTCAAAAAGACCAAAAAAATATAAAAAATAAAAAAAATTAAAGTAACACTGATTTTTTAAAAATATTTTTGATTTATTTTTAAAAATATTTTATTTTTCTTATTTTTATGTGTATGAGTGTACTGTCTGCATGTAGGTTGGCGCACCCGTGTCGTGCAGTGCTGCAGAGGTCAGAAGACGGGGTCGGATTCCCCTGGAACTAGAGTTAAGATGGTCCCTAGCCACCATGTGGGTGCTGGGGATTGAACCCAGGTCCTTTGCAAGAGCAGTCGACGCTCTTAACTGCTGAGCCATCTCTCCAGCCCCCCAAATATTTTATTTTAAAATAGAAAAAAGTAATATTTTTATTTTATGTATATGAATATATTATTTGCCAGTATGTAAATGTACTCATGTTGTGCAATGCCCATGGAAGTCAGAGGATGACGTTGGGCCCCTGAAACTGGAGTTACCAATGGTTTTTAGCAGCCATGTGGGTGCTGGGAATCAAATCCCAGTCCACTGTAAAAGCACCCAGTGCTCTTTTAACCACAGTAACACTGTTCTTCAACCCCAGTAACACTGTTTTTAAAAAAATCCAAAATGCTATTATAATGTGAAGCGACAGATGAACGTGGCATTAAAAATGATAAATGACAGCCTGCAGAGATGACTCAGTCAGTAAAATACTTGTTGCACAAGCAGGAGGACCCAAGTCCAGCACCCAGGTGGTGGTAATAATAATAATAATAATAATAATAATAAATAAAAAAAACAGCCAGGCATGGTGGCACATGCCTTTGATCCCAGCACTCGGGAGGCAGAGGCAGGTGGATCTCTGTGAGTTCAAGGCCAGCCTGGTCTACATGGTGAGCTCCAGGCCAGCTGGGACTAAAGGGAGACCCTGTCTCAAAAATATAAATAGTAATAATAATAACAACAACCAAGTCCATGGGGCTGGAGAGATGGCTCAGCAGTTAAGAGCACCAACTGCTCTTGCAGAGGACCCAGGTTCAATTCCCAGCATCCACATGGTGGCTAAGAACCATCTTTAACTCCAGTTCCAGGGGAATCCAACACCCTCTTCAGGCCTCCGCAACATCGCATGACACGGGTGCACCAACCTACATGCGGACAGTACATTCATACACATAAAAAATAATAAAGCCGGGCATGGTGGCGCACGCCTTTAATCCTAGCACTTGGGAGGCAGAGCCAGGCGGATCTTTGTGAGTTCAAGGCCAGCCTGGTCTACAGAGCAAGTTCCAGTACAGCTGGGGCTACAGAGAGACCCTGTCTCGAAAAGACCAAAAAATAAAAAAATAAAAAATTTTTAAAAAGATGTAAAAAAATAATAACCGAGTCCAATGGTATTTCCCTTGATCCTAGGACTGGGGAGGATCCCTGAGGCTTTCTTGGCAGCCAGTCTAGCCAAATCAATGAGCTCCAGGTTCAGTGAGAAAACCTGCCTCAAAAAAATAAAGAAAAAGGTGGAGAGTAATTGAGGAAGACTTGTAATGTCAACCTCTGGCCTCACACATGCACAAATGCACAAACAACTACACACTCATACATTCCACACATGCAAAAAAAAAGGGGGGGGAGGAACTGATTAGAAATTAGGTTGATGGTTGTTCACACGCAGCAGTGAATTTGGTTCTTCCCCTTTCGGAGGAGTGGGATTGAATCTGTATTCTTGATCTCCAGCACCCCTGATCTGTCTTCTTTCCATATGAACTTTTCTTTCTTTTTTTAAATTTTTAAATTTATTTATTTTTAATTTTTTAATTTATTTTTTAATAATAGGTAATAAGTAATGAATACAAGCATCCTTCATGTAAAACCAATTTGCAGGGCTGGAGAGATGGCCTAGCGGTTAAGAGCGCCGACCGCTCTTGCAGAGGACCCGGGTTCGATCCCCAGCATCCACATGGCGGCTGAGAACTGTCTGAAACTCCAATTCCAGGAGAACTCCAGTTCCAGGGGAATCCAACACCCTCTCTGACCTTCGCAGCATTGCACGACACAGGCGCACAAACCTACATGCAGACAGTACATTCATACACATACAGAAATAAATAAAAAATAAAAAAGTTAAAAAAAAAAACAATTTGCAAGCAGCTACACCCAAATTTACACAGCCTGAGGCCCCCATTGTCCAGCTGGAGGGGCTTGTATGTACTATCATGTTGATCAAATAAGAGTCCAGTCTATTTTTCTGTTTTTTTTTTTTAATTTTTTTTTTTATTAATTTTATTTATTTCCGTATGTGTATGAATGTACTGTCTGCATGCAAGTTTGTGCACCCGTGTCGTGCAATGCCTCGGAGGTCAGAAGAGGGTCTCGGATTCCCCTGGAACTGGAGTTCTCCTGGAATTGGAGTTTCAGACGGTTCTCGGCCGCCATGTGGGCGCTGGGGATCGAACCCGGGTCCTCTGTAAGAGCGGTCGGCGCTCTTAACCACTAGGCCATATCTCCAGCCCTATTTTTCTGAAGTTTTGCCATTCACCCCAATCGCAGCCCTTACATTCTACCACGCCCCCTCTTTCGCAGATTGTTCCCTAGGCTTTAGAAAAGGGACACAAGTGGGCGAGAAGCAAAGCAGTCTACTTTCTCTGGAGATGTTGTTTTGGACTCTGATCAGTTCAGGCTGTTTCCTTTCATGAGTTGGCAGTTTATCCAGGAATAACCTTTTACTCTTACTGATGAAGCACAAGCAATTAGATATACAGGCACTTAAACATTACTAATTATTATGGTATGTTACGAAGCTTAAGTCCTCTAGTGGTTAGGAGATGTTAGCCACAGTTAAGACCTTGTCAGCTTTTACAGAAAAGCTATGGATTAGCATACCATCCAAACATCTGTGTTTATTTATTTTTTTTATGTATATGAATGTACTGTCTGCATGTAGGTTTGTGCACCCGTGTCGTGCAATGACGCAGAGGTCAGAGGAGGGTGTTGAATTCCCTGGAACTGGAGTTCTCCTGGAATTGGAGTTACAGATGGTTCTCAGCCACCATGTGGGTGCTGGGGATCGAACCCGGGTCCTCTGCAAGAGCAGTCAGTGCTCCTAACCGCTAGGCCATCTCTCCAGCCCCCATGAACTTTTCTTTCTATTGGAGGTCTGGTCAAATTCTTTTACTTCCTGGAATCTAAGTATGTTAGAGAATGAAATATAACAAATGAGTCACATTTGTTGTAGGTGGATGAGTATTTCAGTGAGCTTGTACAGTTCCAAAAGCATATGCTAAAGGGTTAGGAGGGTGGGACAGAAGGCCAAAGGCAATAGAAAACCACACTTACAGTTCATCTATATTTCTAAAGGAGCTCTTAAAATGATGAGTGAGGTTGTTTGGTTGTTTAGATGGAATTGAAGTTGCTAGTCTAATCCAGTAATCCCTACTCCATGATTGAGCAATAATTAATATGGGTGATACATCTTCACTGATTGGGTCAGCTGTCCAGAGAAGTATATAAAACCCTAAGTTCAGGCTGGAGAGATAGCCTAGAGGTTAAGAGCACCAACTGCTCTTGCAGAGGACCCGGGTTCGATCCCCAGCACCCACATGGTAGCTGAGAACCGTCTGTAACTCCAATTCCAGGAGAACTCCAGTTCCAGGGAATCTGAGACCCTCTTCTGACCTCCACAGTATTGTACGACACGGGTGCACAAACCTACATACAGACAGTACATTCATACACATACAAAAATAAATAATAATTTTTAAAAACCCACTAAGTTCAGGGGGCTGGAGAGAAGGCTCAGCAGTTAAGAGCTCGGACTGCTGTTGCAGAGGACCCGGGTTTGATTCCCAGCACCCACATGGTGGCTGAGAACTGTCTTTAACTCCAGTTCCGGAGGAATCCGACGTCCTCTTCTGACCTCCACGACATTGTACAACATGGGTGCACCAACCTACATGCAGACAGTACACTCATACACATAAAAAATAATAAAAAAAAATACTAAGTTCAGGTCTCGACTGTCTAAAACAGACTATGCTATGGTCTGATGAAGATAGTCAGAAGCTCAGTACCATGGTTAATAGGCTATTTCATTTATTATAGTCAGTTGTTGCAAGTGGACCCTTCCTTGGAAAAACAACCCGTTTAGATGATGCCCTGAGCTTGTGGTCAGCCCAGAGCTATGGTAGCCCCAGCTGCCCCTGTGCCTCCTCAGGATACTCACTGACACAATTACAGAAACTGTGTTCTCTCCCAAGAGCATATGTGGTCTTGCTCTGTGCAAAACATCTTTTCACACACTCTGTTCTGTCATTTGTAACCTTCTGATTCCAGGAGTATCTAACAGCCCTGCTTTTTCTCAGATGCTCAGTGAGTCTTCACGTATGAATAGCCCTTCTGTCCCTCAGAGGCTTTGAGAAGCTCAGCCTGAGCATCTGGGAGTTAACCAGCATTTACTGAGCAAGCCCTGGACAAGGAACTAGTGCTGTTAATGGAGAGTGTTCAGCAGGGTCTTTTGACCTCAAAGGCTCTTTCCTTCCAGAGGGGAAATAGCAGAGATGGACTCAGATGCCCAGTCAGGGGGACCACAGTGTAAATTCAAAGATAAGCAAAACAGTTCCTGTTCTCAATTCCATCCCTTCTGGGGGATTGGTGGTTTGAGTGACTAAGGAGCTGGCATCAAACCATTTACAGACATGGTCTATTTTCAGATGGAGGTTGTGGTTTGGGAAGGATATATTATAATCATTTTCAACAGATGCTTATTGACTGCACAGGGAACACCAAGAAATATAAAGTTCCCTCCTCTGCTTGTAACAAGCATCTCACATTTGGAAAGGCCATACAAATTTAAGACGTAAAAAAACAGGCAGGGCATGGTGGCACATGCCTTTAAGCCCAGCATGTGGGAGGCAGAGGCAGAGGCAGGAGGTTCTCTGTGAGATCAGGGCTAGCATGATCCAGGTTCTAAGCCAGCTGGAGCTGCAGGGAAACCCTGTCTGAAAACCAACAATAATAAAGATGTCAAATGGAATTGGATATGTCTTCCTAAGAAAAAAGTGCAACCTCTAGCTTTCCATAGAAGCATATCCAGAAGTATTAACTGGGGCTGGAGAGATGGTGCAGCAGTTAAAAGTTCTTGCTGATCTTGTAGAACACACAGCTGCTAACAACCATCCAGTTGAAGTGGATTCAATGCCCTCTCTGGCTTCTGCGGGCATTGAACACACATGGTGTACTTACATACATACAGGAAAAGTCATATGCGTAAGTTACAAATAAATTTTTTAAATTATAGTATTAATAGAAAAGTAGGGCTTAAAGTGGAGGGCCGGTGTCGTGTCAGGGAAAGGAAAGAGCCCTCAGTGTTATACATACATACATAACACACGCACACGCACATGCACACACATGTATATACAACACCATTTCTGTTTGCCTCGGAATTTTTTCAATTGAAGTATTGCCTTTGTATAATTATTTTTATTAAACATATAACATTAACCTGGACTGCCTCTGTGTGGTAAGATTACAAGTGACTTTATTTTGTTTATTGTTTTTCCTTATATTGTCTACATTGTCTGTAATGCATATATTTTTTTAACACGTAGATGGAAATGTTTGGGTGGAGAATCCCCCAAAGCCCCGCAGTGATCAGTGTCTCCTAACATGCTTTCAGGATTTCAGATGAGCCGCATCAGCCTTCCCTTTCTTGTTTCCCTAATCCCACCACAGCTCTTGTAAGGTTTATTATTAGTTACCATTATTATTGACTAGAAGGACAAAACAAAGCCATTTACTCCTTGCTTCGGCCTCTCTTTTGGTTGGTTAGCCAGGAGGCAGATGGAATCTGGGTATAACTATTCAGCTGTACTGTGAAGACTGCATACCAAAACTTCAACTATGCTGATTGGATTATAATTATGTCTGGCAACATGGGCTCTGATCTCTTGTTTTAAAGGATTCTAAGAATACTTTGCTCTGTCTTTATATTTAGTTTGGTTGGAGAAAGCAATTAGATTTTCCCATCTCCCCATCTGGCGCACTGACGAAAACTCATCTGTTTGGCTTACTTTGTGTGAGAGAGAACTTAAGTTTCTAAGTCATCTGTAATTTAGGTTTAGTAGTTAAATCCTGTCTCAAATTTTACCCTGGGAATCTGCGTCCTCTTATAATTATGAACTTAATTACTCAGAAGAGTAATATAGGTCTGAATTATTTAAGAAAGTCCAAAAAAAAAAAAAAAAGCCAGGCGTGGTGGCGCAGGCCTTTAATCCTAGCACTCGGGAGGCAGAGTCAGGTGGATCTTTGTGAGTTCAAGGCCAGCCTGGNTTGATCTGCTACAGCTGCTGCTGCGTGCCAGATTTGCCAACAGCAGACCAACATTGAGCCCCCGGTATGGTGCTATTCCCCGGGGTGACCAATCAGCAACCTGGTGGCAGGTTGATTACATTAGACCACTTTCCATCATGGAGGGGACAGCGTTTGTCCTTACAGGAATAGACACTTATTCTGGTTATGGATTTGCCTTTCCTGCCCGTAATGCTTCTGCCAAAACAACCATCCAGGGACTTACAGATTGCCTTATCCACCGTCATGGTCTTCCTCACAGCATTGCTTCTCTGACCAAGGAACTCACTTCACCGCCAAAGAAGTGTGGGACTGTGGGCCCATGTCATGGTATCCACTGGTCTTACCATGTTCCCCACCATCCAGACGCAGCTGGCTTGATAGAACGATGGAATGGCCTCTTGAAGACAAGTTACAGCGCCAATTAGATAGCACTACCCTGGAGGGCGGGGCAAGGTTCTCCGATCAGCAGTATATGCTTTGACTCAGCGTCCCATATGGTATGTTTCTCCTATAGCCAGAAATTCATGGGTCCAGGAACAAAGAGGTGGAAGTGGGAGTGATTCCACTCACTATCACCCTAGTGACCCAATAGGAAAATTTTTGCTTCCTGTACCCACGACATTGTGTTCTGCTGGTCTAGATGTTTTGGCTCCAATGGGGGAAATGCTTTTGCCAGGAGATACAAGCAAACGTTCCATTGAACTGGAAGCCAAGAATTCCCCCTGGCCACTTTGGGCTTCTATGCCCTTAAGCCAACAGGCCTAAGGAAGGAATAACAGTAATAGTAGGAGTAGGATGAGTGATTGATCCAGACTACAGGGGGAAATTGGACTTTTTCTCCACACTGGGGACAAGGAAGATTATGTCCGGAAGGCAGGAGAATGCGCTGCTATAGGGCGTATTCTGGTGCTACCATGTCCTATGCTTAAGGTCAATGGGAAACTCCACAACCCAAACCTGACAGGACAATACATGGCCCAGACCCTTCAGGGATGAAGGTATAGCTCCAGGGAAAGAGCCAAGACCTGCCGAGGTGCTTGCTGATGGTGAGAAAAAAAAAAAATATGGAAAAAAAAAAAAATATATATATATGATATATACCTGCATATATATATGTATATATATCAATATATACAATATATGTATATAAATGGTTTGTGTTGTTCCCTTTTGACTGTGCAACTGAGATAAGTGTTAAAGTGTTATCAAATTTAGGTTATTAGATTCTGAAGGACTAAGATCTTCTCAAGGACATTACCACCTACTCTAAGATATAATAATCTCATCTTGCAGATGAGATACTTATAACCTGTTAGGTGGAATTATGACCTTCCCATTGTTTGCAATTGACATTAAAGATAACATAAGGAAGAGGCTATCTATTGCGGTGTAAGTTGACAAAGGGGTGACTTGTGATCGGTTAATCCTGGGTGTTCCAACTTGACTGGACTCAGAAACAAATAGCGAAAAGGGTCTTCTGATTTGGACCACCTCAACCCGGCTGGCCCACCCCAAATATGGGCATTACCTTCTGCTGGCAGGCAGTATTTAATGCCACGGCAGCGGGAGCTGGCCTCTTTTTCCCCAGGTTGCTTCTCTCATCTGGTGAGTTTGTCTTGTGCTGTGATCAACCTTTCAGATCCAAGCATGTACTGCTCTGAGGGAACCGCATGATCTCCTGGAATCCATCGGCCTTCATCACTAGACTGGGACTATGAGACATCCAGCCCTGCGGACTGAGCAGTTCCCTGGGATTCCGGCCTCTCCAGTTCGGTGTTACTGTTGAGCTTGTCCACGTTGAGCAATCAATAAATTGTATATCGTTATATATTCGTCCTGTTGCTTTTGTTTCTTTAGAGAACCCTGACTGATACAAATGATCCCTCCAATAAAATACTTCTAGGCCTGTAAGCATGACGGGAGCTGGATTTGACAAAGGCTTTTAGATTATTGTGTGGTTTTTGCCTTTATTCAATTTATGTGTTTGATGATGTTTATTTGATTTCGTCTATGTTGAACCATCCCTGCATCTCTGCGTATGACTCCAACTTGGTCGTGATGGATGGATCTTTGATGTGGGTCTGTATGCAATTTGCCAGATCCTATTTAGAATTTGGCATCGTGTTCATTAGGGCGATGGGTCTATAATTATCCTTTATAGTTGTATCTTTGCCTGTTTTTTTTTAACTAGTAGTTGGATACTGGCTTCATAGAAGGGAATTTGGGCGAATTCCCTCTGTATTGTATCCTTCTAAACAGTTCAGTAATAATGGTTGTAGATCTTTTTGAACTGTTTTATAGAATTCTTGCATGAAACCATCTGGACTGCGGCTTTTTTAGTTGGGAGGGGTTTTTTTTTTTTTTCTTATTACATTTCATTTCTTCACGTGTTATGGTTGTTTAGCTTGTGTATCTCTTCTTTGTTGCGCTTGGATTCCAGGATTTCAGATATTCGATCCATTTCTTCTAGGTTTCAAATTGGTAGAGTATAGGTTCTCAAAGGTATTCCCATACGATTTTCTGGATTCTTTTCCTTGTCTGTTGTTCGTATTTCCCTTTTTGTCACGGATTGTATTGATTGGCGTTGTTCCTTCTTTCTCTTGGTTACGGGCTAGAGTCTGTCTATTTTGTTTATTTTTCAAAGAACCAACTTTTGGATTTATTGATTTTTTTGTATGTTTTCTTTGTTTCTCTTTCATATTTCTGCTCTGATTTTTGTTTATTTCTCCTGTCTGTTGCATTTAGGGTCATCTGTCGTTGCCCTCAAGTGCTTTTAGCTGTTAGTGTTAGATAATTCACTTGTGCTCTTTCTATTTTCTAATGTAGACACCCAGGGCTATAAACTTTCCTATAGTACTGCTTTTAAGGTATTCCCATAGGTTTTGTTGTGTTGTATATGTCATTGTCATTCAGTTCCAGGAATTCTTTATTTCTTTCTTTTTTTTTTTGTCTTTTTGATGATGGGGTCTCCTTGTAGCCCCCGCTGTCCTGGAACACTCACTCTGTAGACCAGGCCTGGCCTTGTAACTCCCAAAAGATCCACTGCCTCTGCCTCCCAAGTGCTAGGATTAAAGGCGTTGCACCACCACGCCCGGTTTTTATTTTCTTTCTTTATCTCTTCCTTGACCATTCATTCTTCAAGAGTGTGTTGTTTAGTCTCCATTGTGTTCTTGTAGATTGTAGAGCTTATCCTGGTTGTTTATGGTGAGCTTTATTGCAATGTGGTCTGCTAGAATGCATGAAATTATTCAATCTTTTTGTATCTGTGGAGGTTTCTTCTTTGTCCCAGTATGTGGTTGATTTGGAGAATGTTCCGTGTGCGTGCTGAGCTAGAAAGTGTATTTCTCTGTGTTAGGTGCATATTCTGTAGAGGGCTATGAGGTCCATTTGGTGTATCCCACGTTCAGTTCAGATGTCTCTCTGTTATTTTTTTTTTTTTTTTTTTTTTTCCTTTGTCCTGTTGACCTATCCCAACAGACTCATTGGGTATTGAAGTCCCCTAAAACTAGCGTTTTAGGATTAATCTGTGCCTTAAAATCCTGAAGAATTGTCTTTATAATGTTTGGTGCACCCGAGTTTGAGGCATATATATTCTAATGTGAAATCTTCTTGGTGAATTGGTCCTTTATAAAAATGTAAAAAAAATGCCCTTCTTTGTCTCTTCTGATTTCTTTTATTTTGAAGTCTCTTTGTCTGAAATTTGGAAATGGCAACACCTGCTCTTTTTTGGTACCATTTGCTTGGACTAGAATTTTTTTTCCATCCTTTCACTTCTAAGGTGGTGCCTGTCTTGAAGGTGACGATGCTGTTTCTTGTACGACAGTATAGGATGGGTTCTGTTTCTACATCCATCTCCCAGTCTACTGTCTTTTGATTGGGGGAATTTAGTCCATTTAATATTTAAGGTTATGACCTGATCAGGTTTGTGTGCTTCCTTTTGCCTTATTATCCATTTGGGTTTTTGGTTTGAGTTTCTATTCTGCAGTTATGCTTTTATGATTTCTCTTTCTAGGTGCTTGGTGTTGGTTGTTCTCTTTCTTCTGTCCTTTGAATGCTTCAAGGTATTCTCTGACGGGTTGCGTTCTTGGTACATGTATTCTTTGAAGTTGTTTATGTCATGGAAGTTTTTTCTCTCTCCTTCAAACTCTTAATTTGAATTTTATGCTGGGTATATAACCCTGGTTGGCATCTATTGTTCCCTTCACACTGGGAGGAATTGCTTTGCTCCAGGTTCCTTCTTGCTTCCTATTGTTGCAATTGAAAGTCAGTTGTAATTCTGATAGGTTCCCCTATAGGTACTTGTTGTTTTTCTTGTGCCTGTAACGGATTTTGTCTTTGTTTTGGTGTCTAGCATTTTAACCTATGAGTGTGTGTGGAGAATTTCCTTTTCTGATCTTGTTGTTGGAGTTCCATGGCTTCTTGTATTGGTATTGGTTTGTCCTTTTTAGTTTGGGGAAGTTTTCATCTATTATTCTGTTGAAGATCTGATCAATACCATTCTCTTGGGATTCTTCTCTTTCCTCTATTCCTATGATGTAGAGGTTTGATCTTTTCATAGTGTCCCACAGTTCCTGGTTGTTCCACTTTTGTGTATTTTTAAATTTTTCATAATCTTTCCGTGAGGTTTTTAGTTGTTCTGTGTTATCTTCCAGGTCTGATATTCTTTGTTCTGCTTCCTCCATTCTGCTTCTGAGGCTTTTTCCACTCCTTTCCTCTTGATTGGATGAGTGTTTTATTTCCTTTTTCATTTCCTCTTCTGATTTCTTTAGTTTTTCTATTTCTTTTTGGAGCTTCTCAATCTCTTCTTGTAGCTCTTTGCTTCGCTGGTTGGTTTCCTTATCTTTTTCAGCATGGGATCTTTTCAGTGTTTCTACTTCCTTACGGAGTTTGTCATTCTCTCTCTCTGTAGGTCCTTCTTGAGTTCTTCATTCTCTTTTCTTAGTTCTTTGATTTGTTCTTTATAATCTTGTAGTTCTTTAAATATGTTCCCAATTGTGTTCTTGATATCTGTCTCCTGGGGCATCCCCAGAGGGATTGCACTGCAAGAGTCTTCCATAGGGTTGGTAGAGCTTGGTGCTGGATTATCCTGCTCCTTTCCTATGTGGTCTCTTCTTCGTGTTCCTGGCATATGGGCTTCTCCTTGCCTGTATTCCAATGTGAATCTTAAATGCCTCTTCACTGTGTTGAAGTCTTGCTTTGCTTGCCTCCTTCAGATGCCTTTGTAATCCCAGTTGGCGGCGGCGGGGGGGAGGGGGGTCTCTTCAGCCGGCGCCCGCGCCCCTGTACTTTCCGCTGGTCTCAGGAGATCTCAGATCAGAAAGTATATTCTGGCCATACTCCTTCCGAGTTGAGTGTTGGCCCAGCTCATAATTAAATTAAAGCCTCCTTTAAAACTCAAAAAAACAAGTATATTCTTCAGTGTTTGGGTGGAATATTTGGTAGATGTCTGTTAGGTCCATTTGGTGTATTGTATTGTTCAGTTCAGATGTCTCTGTTTATTCTTTGTCCAGTTGACCTGTCTAATGGGCTCAGTGGGGTATTGAAGTCCCCCACTATTAGTGTGCTGGGATTAATCCGTGCCTTATAGTCCTGCAGAACTGTGCTTTTGAAGTTCGGTGCACCAGAGTTTAGTGCATATATATTCATGATTGTGAATTCTTCACGGTTAATTGTTCCTTTAATAAGAATGTAATGACCCTCTTCATTTCTTCTGATTAGTTTTACTTTGAGGTCCATTTTGTCTGATATTAGAATACCAACTCCTGCTTGCTTTTTGGTACCATTTGCTTGGAATATTTTTTTCCATTCTTTCAGATAGTGCCTGTCCTTGAAGGTGATATGAGTTTCTTGGAGACAACAAAAAGATGGATTCAGTTTCTTAATACATTCTCCAGTCTGTGTCTCTTTTTCTTTTCTTTTTTTTTGGTCTATAGGGTCTCCCTGTAGCTCTGGCTGTCCTGGAACTCGCTCCGTAGACCAGGCTGGTCTTGAACTCATAGAGATCCGCCGGCCTCTGCCTCCCAAGTGCTAGGATTAAAGGTGTGCACCACCATGCCCAGCTAGTCTGGGTCTCTTAATTGGGGAGTTCAGACCATTAATGTTTAGGGCTATTATTGATAGATAATATTGCTTCCCCATCAATTTCGTTCCCGTTGGCATTTTGGTCTAGGTTTGTATTTCCACAGTTACACCTTCATTAATTACTTTCTGTTGCCACTTGGGAACAGTCGCTCCTTTTCCTCTGTTCTTTGAATTGCCTTGAGCATTTTCTGAAGGGTTGGTTTTCTGGACATATATTCTTTCATCTTCTTTATGTCATGAAAGATTTTTCTTTCTCCTTCAACTATAATAGACATTTTTTGGCATCTATAGTCATTTAAAACTGGGAATACTTTGGCCCAAGCTCCTTTTTATTTTTATTTTTATTTTTTGGTCTTTTCAAGACAGGGTCTCCCTGTAGCCCCAGCTGTCCTGGAACTCACTCTGTAGACCAGGCTGGCCTTGAACTCACAAAGATCCACCTTCCTCTGCCTCCCAAGTGCTAGGATTAAAGGCGTGCGCCACCACACCTGGCTGGTCCAAGCTCTTTTGACTTAATTGTTTGCATTGAGAAGGCAGCTGTGGGGCTGGAGAGATGGCTCAGTGGTTAAGAGCACTGACTGCTCTTGCTGAGGACCCGGCTTCGATTCCCAGCACCCACATTGTGGCTAAGAACCACCTTTAAGTCAGCACTTGCAAGGTAGAGGCAGGCAGAGCTCTGTGAATTCAAGGCCCGGCCAGCTGGGGCTATAGGGAGACCCTGTCTCAAAAAAAAAAAAAAAGTCAGCTGTAATTCTGATGGGTTTCCCTTTATACGTGGCTTGTTGTTTTGCTCTTGTAGCTTTCAGGATTCTATCTTTGTTTTGAGCATCTATCATTTTTACTATGATATGGCATGGGGAATTTCCTTTCTGGTCCTGTCTATTTGGTGTTGTATGCACTTCTTGTATTTGTATGGGTTTGTCTTTCTTCAATTTGGGGAAATTTTCTTATATAATTCTGTTGAAGATCTGATCAATACCATTACCCTGGGATCCTTCTCCTTTCTCTATCCCTATGATGCACAGCTTTGGTCTTTTCATGGTGTCCCACATTTCCTGATTATTCCACTCTTATGGCTTTTTCTTTTGAATTTTTCATAAACTTTGCTTGTGCATTCCAGTTCTTCTGTGTTATCGTCTAGTTTTGATAGTCTATTTTCTACTTCATTTGTTCTGTTACTGAGGCTTTCTCCCATCCTTTCCTATTGACCGGATGAATGTTCAATTTCCTTTTTCATTTCAGCCTGAGATTTCTTCAGTATTTTTACTTCCTTCCAGAGTTTGTCATTCTCTTCTTTTAGGGTATCTCTCTTTCTAGTTCTTTGATTCACTTGTCTGTGTGTTCTTTATATTCCTTGATTTATTTGAGTATGTTTATGATAGTTCTTTTAAGATCTGCCAGGTGTGATGGTGCACGCCTTTAATCCTAGCACTTGGGAGGCAGAGGCAGGAGGATCTTTGTGAGTTCAAGGCCAGCCTGGTCTACAGAGTGAGTTCCAGGACAGCTGGGGCTNTTCTTCAGTATTTCCACTTCCTTTTGGAGTTTGTCATTCTCACCTTCTAGATCTTTGATTCCTTTGTCTGTGTGTCTGGTCAATTTTCTTTTTCATTTCAGCCTGTGATTACCTCAATATTTCCACTTCCTTCCACTGTTTGTAATTCTCTCTTTGATTCCTTTGTCTGAGTGTTCCTTATATTACTTGATTTCTTTGAGTTCTTTGAGTATGTCTCTGATAGTTCTTTTAAGATCTGTGTCCTGGGTTCTCTCCAGGGAGTTCTCATTGTAGGAGTCCTCTATAGGACTTGTGGAATTTAGTCTGGATTCAGTATTTGTTTTTCCCATGTTATTGTTTTTCCATTGTGCATTTGGCATGTGGATTTGTTTTGTTGTTTGTATTCTGTTATGAGACTTAAATGTTTCTTCATCGAGTTGACAACTGACTTTGCTTGTGTTCTTCAAGTGTTCTCCTTGTCTACCTGTTAGTTATGAAAGGCTGGCTGGTCTAGGCTTCAGGTTTTCACTTTTGATTTTGTACTGGAGGGACCAGTTAGTTCTCGCCCTTCTAGTCTGGAGCTCTCCAGAGGCCCAGAACAGGTAAGAATCAGGTCTGCTTGAACCTTGCACCACATGAGGTGAGCCTACCTGTTCCCCTGGGCTGGCTGTAAGCGTCTGGGTCTGGGTACAGGGCCAGGGAAGCTTAGCCTGGAGCCTGGGAGGTGGCAGTAGGTGTTCCCTAGCTAATGGGTTGGGATTCTAGAATATTGCCAGAGCCAAACCGTATTGGCCTCTGGGCTTCTGTCTCACCTGCTGGATGCCAAGTGTTTGTATGGGAGTCTGGCCTCAGGGTGGGTGGATGGAGCTCTGACTCACCTGTCAGGAGCTGGAGCTAGAGCCGGTGGGAGCGAAGCCGGAGCCAGAGCTCTGGACTAGGCACCGGCCTCTGGGGGCGTGTGTGTGCCTTGCCTTGCTTTGCCTGCTGGGAGCTGGCAGCCAAAGCAGATGCTGACTGGCATGTGCGGGGCTCTGTCTTACCGCGCCCCCCCCTCCAGGAGCCGGGAGGTGGGTGCTGCGAGCTGGATCCCTAGCTGTGTAAGCAGGAACTTGAGCTACAGAGCATAGGGAACTGGCTTTCAGGAGTCGTGTGCTGGGCACCTGGGGCAGAGATGGCGGAGCCTGCTGAGCCAAGACTGGAGCTACAGACCATAGGGAACTGGCTTTCAGGAGTAGTGTGCTGGGCACCTGGGGCAGAGATGGCGGAGCCTGCTGAGCCAAGACTGGAACTACAGAGCATAGGGAACTGGCTTTCAGGAGTAGTGTGCTGGGGGCAGAGATGGCGGAGCCTGCCGAGCCAAGACTGGAGCTACAGAGCATAGGGAACTGGCTTTCAGGAGTAGTGTGCTGGGCACCTGGGGCAGAGACGGCGGAGCCTGCTGAGCCAAGACTGGAGCTCCCAGGAGTATGATCTGGGACTCAGTACTGGGTCATACTCAGAGGTGCCCGGATCCACCTCCTTGGTTTCTTTTACACCCCCGTTTGTTTATTTATGTATATGAGATGGGGGGGTCTCATTCTCTAGCCCAGCCTAGCCCTCTAACTCACTATGGAACCCATGTTGTTGTCAAACTTGAGCTGATCCTCCTGTATCAGGCTCCCAAGTGCTAGGCTTATAGGCATGAGTCACCACTTACATTTTTTTTCTTTTCTTCTACATACTTTGTCCTAAACAGGAAGCAAGTAGGCAGGGCCAGTAGGGTAGCAGTGAGCACGTGACCTTCATCACCAGTAGGGTAGCAGTGCACACATGACCTTCATCACCAGTAGGGTAGCAGGCACACGCATGACCTTCATCACCAGTAGGGTAGCAGGCACACGCATGACCTTCATCACCAGTAGGGTAGCAGGCACACGCATGACCTTCATCACCAGTAGGGTAGCAGGCACATGCATGACCTTCATCACCAATAGGGTAGCAGCACGCAAGTGACCTTCATCACCGTAGGGTAGCAGGCACACGCATGACCTTCATCAGCATCAGTCAGGTTTCTCCTCTAGTCGTTGATGACTCTCACCTGGTGTATCAGGGACCTCAACTGGCTATATTTCCTTCCTTCTACAGGATACCCTCAGATTATCTTAGGAGAAATGCAAGATCAATGCTCACTGCTCAAAGGCAGCAAAGATGTAAAGCTAAAATTTCTACTAAAAAGTCAGAGGTTATGTCAACCACACATATTAGCATTGATTTTGTTGTTATTGTTGCCTTTCTCTCAAATGCAAACCACCATCTTCCATTAATTGCTCTGTATAAATATGTTCTATTAAAAATGTGTTTTCTTCTGGTCTACATAGTGAGTTCCAGCATAGCTGGGGCTACAGGGAGACCTAGCTCAAAAAAAAAAAGTGTTTTCTTGAACTGGATGTGGCAGCTCATGCCTGTGATACCGGACTTTGGAGGCTGAGGCAGGAAGAGTGACAAAAATTGGAAATCAGGCCTAGAGAGATAGCTAAGCAGTTAAGAACATGCACTGCTCCTGCAGAAGACCAAAGTTCAGTTCCCAGCACGTATGTCAGACAGCTCACAACCACCTCTAGGGGACACTCTTTCTTGGACTCTAAGGGCACCTGCACACTCATACATATACATATCAACACATATATACACATATATATCAACACATACATACACATACATACCAACACACACATACACATACATATCAACACATATGTACACACAAAAAAGTTGGTGGCCAGCTGGGCTACAGTGTGAGGAGACCCCATTTCAAACAAAAGCAACAACAGAAGTTTTCTTAAGAGTGTCATTGAGGGCTAGAGAGATGGCCTAGTGGTTAAGAGCGCAGACCGCTCTTACAGAGGACCCGGGTTCGATCCCCAGCACCCACATGGTGGCCAAGAATCACCTGAAACTCCAATTCCAGGAGAACTCCAGTTCCAGGGGAATCCGACACCCTCTTCTGACCTCCGTGGCATTGCACGACACGGGTGCACAAACTTGCATGCAGACAGTACATTCATACACATACAGAAATAAATAAAATTGATAAAAAAAAAGAGTGTCATTGAGGTGAGTGTGGTGGTGTATGCCTTTAGTTCTAGTATTCAAGAGGCAGAGGCAAGTAGATCTCTGTGAGTTCAAGGCCAGCCTAGTCTGCATAGTGAGTTCCAGGCTAGCCAGTCTACAGGGAACCTCTGCCTCAAAAAAGACCAAGGCAAAAACATATTTTCTGTTAATGTGGATATTTTATGAAGAACTAATGAAGTTCTGTCAAAAAAAAAAGGTGTACAGACCACCCACCCAAGGCTCACTTAATTTTTGTTTCACCAATTTCATTCTTCATTCTTCAGCTGCATCTAATTTCCTGTTAAACTGTTGAATTGGCTTCTTAATTTTTTACATCATGTTTTTACTAATACTTTGAGTATTTCATACATGTGTACAATGTATTTTGATCATATCTATTCCCATTCTTCTCCCTAAATCCTTAAACTCCTCCCCTTAAATCCCAGATCCCCTCACCCCTTGACTTTTGAATTTTGATCATCCTATTTTTGGTCTTTTCAAGACAGGGTCTCCATGTAGCCCCAGCTGGCCTGGAACTCGCTCTGTAGACCAGGCTGGCCTTGAACTCACAAAGATCTACCTGCCTCTGCCTCCGGAGTGCTAGGATTAAAGGTGTGTGACACCATGCCTGGCTTGATCATCATTTTTTAAGCTCTAAAGTTATTTGATTTTTGTTTGTCTGGTATTTTTTTTTTGTATGTATATGAATGTACTGTCTGCATGTAGGTCTGTGCACCCGTGTCGTGCAATGCTGCAGACGGAGGTCAGAAGAGGGTCTTGGATTCCCCTGGAACTGGAGTTCTCCTGGAATTGGAGTTAGACGGTTCTTAGCCACCATGTGGGTGCTGGGGATCGAACCCAGGTCCTTCTGCAAGAGCAGTAGTTGCTCTTAACCGCTAGGCTATCTCTCCAGGCCCCTTGTCTGGTATTGTTTTTTGAGGCAGAATCTCATATAGTCAAGGCTGGCCTGTACTCCTGATCTTTCTATGTGTACCTTTCACATACTAGGATACCAGGCTAGATTTATTTGGTTCTTAAAAAAACTTTTTTTAGCTGGGTGTGGTGGTGCACGCCTTTAATCCTAGCACTTGGGAGGCAGAGGCAGGAGGATCTTTGGGAGTTCAAGGCCAGCCTGGTCTACAGAGTGAGTTCCAGGACAGCTGGGGCTACAGGACAGCTGGGGCTACAGGGAGACCCTGTCTCGAAAAGACACACACACACACATACACACACACACACACACACACAAACTTTTTTTAGTGGGCATGGTGGCACTTGCCTTTAATCCCAGTAATCCCAGCACTAGGGAGGCAGAGGCAGGTGGATCTCTATGAGTTCAAAGCCAAGCTGGTCTACATAGAGAGTTCCAGGACAACTGGGGCTGCAGGGAGACCCTGTCTCAAAAAAAAACAGAAAAAAAAAAAAAAAAGCAGAAACAGGTGCGGGAAGATGGTTCAATGGGTGACCTCTTTGCTGCAGAAGCATGAGAGCCTGAGTTTGGATCGTCAGCATCCATGAAAAAATGCAGGTGTAGCAGCACACACCTGTCATCTGTCATGCCAGTGCGAGTGCTGGAAACAGACAGATTCCAGGGACTGGCTAGCCAGCCATTCCAGCTAAAACAGAAAGCTTCAGGTTTAGTGAGAGGCCCTGTCTCAAAAGGGGCGGGGGAAGCCCGAGATGACTCAGTGTGATTAAAGCGCTTGCTGCACCAGCATGAAGACCATCCTTCAGACTGCCAGAACCCACCTAGATGCCAGTGGAAATGGCGGCCTGCTTGTAATTCCAGCCTCAGAAGGCAGGGGAGGTATCCCCAGAGCAAGCTGGCCAGCGTGACCTGCCATAGCACCAAGCTCCGAGTCTGAGAGATCCTGCCTTAACAAATGAAGTGGAAGTACAGTCCAGGATGATTCCTGACATCAACACTGGCCTTCCAAATACACACATGCATGTGCACATCCACCCTCCCCAAACTCCACACGTGAAAACATTCGTATATGCACACCACATAGAGAAAGTGAAAAAAAATAGGTGGACAGCAGTATAGGAAGATGCTCCAAGTCAGCCTCTGGCTTCCACATGTGCATGCACAGGTGAGCATATCTGCACACATAAGGTACATGTATACACATACACCACAAACAAAAAGGGAAGGAAGGAAAGGAGGGAAGGAGGAGGGAGGGAGGAAGAGAGGGAGGAAAGAAGAGATAAAATAAAAATAAGCAAAATGTGATTTGTACTTTGTGGACAAATTTCTAAGTGGGATTTCTGTCTTGGACAGAGTAAGGAGAGCTGTTTTCACAGTCTGCATCTGCTTGTGACATCCAGAAGCCCTGGTGAGCCATTCCTATTGTCGTTCACCAGTGCTGGCTCTTAGTGCTGTCGACATACCTCATGTGCAGTGGAGAATGTATGCAGAAAAATTCCTTATAAGAAAACCTGGGTCAGGGATGATGCTCTGTTTCCAGAGAGGATTCCTCTTGTTTTTGCTAGGTGCCTGGTGACAAGAGCCATCTGGGACCTTCTTCAATGTTTGGGCTGGACATTTTCTGGTCTACCCAATGGCTTGCAGCTGGGCTGCGGCCCTGTGGCAGCTGTGTTACTCCCAGGTCACCTTTCCTGCTGGGGTGCTGGCCTTTGAAGTCAGAGCGCCTGGGAAATGATATTCAGGAGCCTAGGACTGTTGGCAGGCCTTGGATTCTGGCTTTTTCCCGCAGCTCCATGAAGTTGCAAAGTGTGTTTCAGCATCTCAGCCGTCTCTTTAGATCAGCACACAACCTCCAGGCAGATGCAGCTGCAGCACTGGGCTTGCACATCTAGAGCTCTGCGTGCATTTAGCCCACTCACTGTCTGTCCCGCTGACTGTTTTATTTTGTCCAGGATTTCTAGCTGTTTTTCTTGGTTGGGTTGATACAAATTGCATAGACTACCATTCTGGAAGTAGGAGTGGTCACTGTAGCCAGGCTTGGTAACAAATGCCTATAAGCCCAGTACTCAGGAGGCTGAGGTAGATAGATGAAAAGCTAATGAGATGCTGTCTCAAAAGAAAAAGAAAAAAAAAAAAACAACAAATAAACAAAAAAATAAACCAGATGAAGTTGACACCTTACTTTTTTGTTAGTTTGATTGTTCAGTTTTATTGCGTTTGTTTGTTTGTTTGTTTGTTTGTTGAGACACATATTTTCTGCCCACTGGTATTAGTTACTCATTTAAAGGCATACATATTCAAAACAGATAAACAAAAGCTCTATATCCAAATTGTCCTCCTAGAGAAGATACCCTTATATTCAGCCTACTCACAAGCCAGAAGCTAGGACACGGTATATGGTGGTGAGGCTCCACATGGATAGAGAGCTCAGGAGATGGCTCAGTGGGTAAAGTGCCTGCTGTGCAAGAGTAAGGACCTGAGTTCAAATCCCTAGAATCTACCAAAAAGCCATTGTGCACACCTACAGTCTTTGCTCTAGTGAGCGGAGACAGGCAGATCGCGGAGACAGGCAGATCCCGGGAGCCGACTAGCCAGCTACTCTAACCATTCTGTGAGCCCCAGCTTCGGGGAGACACCCTATCTCAAAAAATAAGCCAGAGACCTATTAAAACAACACCTAAAGTTGATCTCTAGCTTCTACATGTACACACACACACACACACACACACACACACACACCTACAGGAGAGTACTATGGGAGAAGCAGCCTGCTTGCAGACTGGTCTGGAAATGGAAACAAGAGCCTGAATATTTCTTCTTTGCTTGTTTAGGTTCACAGTAAAACTAAGCAGAAAGAGGCCAGGTGTGCCTGCAATCCCAGCACTAGAGAGGCTGAAGCAGGACGGCTTCATGTGAGTTCCAGCCCAGTGTGGGCTACAGAGAGACCCTGTCTCAAAAAAAACAACAGCAACAATACAAAAGTAGAAAGATTGTAGAATAGGGTAGAGCCTGTGGTGCAAGCCTGTGATCCCAGCTACTCAGAAGGTTGAGCCAGGAGGATTGCCAATTGGAGGCCAACCACACCTGGAGTATGTCCAAGCCTGACTTGGACAGCTTAGTGAGACCCTGACTCAAAAATTAAAAATAGGGGCTGGAGAGATGGCCTAGCGGTTAAGAGCGCTGACCGCTCTTGCAGAGGACCTGGGTTCGATCCCCAGCACCCACATGGCGGCCGAGAACCGTCTGAACATTCCAAGTTCCATGAGAAACACAATTGTCCAGGGAGTCTGACGCCCTCTTCTGACCTCCGCGGCATTGCACACAACCTGACAAGCAGACAAGATAATTAAACAAACAGAATAAAATAAAATTTAAAAAAAAATTAAAAATAAAAGTTTTAAGAGGGCTTGGTATATTTCATAGCTAGAGTGCTTCCTGGCATGTTGAGACGGTAGGTTTAATCACCGAGTGATGAAAACCAAAACAAAAATATTACCGAAAAAATTTGTGCACATAGGTGCACAAAATGTTATAGAATACAAATTTTCTTTCTTTCTTTCTTTTTTTTTTTTTTTTTTTTTTTTTTTTTTTTTTGTCTTTTCGAGACAGGGTCTCCCTGTTGCCCCAGCTGTCCTGGAACTCACTCTGTAGACCAGGCTGGCCTTGAACTCACAAAGATCCGCCTGCCTCTGCCTCCCAAGTGCTAGGATTAAAAGTGTGTGCCACCATGCCCGGCTGAATACAAATTTTCATGTATCCCCTCTGGTTACATATAGACAGCCTCCCCTCCTGTCACCAGATGGTGCAGTTGTTCATATGCATGCACCTGCGTTGACACAGCATTGACATCCAAAGTCCATAGTCTTGGGCTCAGTGGATATAAAGGTACCTGCTGCCAAGCTGAGGACCTGAGTTTGATCCCTGAACCCACATGGTGGAGGGAGAAAACTGACTCCTGAAAGTTCTCCTCTGGCACCACATGTGCTGTGTGGCATGTGCTTGGCCACAGATACTCACAGATACACACATGCACAGAAAAATTAATAGTAAGTAATGAAAATTTCTAAACAACTTTACTTGATCAGAGTTCCTTCTTGGTGCTGTGCACTCTGTGACCTGGACAAATGCGGACTGTCATGCGTCCCCTGTGATAGCATCATGCCAGGCAGTTTCACTGCCTGAAGAATTTTCTGTGCTTCACCCAGTCTTCCTTCTCCACTTGACCCTGGCCAAACCCTGATCTTTGTAGTATCTCCAAATCGCCACAATTTCTCTTTTCCAGAATACCAGTTTGTTGGAATCTTGTAGAGTGTAGGCTTTTTGTTTTGCTCCTTTCCCTTAGTAATAGGCATTGAGAATTTCTCCAGCTCTTTGAAAAGCTATTTTATTTATGGTGGTGCTCTTAACCACTTAGCCTTTATGATGGCTAAGTGGTTAAGAGCACTAGCAGGGGACAGGGGTTGGGGAGGCGTCAGTTCCCAGCACCCACATGGTGGCTAGCAACTGTCCATAACTCCAGTTCCAGGGAATCCAGCACCTTCTGACCTCTGCCAGCATTGTGTGACATGGGTGCAGTTAGATACATGCAGGCATAATACTCTTACACATAAAATAAAAATAGTAAATATTTTTCTGAACCCAGCTCCTCTCCGAGAGCAGCCAGTGCTCTTAAGCCCTGAGCCATCTCTCCAGCCCCATCTCCATGTCTTTTCGTGGCTCAGTAGCTCATTTCTTTTCAGCACTTCATGGAATCCATGGAGCACGGTCTCTCCACCCATCTACTGAATGGTTGTGTTCATGTTGGGGAGATCAAGCTGCTGTGAACACATATGGTCATGTGCATGTTTGTGTGAATTTTTTTTCAGCTCATCTTGGTAAATCCCAGGGAATGGAATAGCTGAACCAGGTGGTAGGAGTTTTTTAGTTTTGAAAGAGACTGCCAAACTATCTTCCAAAGTGGCTTACCATTTTTCATTCCCACAAGAAAGGATGAGAATTCTGGATGCTCCACATCCCCGACCAGCATTTGGTGGCACCTGTGTGTTGAGTTTGGTATATTCTAATAGGTATGTAGCATTATTTCATTTTTGCTATAGTTTTTTTATTTTTTTATTTTTTATGTGTATGTATATGAGTATACTGTCTGCGTGTAGGTTGGTGCACCCGTGTCGTGCAATACCATGGAGGTCAGAAGAGAGTGTCGGATTCCCCTGGAACTGGAGATAAAGACAGTTCTCAGCCTCCATGTGGGTGCTGGGAATTGAACCCGGGTCCTCTGCAAGAGCAGTCAGTGCTCTTAACTGCTAGGCCATCTCTCCAGCCCTACTTTTGCTGTAGTTTTTCCAAAGACTTGTTTTTTCATTTTTATTTATGTGCATGTATGTGTGCATTCATGTATGCATGTGTGCTTGCATGCATGTATGTGCACATGTATGTGTGCCTCCATGTATGTGTGTATGTATATGCACATGTACGTGTGCCCACGTGCATGTATGTGCACATGTATGCATGTATGTACATATGTGCACATGTGTGTGCCTGCATGTATGTATGTGCAACTGCATGTGTGCCTGCTGCATGTGTGCCTGCTGCATGTGTGTATGTATGTGCACATGTATTCAGGTGCCCACAGAGGGTAGAAGAGAATGTCAGATCTTCTGGAACTGGAGTTATAGGTGGTTGTGAGCCGTCCACTGTGGGTGCTGGGAACTGTATTCAGTACCTCTGTAAGAAGAAAAAATGTTCTTAACAGCTAATAAGATACATCTTAAATTATCCCTTATAGGATGGCATAGTTATTCTTTATGAGTTCATCCTTTTACTTTCTGACATTTCAGGTGACATTATATCTCCTAGACCTCATTTCCTTTGGCTGCTTCAGGGTAGAATCTATGCTTCTTATCTTTGTGTGTTCATGTGTATACACTGGAATATGAGTGTGGAGGCCAGAGAACAACCTTGGGTGTCATTCCTCGGGTGCCATGTACCTTGTTTTTTGACAGGATCTCTCACTGGCTAGCAAATTCTAGGAGTCTTCCTGCCTCTGCTCCAGGGTTACAAACATGGGCCACCACACCATACTCTGGTTTGGTTTCATTTTTTTAAGACTGAATCTCCCTATAGCCCCAGCTGGCCTAGAATTCACTATTTAGAGCAGGCTGGCCTGGATCTCACAGAGGTCTGCCTGCCTCTGCCTCCCAAGTGGTGGGATTAAAGGCATGTGTCACCATGCCCAGCTCATGACTGTCTTCTTTACCATTCATCCCTTTTGTGCTACCAATCAGTATTTCCCTCTTTTAATGAATGAATAATATTCCATTGTTTGCATGTACTATATTTTGTTTTTTCTACCCAGCAGATTATAGATATGGCTTGTTTTCATTTCAGTTTATAATAATGCTGCTGTGAACGTTAATGTACATATTTTTTAAAATTTATTTTGTACATGTATGAATGTACTGTCTGCATGCAGGTTTGTGCACCCGTGTCGTGCAATGCCGTGGAGGTCAGAAGAGGGTGTCGGATTCCCCTGGAACTGGAGTTAAAGATGGTTCTTAGCCACCATGTGGGTGCTGGGGATCGAACCCAGGTCCTCTCCAAGAGCAGTCGGTGCTCTTAACCGCTAGGCCATCTCTCCAGCCTAATGTTCACATTTTTATGCACATGGATGGTTTTCATTTAAGTATGGAATTGCTGGGTCATGTAATAACTATATTTATACTGTTGAGGAACTTCTAGACTATTTTTCACAAAGGGTACATCATTTTACCCTACCACTGTAGCTGTAAAAATTTCCAGTTTCTGGGGCTGGAGAAATGGCTCAGCAGTTAAGAGCACTGACTGCTCTTGCAGAGGACCTGGGTTCAATTCCCCACACCCACATGGCAGCTAAGAACCATTTTAGGCTGGGCGTGGTAATGCACGTCTTTAATCCCGGAACTCAGGAGGCAGAGTTCAAGGCCAGCCTGGTCTACAGAGTATGCTCTGGGCAAGCTGGGACTAAAGGGAGACCCTGTCTCAAAAAGACCAAAAAAAAAAAAAAAAAGTTCCAGTTTCTGAGCCGAAGAGATGGCTCAGTGGTTAAGAGCACTGGCTGCTCTTACATAGGACCCGAGTTCAGTTCTCAGCACCCACATGGAGGGTAAAAACCATCCATCATAACTCCAGTGTCAGGGAACACATAAAATAAAAATTATATATATATCTATTTTTTTTTTCAAGTTCTAGTTTCTTCACATCCTTGCCAACGCTCCATACTCTCTGCACCTTTGATTACGGCCATCCTGCTGTGAGCTGATGTCTCCTTGTGAGTTTTATTGTTGTTTTTGTTTGTTTTCAGTGCTGGGGATTTATTTAACACAGAACCTCCTGCGTGCTAGACAACCCCTATACTACTGAACACCTATATCCCAGCTCTCTTTTTCCTTTTTATTTTGTGACAAAGTCTTACTAAGTTGCCCAGGCTGGGCATGAATGTACTCTGTACCCAGGCTGGCCTCCAATTTGCAATCTGCCTGATTCAGTCTCCCAAGTAGCTCACCCACCTGCACCACCAGGCCTGGCTCCCTGGGGTTCTGACTTACATCTCTCTGTTGAGTGGCGCTGACACACCCTGGCCCGGATGGAATGACAATGCCATCTTTGATTCTTTCTTTTATGTTCCCCGTGGGGGTTTCGTACCACAGGATATCTATGAATGTGACCTAACTCAAGGTCATAAGCTTATTTAAAATATTATGAGATTTGATTTTTAAATTGTATGTATTTATTTATTCATTCTATTTATTATGTGTGTGTGTGTGTGTCTTCCATTCTAATCCAATGTGGCCAGAGAAAACCTTTCACAGTAAGTGTTCTCCTTCCACCATGTGGGTCCTGAGGCTTAAACTCAGGCCATCAGTGTTGGTGGCAAGCACCTTTACCCAATGAGCCGTCTCTCCAGCCTCATTATGAAATTTTTTTTTTTTTTTTGTCTTCGAGACAGGGTTCCTGTAGCCCAGCTGTCCTGGAACTCACTCTGTAGACCAGGCGTGCCTTGAACTCACAACAGATCTGCCTGCCTCTGCCTCTCAAGTGCTAGGATTAAAGGCGTGCGCCACCACACCCGGCATGAATTTTTTTTTTTAGTAATTTTCTTTTTTTGTAACTTGATTGCACAGTTTTTGAGTGTGAACTTTGTAGATATCCTAGATATCATATCTCAAAAAAAACAGGTTGGACATAACTGTAAATTATTCTTTGTTAGAATTTCCCCTATATCAGGTTTTCCTTTTTGGAAAGTCAGGTTTTACAGATTGTTCTACATTTAAAATCACTGGCCTCACCTTTCCTCATTAAGCAAGCACATCTTACCCAATTCATATAGTTTTGTTTTGGGGGGGGTCTTTTTTCTTTGAGACAGATTTCATATTGTAGCCTAGGCTAGCCTACAACTCACCATGTAGCCCAGGCTACCCTCAAACTTTTAGAAATCCTCCTGACTCAGCTTCCCAAATACTGAGATTATAGGCATGAGCTACCATGTCTAGCTGTACACAGTTTTTAAAAATCTCTCTGCTGGGGCTCGAGAGATGGCTCACTGGCCAAGAGTGATTGCTACTCAGATCGTGAGGACTGGAGCTCAAATTCCATCGCCTACATGGGGAGGCTCACGAACGCCTGTAACTGCAGCTCCAAGGAATCTGATGTCTCCTTCTGCCCTCCTCAGACCCCTGCACATACATGGCATACACTCACACAGACCCCTGCACATACATGGCATACACTCACACAGACCCTTGCACATACATGGCATACACTCACACAGACACACATAAATAATTTTTTAAGCTCCCTGCTAGATAGGTAAGAAATTAGCCAAAAACAGTTCACACTTTTAATCCCAGCACTGGAGAGGCAGAGGCAGACAGATCTCCGTGAGTTCAAAGCTAGACTAGTTTACATACAGAGTTTAAGGCCAGCCAGGGCTACATAGTGAGACCCTGCCTCAAAAACAAAACGTTACTGAAGCCTATCTACTGCGTAAGCTCCCACCATGTTAAGGACTCTCTTGCCCTGAAGAGGTTTTCCTAGTTCCTAGCGAATGTACCTCCTCTGTGGCTTTCCAAGTCCTAGGCTCCAGCACCTGTTCCTGAGGTCCAACCTGTAAACTTAGTTGATCTTCTGTGAGCCAATCCATGGCCCTACTCAGGGAACATATGACAGGGGCCCCAGCCAAGCCAGGTAAGCATTTTATATTGCCCCAAGTCAAGTCAGGGAGTAGTGTGTGTATTTCCCCCAGAATCCCCTTCCACCCCTAGTAGTGGAGAGCAGGAAAATCACTCAGCAACAGCAGGCCTGTCCATCTTGGAAACTAGCTGGCTAAAACTTTCCTCCGGTTTAACAATTGAAGAACTGAATATAGAAGTTTCATCTTCTTCACTTCTACCCTTAGGGTGGGACCAAGGAAAGGAAACAATGCCATGTTTTTATTTTCCCGGGGTTTTAATGAAATCCCTTTGGCCACTGTGCCAGCTGCACATCACGACAGCCAGTCCTTGGGCCCTGTTGCAAGAAGAACCCTGAGTTCCCAGCACCTTCCCATAACTCAGTTTTCTGGAAACTGGTGGCAGAAATTGAAGCACAGACCATGGAGGAGGAACGGTCTGGCTTGCTCTCTGGCCTGTGCTCAGCCTGCTTTCTTTCTTTTTTTGTCTTTTCAAGACAGGGTCTCCCTGTAGCTCCAGCTGGCATGGAATTCACTCTGTTGACCAGGCTGGCCTTGAACTCACAAAGATCCACCTGCCTCTGCCTCCCAAGTGCTAGGATTAAAGGCATGTGCTGTCAGGCCCAGCTGGCCTGCTTTCTTATACAACACAGGACCACTGGCCCAGAGGTTTATCTCTCACAGTGAACTGGACCATTCTATATTCAGCAATCAAGAAAATCCCCCACAGACATGGCCATAGGCCAATTGAATGGTTTCTCCCTTCTAGGGAGAAACCAATAAGTGCTTAAAACATTAAGGGAGCAAAAGCACATGCCTGGAATTGAAGGAGGGAGAATCTGTGCACCTCCTGAGAGCCAGTTCCCCTGGCCTGGTGCAGCTGACCCAGGTATCAAATACCCCCCTGCTATCCTGCGCCCTCTCAGGAAAATCCTTGGTTGTACTGTCTGAGCCTTGCTCTGTGCAGAGAACCACTTGGGATGTTCCTGTTCCTGAGGTTAGAGTCTCCCCTACAGCCTGCCTTGTCCCGAATGTCCTATACTTCTAGGACTGGCCCCATATCTCCAGCAATCCTATGAAGAAGGTTTAATATTACATGGCCATGGGTCCTGACCCTTGTGTGTCCTCTATAGAGAGAGAGCCGACCTGGTAGACCCCCAAATGACTCCCATCCATGGCAAGAAATCAGGGTATCCCAGCCGATTCATACGACCTGGAACTTTATCAGGAAGATATTTATCCTGCCCCGCCCCCTTCACTAACTTCACTTAACAAATCCTAACAAGAGCTTCCTGTTTAAGGTGATTCTGGTTGGCAGTGGTGGTTCACACATTTAATTCCAGCCCTAGGGAGGCTGAAACACCATAAATTTGAGGCCAGTCTGGGCCACAAAGCAAGACCTTGTAAAAACAAACAAACAAACAAACAGACAATAACAAAAAACAACCCCAGAACAAAACAAAAAGATTCTGTTTCAGATGTGCCCCTTATAAGAAGAGTGGGAAGGAGCCGGGCATGGTGGCACACACCTTTAATCCTAGCACTTGGGAGGCAGAGGCAGGTGGATCTTTGTGAGTTCAAGGCCAGCCTGGTCTACAGAGTGAGTTCCAGGACAGCTGGGGCTACAGGGAGACCCTGTCTCGAAAAGACCAAAAAAAAAAAAAGAGTGGAAAGGGATTAACTTTGTAACTTTCTTTACAGAACTTTCCAGAAGGTCCCTCATGAAGATAGCTACCTCCAGCATTTTCAGAAGATAACTCCAGTGACATCCAGAAAGTGCTTCAGCCCCAAACATTCTCTGAGTGCCTGTAGTGTCCTGGTACTATGCCCCCCAATCCCACCAGCCCTTGCAGCAAGCATGTAGAGCTCCACTTTTAAGCAATCTCTGTGAGCCTCAGGTGGTGTGTAGATGATATAGTTTAGCTGGCTATAAAAAAGAAAGATCCTGGCAGAGAGGACCAAGGGTGGGGATCTCAAGAGGCAGCACTGAGATCTAACCCAGGAAGGTGTGATGGAAGAATGTTCCATGGGAGGGACAGGTAATGTAGAAGCATGAAAATGTGGTGGAAGCCGGGCGTGGTGGCGCACGCCTTTAATCCTAGCACTCAGGAGGCAGAGGCAGGCGGATCTTTGTGAGTTCAAGGCCAGCCTGGTCTACAGAGCGAGTTCCAGGACAGCTGGGGCTACAGGGAGATCCTGTCTCGAAAAGACAAAAAAAAAAAAAAAAGAAAACGTGGTGGGGACAGACGTAGCTCATGAGTCTCACAGCCATGACAACAGACTAGGATTTTTACTCTAATAAAAGGGCTCTGTTGAGGATTTTGAGGAAGAAGTGGTATGAACCAATTTCCATCTTGGGCATCTCAGTTTTGTTCTGTGGAAGGTGAGTGTGAGGAGGGAAGTTGCACACCATATTGCCACAGATATGGTTACGATGGATTAAGTGGCTTTATTTTTTTATGTGTGAGTGTACTGTCTGCTTGTAGGTTGGTGCACCCGTGCTATGCAATGCCTGGGAGGTCAGAAGAGGACATCGGATTCCCCTGGAACTGGAGTTAAAGACAGTTCTTAGCCGCCATGTGGGTGCTGGGAATGGAACCCAGGTCCTCTGCAAGAGCAGTTGGTGCTCTTAACCACTGAGCCATCTCTCCAGCCCCAGTTAAGCGGCTTTTTCAATCTTCTGTTTAAAAGAGAACAGGCCTTCTGTGTGACAGGGTCTTTAATGTGCAAAGCTAGGAGGCGGACTGAGAGAAAGGAAGGAGAACTGTTTGGAGGACTGGCCTTTGCTAGACATACCCACTCCAAAACTTTGCCCTGTGAGGAGAGGGTTTCTGAGACTTCAGAGTAGAAAGGAGTTGATAAGCTGAGTCCTTTATGCAGGTTAGTCTAGGAAGTACTGACAAATACCCTGAGATGGGTAGATCAGTTATCTGTTTCTGTGTAACAAATTATCCCCCAAGCATTAGTATAAAATCATGAACTTTTTATTTCATGGTTTCCATGGGTCAGGAATTCAGGAACAACTTCTCTGGATGGTCCTGCCTCAAGGTCTCTCAGGAGGCTGCAGTTAGGGGCTGCCAGCCTCTAAAGGCTAGTCCAGGGCTAAAGGAACCAAGATGGTGCTCTCACATGGCTGATGCCTGGAGGCTTCAGTTCCTCCCCAGCAGGCTCCTCTCATGACACAGCAGCTGGCTCCTCCAGCTAGGGAGTCAGCAGGAAGTCATAACACCCTTTATAATGCCTCCAGGTTTGCACAGTGCCACTCTGGTTTTATTCTATTAGTTAGAAGAGAGTCATGGATTCTACCTCACACTCAAGGGGAGGGAAATTAGCTCCTCCTCCTCTTCCTCCTCCTCCTCCTTCTTGTCTTTTTGAGACAGAATCTTCCTGCAGACCCAGCTGTAGCCTCTGACTCTTTTAATTAATTAATTAATTAATTAATTTGGTCTTTTTGAGACAAGGTCTCCCTGTAGCTCCAGCTAGCCTGAAACTCACTCTTTAGACCAGGCTGGCCTTGAACTCACAAAGATCCACCTGCTTCTGCCTCCCAAGTGCTAGGATTGAAGGCGTGCGCCACCATGCCCAGCGGCTCTCTTTTTTTTTTTATTAATTTTATTTATTTCTGTATGTGCATGAATGTACTGTCTGCATGCAAGCTTGTGCACCGTGTCGTGCAATGCCACGGAGGTCAGAAGAGGGTGTCGGATTCCCCTGGAACTGGAGTTCTCCTGGAATTGGAGTTTCAGATGGTTCTCGGCCACCATGTGGGTGCTGGGGATCGAACCCGGGTCCTCTGCAAGAGCGGTCGGCGCTCTTAACCGCTAGGCCATCTCTCCAGCCCCGGCTCTGACTCTTAACGGGAGAAATAGCCAATACCTTGAAGAATTATTATTATTGTGCGTGTGTGTGTGTCTTTTTGAGACAGGGTCTCCAACTAGTCCCAGCTGGCTTGGAGCTCGCTCTATAGACCAGGCTGGCCTTGAACTCACAGAGATCCGCCTGCCTCTGCCTCCCAAGCGCTGGGATTAAAGGCAGTTTTTATATGCCATGTTGGTGCAGTGCTGGGACTCGAACCTGGTTCCTCTACAAGAGCAATTGGCACTCTTAACCACTAAGCCATCTCTCCAGCCCCCTGAAGAATGTTTTAAACTCCAGTCTGTCTTTAATTAATTTGCTGCTTGTCATTCAAAGGAAGTGACAGGAACAGGATTAGAGCCCAAGCTTCCAGAACCAAAGTTTCTTCTCTGAGGTCATTCTGCCTCTGGAGGAGGGAGATAGTAGTCACAGCCCAGCCAGCCCAGGCCTCGTCATGGCCCCTGAGAAGGTCTTCCCAAGCACCATCCCGTATGGGCTCAAGTTGGCTGCCACTGCGTCACCAGGCTCTGCCCTCTCCGGGCATGGCGGGTGCTCTAGTGGCCATAACAGTGCTTGTACCCTATTTTATAGGATAAATCAGAACCATTAGCCTTTATTTATGGCATATCTACCACCCCCACTTTCCTCTAGCTCTCTAGAGGTGCCACACGAGACTTCCTGGTGCTGGGCCATTAGACAAAGCTACCAGGTTCAGCCCCACACCTGGCTCCTTGCTTGGTTGCATGAGTTATTCTTCAGAAGTTCCTTGGCCTCTGCAGCTAAGTTTTGGGGTGGCCAGGCTCACTAGTTCAGCATATGTCTCCAAATTATCTGCATCCGTTCTTGGCTTGGTCTGGGCTCAAATGGAGGATGCAAACCAGGGTTCCCCCACTGGGAAACAGAGTGTATACCTGGGGAAATTGTACTCAGGGTGCCAAGAGATCTAAGGCACAAACAGGTCCATATACTGCTAACTATATGCTGTCTGGGCATAAGCACAGTAAGTCAGGAAAGCAAGTACAGGACCTCTCTCCCACACACCTTCAATCCTCCTCTTCAGCCCTCAGTCCTCCTCTCCTTCCCCTCAGTCCATTGATGAGAGGTGCTTGTGGAGTCTTCAAAGAGCCAGAGGGGACTGGTTGTTGGTATGTGATAGAACTTGTTTGATCACTGCCAGCTATGCAGTTAAGGACAGATTTCCCACCTGTGCGGAATCTACCTTCCCAGCTCTGTATGGGTGAATGCTCTGGCTGCCATGTCAGCCAGGCCTCAGCGTCTTGCTATATAGGACTTAGGTGAGCTCTCTTTGGCAGGTTTCTGAGTGACCCACTGTGAAACAGGAATGATAGTAACTGGGAGTCCCTGAAGGACTGCTGTGAGGCTTGACCAAGGGAACTAGGGAGAGTGTTTGGCCAGGTCCTCAGTGGGCGTGGCTCCACTTTGCACATATAGTGCTGGACAATGGAAATGTTTCTCTGGGGCTGGGCTACTCCACATCAGTGTGGGAACACCACCACTCCCTCTTTGTCAGCTGTGACTTTCCACTGCTCTCCAGTCTGCTCTAGAACTCCTAGGAGGTTCTGGGCATGGGGGATAAGGTCACAGTCTTTAGTGGGAGCTGTGTCCATCCAGCTTTCCATATAATAGATACAATCAGCTGATAGAAATGATTCCTTTTGGCACACAATTTTGGAGGTTTCAATTCATGATCAATTGTCTCTGTTGCTATTGAACCTCAGGTGAGGAACCAGGTAAGATCGAATTTTTTTTAATGTATTTATTGAGCTGGAGAGATGGCCTAGCAGTTAAGAGTGTCAACTGCTCTTGCAGAAGACCCAGGTTCGATTCCCAGCACCCACATGGTGGCTAAGAACCATCTTTAACTCCATTTCCAGGGGAATCGGACACCTTCTTCTAACCTCCGAGGCATTGCATGACATGGGTACACAAACCTACACGCAGACAGTACATTCATACACATAAAAAAATAAAAAATAAATTAAAAATGTATTTATTTTTAATAGCCAGTGGTGGTGCAGGTGCACGCCTTTAATCCTTGCACTTGAGAGGCAGAGGCAGGCAGATCTCTGTGATTTCAAGGCCAGCCTGGTCTACAGAGCGAGTTCCAGGCCAGCTGGGGATACAGGGAGACTCTGTCTTAAAAAGACCCAAAAAAATGTATTTATTATTTCTATCTTATGTGTATGAGTACATTGGCTGCATATATGTAATGCATCTGTGTTGTGCGGTGTCCATGAAGGTCAGAAAAGGGTGTCAGATCCCTCTGGAATTGGAGCTACAGACAGTTGTTAGCTGCCATATGGGTGCTGGGAATCGAACACAGGTCTTCTGAAAGAACACTCAGTGTTCTTGATCGCTGAGCCATCTCTCAGTGAGATCACATTTTAGCCAGTGACCAAAAAGAGAGGAAGGGCTTCGCAGTCCCATTGCCCCCTTCAAGGAGGCGCCCCAGAGGTCTACTGACTTCACGGCAGGACCCAGCTCTTAAAGCTTCCACTACTTCCCACTAGTACCAACCTGGGGACCAAGCCTCCAAGACCAACGAAGACATTCATACTTCCCAGGAAACATGTCTATGCTCCAAGACTTGCTTTGTTATCCATGTCAGCAAAGTTGGTGTGTCTGTCCTGAGTACATATGGACTGTTTTGGAGCATTGAAAGTCATAAAAGTTTACAAAAGTGTTCATTAAAGTTTATGGTCATGTGCAGGCAGGAACAGGTGGAGGAGATGGGGAGAAGCAGAAGAGGCCACCAGGGAACAGGCAAGTGTTAGACCAAGGCGAGTCAGTCCTGGACCCTGTCTCCCCATTCTCTGGAGGAGTCCAGTGCCCAGTGCGTCCGGCTCTCAGCAGCATCTGTGAAACAGCCCAAGCAGGACAGCGACGTCGCTCTGCCTTCTTCCCTGATCGCCACAATGAATAAGCTGCCAGCTTCTTCAGAAGTCAAGACTTGGTGTACACTTCACGGAATAAACCTTGCACCTACCCATCTGTTGTTTGGTTCTAGCACTTAATGTTTGCCTCAAAGACAGAGATGGAACAGTCCACACATCTATATGTGTGTACACAGAGGCATAAAACCTCATGTGCTGCAATTTAAGGGCTTCTAAGTGTCATGAGTCTGTGCACCAAACATGACTTCATCCTTTATTAGATAGGACTCGAAGCTTTAGCTAGGGCTGGCTATAGACAAGCCATTAAACATCTTTGGGCCTCAAAGTAAATAAAAGCTATAAACATGCAGTGAGTGATGGACGGTCAGGACTCAGGTCCTAGATCCCGTCCCCACTGGTCACCCTGCCACCACCCCGTTACACCACACACTCCAGGATAGTCAAAGCTTTGTCTCCACTTCAGTAACATCTTCATGTGCCAGAAAGCACCAGTGGCCCCAAGAGATGGGAAGCAGTCACACATGGAGCTCCCCTTCTTCTCTGGGTGCTGAGCTATTGGCTTGCTGTCATCTTGGTGACCGCTATTTTGTCACTGTGGCTATGCTTCAAGGTGCTGAGATCTATCTTGCCCAGAGTCATCTTTCTCATGATGCTTGGCTGCGGTGCTGGCTTAGGGTCCCTGTTACTTCATTGCTACCGAGAAGAAGATGACATTTTGCCTCACGTTACAGGGACTCGGCCTTGCTCCACAGTTCTTCCAGGTCCCCCACCCCCCACCATGCCTGTCATAGATGAGAAAGAGGAGTGAAGGGACAGAAAAGACAGCACTGTGGAAACCGTAGCCTCGTCTGTTCCAATAACTCAGGCTTTCTATGGAACTACCCATTGGTAGGTCTGTACATCCACATGCAAAACACCTCTCACCAGAAAGCACATGTTCCTCTTAGTCATCACCTCTGGAGACCCCTAGAGAGGTCCCTGGCTTCTCTGCAGTGTCCAGAGTCAACAGGCTCTTGATGAATCCTCCCAACTTGCCCGAGTTTTTCTCAACACCTTAGGATCCCTAAAGCAAAGAAGAATGGACAGAATCCACACACCATCAGTCTGAATGAGGTCCCATTTAAGATTTCAAAGGATGGATTAAAAGCTAGGCATTGGTGGCACATGCCTGTGATCCAAACATTTGGGGAGGTAGATGCAGGAGGACGAGGAGTTCAATGTCATCCTCCACTGTATATGGAATTTTGAGATTGCTGCAAAAACAACCCACATGGATAAAGACCATTGTGAAGGCTAGGGTGTAGTTCAGTGGCGGAGGTCTTCTTAGCAGCCCAACACTCGGGGCTTCATTCCCGTTACTACGAAAACAAAAATAAATAAAAATCCTCAAACTGCAAAGAACTAGAGTTACAGCTCAGTGGTAGAAGCCACTTGCCTAACATGTGCAAGGCCCTAGGTTTGATCATTAGCATACATAAAAAAAGCACAAGAGCCAGGCGTGGTGGCACACGCCTTTAATCCTAGCACTTGGGAGGCAGAGGCAGGCGGATCTTTGTGAGTTCAAGGCCAGCCTGGTCTACAGAGTGAGTTCCAGGACAGCTGGGGCTACATGGAGACGCTGTCTCAAAAAAGACCCCCCCCAAAAAAGAACAAGAATATTATGTCCCAAAATAATTCTTCCTCCTCCTCTTTTTTCTTTTTCCTCCCCTCCTCCTCCTCCTGCTCCTCCTGGCTGCCTGCCTCCTCCTCCTCGACCGCTCCTTCTGCCTGGCGTGGCCTCCCTCCTCTCTCTCCTCCTCTTTCCTTCCTCGTGTCCTGCCTCCTCGCTCGTGTGGGTGCGCGTGGCGCCTGGCTGTGTGGCGCGTCGCGTCCTCTTCCTCCCTACCTCCTCCCTCGCGCTGCGTGGTCCTCCTCCGTCCTCTTCCTCCTCCTCCTCCTCCTCCTCCCCCCCTCCTCTTCCTCCTTCCCCCCCTCCTCTCGCTCTCCTCCTCCTCCCCCTCCTCTTGCCCCCTTCCTCCTCCTCCTCCCCCCTTCTTCCTTCCTCCTCCTCCTCCCCCTCCTCTTCCTCCTCCCTCCTCCTTCCTCCCCTCCCTCGTTCCTCCTCCTGCCTCCTCTTCCGTCGGTCTCCTGTGTGTGTGGCTTCCTCCTCCTCCTTGGCCCTCCTTCCTCCCCCTCCTCTTCCTCCTCCCTCCTCTCCTCCTCTCCTCCTCCTGGTGTGGGCGCGTGCGCGTGTGGTCCCCCCCCTTGTGTATCTTTGTCTATTCTGAACCTGGAACTCGTTATATAGCTCAGACTGTCTTTGAACTCATACCAATCCTCCTAACTCAACTCTGAGTCTTGGGATTACAGTGCCTACTGCACATCATTTAGTATTTTCAGTTTTAACTTCAAGAGCTTCCTGCGTTGAAAACTTTTTTTGTCTTTTTGTATTTTTGAGACAAGGTCTCTCTGTAGCTCCAGCTGGCTGCAACTTGCTATGTCGACCAGGCTGGCCTTGGTCTCAATGAGATCCACCTGTCTTTTTGCCTTCCAAAACGCTCGTGATAAAGGCATATGCTATTGCGGGCGTGGTGAGCGCACACGCCTTTATCCTTCGCCACTTTGGAGGCCAGAGGAAGGGATCTCTGTGATGTTCAAGGCCCAGCCTGGTCTACAGAATGAGGTTCAGGAGGATCAGCCAGAGCTCCAGGGAGACCCTGGTCTAAAAAAAACACCACACACAAAAAGAAAACTATTATTCTTCTTATTACTTTATCTTTATTTTATGTTTGTATGGGCAATTTGCCTGCATGCTATTTAAGTGCACCCTGGATGCAATGCCCATGGAGCGAAGAGGAGTCAGATCCCTTGGGAATGGATTTTTTCTTTTTTTTTTTTTTTTTTTTTTTGTCTTTGAGACAGGATCTACCTGGAGCCCCAGCCGTTCTGGAATTCACTGTGTAGATCAGACTGGCATTGAACTCACATAGATCTGCCTGCTGCTGCCTTCCAACTGCTGGGATTGGATTTTTGGACAGTTGTTAGCCACCATGTGGGTGCTGGGAACCAAACCCCTAGGTCTTCTGTAGTGCTCTTAACCACTGAGTTATTTCTCAGCCTCCAAATAATTAATCTTTATCCTCACTGGGAAGTTTTTTTAAATGTTGGTCTTCTTTCTACCTGTGGCTGGTGAACATCCATCTAGAGATGTGAGAGTTAGTGACAGGGGAGGACGAGTTCGTGGCTATATATTTATGGGTACTGGCAGGGGTGCAGTCTAGGCTCACCTGCACCATCCATAGCATGTTCAGTACTGTTATTGCTCAGGGGCAGGTCCTGGTGGTGGTGGATGGGACTCTTCATGTTCTCATCCCTTCTGAGGGATCCTGCGAGCCTGATCCTGCCCCCATCCCATTCATTCTTAGCTCTTACTGTTGCTGTAGAAACAGAAGCCTGGGGGAGATGGCTCAGTGGGTAAAGTTCGGGCTCTGCAGTTGTGAGGGAACGGGGTTCAAACCCAAGAACCACTTAAAAATCTTACCCACATGGCTGGTAGAGTATGGCTCAGCGGTTAAGAGCACTGACTTGCTCTTGCAGATGACCCAGGTTCTGATTCCCAGCACCCACCATGGGGCAGCTAAGAACCATCTTAACTCAGTTCCAGGAGTCTGACACCCACTCCAACCTCCATAGGTATTGCACAACACAGTTGCACAAACATGCATGCAAGTAAAAAATAAATAAATAAATAATTAAAAAAAATACACCAAGCTGGGCGTGGTGGCACACGCCTTTAATCCTAGCACTTGGGAGACAGAGGCAGGTGGATCTTTGTGAGTTCAAGGCCAGCCTGGTCTACAGAGTGAGTTCCAGGACAGCTGGTGCTACAGGGAGACCCTGTCTCGAAAAGACAAAAAAAAAAAAAATACACCTATAAGCTGGATGTAGTGGCACATACCTTTAATCCTAGCACTTGGGAGGCAGAGGCAGGTGGATCTCTGTGAGTTCAAGGCCAGCCTGGTCTACATAGTGAGTTCCAGGACAGCTGGAGCTACAGGGAGACCCTGTCTCAAAAAAACAAACAAACAAACAAAACACCTATTATCCCAGCACCCCTATAGAGAGATGGGAAATACACACCTGAGAATTCCCAGATGCTCATAAGCCAATGAGCTGTGTGTGCAACATTCAACAAGAGACCTGTCTCAAACAAGATGAAAGATGGGGACTGACATCTGAGAGTGTCCTCTGACCACATATCAGCCGTGACATGTGTACATCTTCACTTGTACGCATGAACACACCTCTCTCTCTCTCTTTCTCTCACACACACACACACACAGACACACACACACACACACACACACACACACACACAGTGAAAGAATGGTGAAAGAAAGAAAAGGACTGGCATGCTACAGATAGAGTTGTGGTCTCCCAAAGATATGCCTGCCCTGAACCTCAGAAGGTGACCTTAGATGGTATAAGAGTCTGTGCAGATGGCACTGGTAAGGGTCTGGTGAGATTGCCCTGGAGTAGGCTGGGCCTGAATCCCAAGACTAATCCTTTTTAGAGGCCTTCAGAAGAGGCCATGAGGTGACGGATGCAGGGCCAGAATTATGCACCTATAAGCCAGAGAGGGTGAGCCCAGAGCCCCCAGAAGCTAGGAGTGGCAGACAGCCCTCTCCGGAGTCTGTGCAGGGAGCGGGCCTTGGTCTATACCTTGACCTTGGATTTGGGCCTCAAGAACTGTGAGAAGAAATGTCTTTGCTGTAAGTTGCCAGGTGATACTTGGTTGTGGCAGCCGCAGAGAACACAGACACACTGTAGTGGGGTACGGTTCCTCAAGGGCAGATTAGTATGTGGGTTTTACCAGCATTGCTCAGAGGTCTGTGCCTACAGGACAGGCTCGGGAGACGTGGGCTGTAATGCAGCACCACCTCACACAGAGGTCTCACTGCCCTTACCAGGATGGTTCTTCCGACATGGGCTCTGGTGACAGCTGACATTCCACCCCATGTCTACCACCTCCAGGGTATACCTCAGGAAGGGGAGCTGGGGTCAGACAACTTTCCCTCCTCTCAGTCAAGGGCAGTTTCCACAGCACTCCCGGCACTGGGGAGATCAACAGAGTCCTTATGGGGATAGTGGAGGGTAAGGAGAGTCATTGAATTTTCCCCAAAGCCCCTGTGACTTTTAGGACAACAGTGGGCAGGAGGTCCCCACTGCAAGGGAAGAATTACCTGGCCCCGATCCAAATGTGACCTGGAACTTGGTGTGTATGGTATGCCATGTCCCAGGCCCAATGTCACCTGGTTCACCAGCAGCCCCTGTGAAGCTTGAGTCACACTGGATTATAGTTGCCGGGACTTAAGGGTAGGCCTCGGCACACATTCCTGCCCCTCCCACATCCTCCTACCCCATGGCTGACCACATATGCTTGGTCAACAAGGCAACGATATTGCTAATTACATATGCTTGCCACAAACACCTGATTGCTGAGTTACGCAACCAGGACTCTGCATGTCAATCTGTATAGGTCAGCAGGACCTTGTTGTAAATGGTTCCCTCCTTCAGTGCATGAGAATCTGGTCTGAGCATCAAATTCAAGAAGGCAGCATGTTCTCTCTGCTCCTGCTGTGGGCTCCTAGAATTTGGGGAGACCCAGCAGCGGATGAGCAGAACTTGGCCCTGCCCTGGCATCTTTACTTAACCCAGGGCTGGCGCAGCCACAGTGAGTCATCCATAGGAGCCTCAGCACCTCCTCCAGCCTGTCTTTAAAGCTCTCGATGTTCAGTGGTAGGATTTGATCCTCACCTGGCAATGCTTGCTCTGTTCTTTTGAATTTTTCCTTGTGATTTTTTTTAAACTACACTTTTATTGTGGTAAAGACATGTATAACACGAGATTCAACATCCTGGCCATTTCAAACGTTCAGCTTGTGCACAGCCTCGTAACGTTGTGCAAGCTCCACTGCATCTGACTTCATGTCTCCTTTCATCTTTCCAGACTGATCCTCTCCCATTAAACAATAAATCCTCATGCCCCCCTCCTCCTGTACCTACCATTCTTCCTTCTCTCTCCCTGTCCCATGTTTCTATCTGTGTGTGTGGGGGGGGGGTTTGTTTTTTGTTTTTTGGGTTTTTTTTGGTCTTTTCGAGACAGGGTCTCCCTGTAGCCCCAGCTGTCCTGGAACTCACTCTGTAGACCAGGCTGGCCTTGAACTCACAAAGATCCGCCTGCCTCTGCCTCCCAAGTGCTAGCATTAAAGGTGTGCACCACCATGCCTGGCTCTGTGTTTGTGTTTGTGTGATATATGTGTGATGAGAGGGCATGCTTGTGCCATAAGACACATGTAGAGGTCATAGGACAACCTTGGGTCCAAGTCTTCACCTTCCACCATGTTTGAGATAAGTTTCTCTGTTGTTCACAGATGCAAACACCAGGCTAGATGGCCTGCAAGCTGTCCGGGGTTCTGTCTCTACCACCCAGCTCGCCATAGGAACACGGGAATTACAGATGAGTGTCACTTTGTCCAGCTTTATTTGGTTTCTGGAGAATCTGTTTCAAATCCTCACTCTTTTCGGTAACTACCCTACCCACTGAGCCAGCTTCTCAGCTCCATCTAGCCACAAACTTGATATATAGTCAAATATGACCTTGATCCCTCTTCCTACATTTCCCTAATGCTGAGATTACAGGCATATACCACCAGTCTAATTTGTGTGTATATGTGTGTGGATGTTCACCTTTAATCACTGTTTTATCTTTTTTTTTTGGTCTTTTCGAGACAGGGTTTCCCTATAGCCCCAGCTGTCCTGGAACTCATTCTGTAGACCAGGCTGGCCTTGAACTCACAAAGATCCACCTGCCTCTGCCTCCCAAGTGCTAGGACTAAAAGGCATGCACCACCACACCTGGCTCCAAGTGCTAGGATTAAAGGCTTGTGCCACCATGCCTGGCCCACTGTGTTTATCTTTACAAAAAGAATCTTTACAAAAAGAAAAACTTTTTCTTTTTTGGTCTTTTCGAGACAGGGTCTCCCTGTAGCCCCAGCTGTCCTGGAACTCGCTCTGTAGAGCAGGCTGGCCTTGAACTCACACAGATCTGCCTGTCTCTGCCTCCCAAGGTCTAGGTAATCCTAGCACTTGGGAGGTAATCCTAGCACTTGGGAGGCAGAGGCAGGCGGATCTTTGTGAGTTCAAGGCCAGCCTGCTCTACAGAACGAGTTCCAGGACAGCTGGGGCTACAGGGAGATGCTGTCTCGAAAAGACCAAAAAA
>VZQC01000763.1:1535709-1545775 GCA_009823505.1 Rhizomys pruinosus | reverse complement strand
ATTACAGGGTCACATTTTAATTCCTGAATTTTACAGTTCAGCATTAATATCACCACATGTATACAAATGGTGTAAAACAAGTACAGTGGTATCTTTAATACAAAATAAACATCTGTTTTATGGAAAAACTATACTTCATATCTACACAGACAGCCCATCTTTTCCAAACAATAGCCAAAATTAAAATTAACTACAAAAATCTCCAAAACAGGAAACTGCTTTTAAGCTATTCCAGGAAAAATGGACCCATAAACACATTACAAAGATGATCTAAAGACTGTAGCGAGCAGCAGTACTATTAACAGATGAACCATCTATCTCCCTAGCCCCAAGTTTTAACTTTTGGATTTTTTTTACTTTTTGAGACAGGGTCTCCCTGTCACTCCAGATGGCCTGGAACTCGCTATATAGACAGGCTAGCTAGCTTTGCCTTGCTCTCACAGAGATCTGTCTGCCTCTGCCTCCCAAGTGCTGGGATTAAAGGAGTTCGCTATGCCTGGCTCAAACTTTGTTTTAATTTATTTTATGTGTATCAATGTACTGGCTGCATGCAGGTCTATGCACCCATGTCGTACAATTCGTGGAGGTCAGAAGAGGGTGTCCGATTCCCCTGGAACTGGAGTTCTCCTGGAATTGGTTCTCAGCTGCCATGTGGGTGCTGGGGATTGAAAACGGGTCCTCTGCAAGAGCAGGAGGTGCTCTTAACCGCTAGGCCATCTCTCCAGCCCTGTTTGTTTGTTTGTTTTTTAATTATTTAAGTGATGTGCCAATGAATAAATTTACTTCAGCTGTGTTTTTCTCTGTGTTCTTCCCCCCCCCCCCAGGAATAGAGAACTGAGTGACTTGTACCTGCTACTTCATGGTTGAGCTCTGCAAGGCCTTTTTTGTACTTGGTAAAGATGAAGCTTTGTGTAGCCAGAGGGCAGACCTTAAGTGCCTCCACCTCCGTGGCTGTGGTTTCATTTCCTAGGGGCAGAAACTCCAGTAAGGGGTTGTGGCCAACGCCCAGGCCCTGAGGAGAGGTCCCAGAAGACTGAGCTCTGCAGCAGGGCAGAGGCCAAGCCTGGAGACTTGTACCTCAGGAACAGAAGGTCTCGGGCCTCTTTGATAGCCATACCCTGACTTGACCAGTAACTGGCTTCAGTTGTTTGATCTCATGGAATTGGCAGAAAACAAGATGTGACTGAGCTAGAAAAAAGCTTTGGAGCTGGAGCGCACAAAGCAGCAACCACTCATTTTCTAAGTTCTCCCCCCTGCCCAGAAGGGCGAGCTAGTTCACTCCATTTGTCAACCTAGAGCCACCTGAGGAGGGAGTCTCAATTGAGGCCTGTGGCCAGCTCTGTGAAAGAGTGCCTTGATTGAAGATGGACGTGGGAGAGCCTGGCCGGCTGTGGGGAGTGCTATTCCTCATAGGTGTTTGGGGGCTATATAAGAAAGCTAGCTGAGCTGGGTGTGGTGGTACATGCCTTTAATCCCAGCACTCGGGAGGCAGAGGCAGGTGGATCTCTGTGAGTTCAAGGCCAGCCTGGTCTACATAGTGAGCTCCAGGTCAGCTGGGGCTAAAGGGAGACCCTGTCTCAAAAGACCAAAAAAAGAAAAAAACTAGCTGAGTGTGAGCCCAGAAGCAAGCCAGTCGGCAGCATCCCTCCATGGTTTGCTTCAGTTCCTATTGAGTCTCTGCCCTGACAATCTTCAATGATGGATTGTGACCTGGAAGTATAAGCAAAATAAACCCTTTCCTCCCTAAGTTGGTTCTGGTCAGTGTTTTATCACAGCAACAGAAAGCAAACCAGAATGACGGGGGCTGTGGAAAATGTTGAAAACCTCCATGAGACATGTTTCCCCAAACCCATCTCAGATGACTCTTCCAGGGACACTCAAGGGATCTGAGATCACAAAGACATCCTAGATCCTCCCAAAGAATGGCCTGGTGCCTAACTCCATGCTGCCGAAGCAGAAGGTAGAGATCCAGGTTAGCTCACCAGGGCAAGGCCGGAGGAGCAGGGAGAAGCCCTGCGGGATGTGCCATTTGCAGTCCTCAAGACGGACCTACTCACTGCCTCAGGCCACTTCTATCAAGAGTAAGGCCCCAAGCAAAATGAAAGTGAGGGTGTGATGCTTAATCCTAAGTACCTGCTTGATGGGATTTGCAGTCACCTGGGAGAGTGCCTCTGGCTGTGTCTGTGAGGGTGTTTCCTCAGAGGTTTGACTAAAGTGGAAGGACCCATTCTGAATGCTGGTGGCATTGGGGATCCTAAGGGCTAGGATCTCAGACTGTATGAGAAAGAGAAAGGAGGGGCTGGAGAGGTGGCTTGTGGTTAAGAGCACTGAGTGCTCTTGCAGAGGATCTAGGTTCGATTTCTAGCACCCACCTGGTGGCTAGCAACCATCCATAGCTCCAGTTCCATGGGATACAAGGCCCTCTTCTGGCCTCTAATGTCATTGCATCACACGGGCATGCTGGGCCACAGCATTCATCTCTCTCTGCTTCCTGACTGCTGGTGCAGTGAGACCAGCTGCCTCAGGCTCCTGTAGCACAGCTAGGGCAGGTCTTGTCACCAGACCTTCCCCACCATGATGAACTAAACCCTTGATCTGTGAGCCTGCTTTTGTCAGATTTTTTTTTTTGGGGGGGGGTCTTTTTTGAGACAGGGTCTCCCTGTAGCCCCAGATTTTTTTTTTCAGAGCAACAAAAAACCAACATAGAGACATATGTTCAAAACACAGGGTTGCAGTTCCATTCCTGGCACTCAGCTGCTCCTTCTATGAGGCCTCTCGACCTCCCATTAAGTGCCATTCTAAGTAAAGGAAAATTGGCTGGGTATGTGGCTCACTGGTAGAGCACGTGTATAGTATGTGAGAGGCCCTAGGTTCCTTTCCTATACCCACAGGAAACAATTAATTGTGGGCAGAGCACGGTGGCCATGCCTATAATGCCAGCTTCCTGGAAGTGGAGACAGGAGAACCAGCTCAAGATTATCTTTGGCCACATAGTGAGTTTGAGGCCAGCGTAGGCTACATAAGACCTTATTTCAAAAAACAAACAGAAAATTAAATTGGAAATTATTGGTGTGAATATCACTGCTCATGTGTGGCACAAATTTGTACTACATGGAATGGTCTGTACACTTGGCCAGGATAACAAACACCACCGAAAACTAACAGCTGTTTTGTTTTGTTTTGTTTTGTTTTACCTCTCTGCTACATTTGTTTGCTTGTTTTGTAGTATTATTGAGGATTTTTTTTTTTTTTTTTCTTTTCGAGACAGGGTCCCCCTGTAGCCCCAGCTGTCCTGGAACTCACTATGTAGACCAGGCTGTTCTTGAACTCACAAAGATCCACCTGCCTCTGCCTCCTGAGTGCTAGGATGAACCCAGGACCTTGTACATGCTGTCCAAGCATTCTACCGCTGAACTACATCCCAGCCTTTTAATTTTTTTACATAGGGTCTCATATGTAGCCCAAGCTGGACTTCAACTCACTCTGAAGCCCAGGCTAAGCTCAAATTCATGATAATCCTCCTACCTCAGCCCTTACCTTGAGGACTGGAATTATGGCATATGCCACTGCGCATGGTCCAGATATATTTTCATATTAATCTGTGGGTTTCTACTGCTGTGCTATAGAGACACCAGTCCATCCTCTGAGAGTGATGTAATGGCTTCTTTTTCTTTCTAGGAAGTTGTTAAAAACCAGGGGTGAGGGAGAGAGACTGTTTTGTTTTGGCTTTCCTATCATATTTTCTTAAGTTGATTTCATCTTGCAGGAATGTCCCTCAGGGTCCTTTGGCTTCTCCAGGCACCCTTGGGAACTGCTACGCCCCTGTCACCTGAGATGTCCTTTACCCTCATTGTGGTTGCAGAATTCTCCAGTGACTCCCGTGACCCTTGCCCTCCAATTCGATCCTACTGAGCAAGGGCAGAACCCACGGCTATTGAGACAGACATGTCTCTCCTATGCTTATTCTCCATTATGGATCCAAAGGTCCATTGATGTGATGGAGGTTACTGACCAATTGGAGTTTAGCTAGACTGACCTAATCACAGAAGTTCTTTCTCAACAGAGCTCTTCTCTGGCTGTGGCAGAAGTCAGAGACTTGGAGTAGCAAGTGGCTGTGAGGGTGTTCTTCATGAATGGGATGGAGTTGGCTTTGGGCCAGGGTCTGGGAGCTGTCTCTACCACTTCTCTTCTGCAATCATAAGGAATAATCTGAGGGATGGTAGGGGTGTGTGAGAAGGTAGCTCAGTTAACACTGATTGGAGCCTCAAAGATTTCAAGCAGAGCCACTGAGATGGCTTAGTAGGTAAAGGCACTGCCATCTGGCTCGCCACCGAGGTTGGTCCACAGGTCCTACAGGGTGGAAGAAGATCATCAACTCCTGGCCAGGCGTGGTGGTGCACACCTTTAACCCCAGCACTTGGGAGGCAGAGGCAGGCGGATCTCTGTGAGTTCAAGGCCAACCTGGTTTACATAGCAAGCTCCAGGCCAGCTGGGACTAAAGGGAGACCCTGTCTCAAAAAGATAAAAAAACAAATCAACTCCTGAAAGTTGTTCTGTGACCTCCACACATGCCCATAGCACAAATACACACACACACACACACACACACACACACACACACACACACACAAATAGAATTTTAATGTATTTATGTACTTTTAGCTATATATGTACAGGCAAGTGCCTGCTGATGCCAAAAGAGAGCGTTGGATCTCCTGGAGCAGGAGTTCCAGGCAGTTAGTTGTGAGTTGCTTCGTGTGGCTACTGGGAACTGAATCTGGGTCTTCTGTAAGAGCCATAAGCTCTCATAACTGTTGAGCATCTCTCCAGCCACTCAAATAATTCTTAACCACTGAGCCATCTCTCCAGTTCCCCAAATAATTATTTTTAAAAGATCCTAGAGGGGGGCTGGAGAGATAGCCTAGCGGTTAAGAGCACCGACTGCTCTTGCAGAGGACCCAGGTTTGATCCCCAGCACTCACATGGCGGCTAAGAACTGTCTGTGACTCCAATTCCAGGAGAACTCCAGTTCCAGGGGAATCTGACACCCTCTTCTGACCTCCGTGGCATTGCACGACATGGGTACACAAACCTACATGCAGACAGTACATTCATACACATACAAAAAATTAAAAATAAAAATAAAAAAGATCCTAGAGGACCCAGCCATCCCACCCTACTAATTTCTAGTTTATGAAAGTGGGAGATTAATGGATAATGACAATGGTTTTTGTTTTCTTTTTCTTTTATTTCTTTCTAAATAGGGTTTCACTATGTAGCCCTGGCTAGCCTGGAATTTACAGAGATCTGCCTACCTCTACTTCCCAAGGGCTGGGATTAAAGATATGTCTTTATTTTTATAAGACAGGGTCTCACATAGCTCAGGCTGGCTTGAAACCCTTGATAAAGCCAAGGAAGCCCTTGGACTCCTGATCCTCCTGGCTCTGCTACCAATGCACTGGGCACAGGCACAGGCCCTTGTGCTTGGCAGTGGACAATTTAGAGAGTTTTAATATTTTTATGTATATGAAAAATACTATACTACATGTAAATGCACCCATGCATCCAATGTCCATAGGGGCCAAAAGAGGGCCACTTGGAACTGGAGTTACAGATGGTTGTTAGCTGCCATGTGGGTGCTGGGAACTAAAGCTAGGTCTTATTCAAGAGCAGTCAGTGCTCTTACCTGCTGAGAATCTCTCTAGCCCTTGGATAATGTTTTAAAAAAATTTTATTTTATTAATTTTATTTCTTTCTGTATGTGTGTGAATGTACTGTCTGCTTGCAAGTTTGTGCACTGGTGTCGTGCAATGCCGCGGAGGTCAGAAGAGGGTGTCGGATTCCCCTGGAACTGGAGTTCTCTTGGAATTGGAGCTTCAGACGGTTCTCGGCCGCCATGTGGGTGCTGGGGAGCGAACCCGGGTCCTCTGTAAGAGCGGTCGGCGCTCTTAACTGCTAGGCCATCTCTCCAGCCCCTGGATAATGTTTTAAGCTGAATTTGGGGTGGTCATTAGACAGCAACCACATGAACAACACAGCTGGTGTAGTAATACAGTTACCATCCAAGCACTCAGAAAGCTGAAGATTGCCATCATTTCAAGACCAGCCTAAGCTACACTATGCGATCCTACAAGAAGAAGAAGAAAAAGAAGAGGAAGGAGGAGGAGGAGGAGGAGGAGGAGGAGGAGGAGAAAGAGGAGGAGGAGGAGCAAGAGGAAGAGGAGAAGGAAGAAGAGGAGGAAAAATAGCACATCCCTGCAGGTAGGCTTCCATTCTCCATTGGTGGCCCTTGTTGTACTGAGTTCTCCTCATCTTGGTTTCTGACCCTCACTGTAGCATATCTTCAAGTAGCTTCCTAAGATGGACATACTTGTAAGTTTAAAATGGTCTCTCAAGATGGGTGTGGTGGTGCACACCTTTAATCCTAGCACTTGGGAGGCAAAGGCAGGTGGATCTCTGTGAGTTCAAGGCCAGCCTGATCTACAGAGTGAGCTCCAGGCCAGCTCGGACTAAAAAAAGGGAGACCCTGTCTCAAAAATACCAAAAAATAAATAAAATAAAATAAAATAAAATAAAATGGTCTCTCTTCTCCATCCACCATGTGTTAAACAGGGTTCTCTAGAGGAACAGGATTATCTTATAAAAGGATGATTTACTAGACTGGTTTACAACCAGTACAGACTAGGTAGTCCAACAGTATCTGTCTGCATGCTGGAGAGGCTGAGTATCTGGTAGCTACTCAGTCCACAAAGCGGGATGCTTCATGCTAGTAGTCCTAATCTGGTATTAAAGGCCTAGAAGATTCCTGGAGAGCTGTTGGTCTTTAGTCCACATTGGAACCTGGAGAAGCAGGATTCTGATGTCAGAGAAGGATGAGGCAGTAGCAGAGAGAGAACACTCAGCAGTAAGGAATGAGGGTGGGCAGAGAGACAGTACTGCTTTTTCCTGAGACCTCTTCATATCTGGGCCACCAGTAGAAGATGCTGACAACTCTGGGAGGTCTTCTTCACTCAGTTAATCTCTCCCGAAAAGCCCACAGACCTGCTCAGAGTCATGTCTCTTAGTTGATTCCAGATCTTTCAAGTTGACTATGAAGATTAAGCATCGCACACTGAACTGAGAGCGGAGCTGCAGCATAAGCATTCTCACAAGCTGGTTCCCTCTACACTTTGAAAGCCTGGCTTCCTCTCGGCCTCCAGCTCTGTGGGGAATTGTGTTGTCATTCTGGTAGCAGTTCGTTATATAAAGTCATTCTCTATCTCCCTCTCTCCCTCTCTCTTTCCTGGGAGTTGTTAGAATCTTCTCTTTGCACTGACCGCTCTTACAGAGGACCCGGGTTCGATCCCCAGCACCCACATGGAGGCTGAGAACCATCTGAAACTCCAATTCCAGGAGAACTCCAGTTCCAGGGGAATCCGACACCCTCTTCTGACCTCCGCGGCATTGCACAACACGGGTGTACAAACTTGCATGCAGACAGTATATTCATACACATACAGAAATTAAAAAAAAAAAAAGAATCTTCTCTTTGTCCCAGTGTTCTAAAAATTCACAATGATGAAATAGACCCCTTGGTGTGGATCTGCTTCATCCATCAAAGGAAAGAGTGCCCACTTCTCTGGGCACTCTACTTTAGGGAGCCCCCTGCCATCCTCTAACCAAGCCTTATCCCATAGGACAAGGACTCTCTGGGACAACTCACAGCCCAGGCTGTGACAGTAACCCAGGTATATACCTAAAGCCCAGAATCCATGCCATATAACCTAACACCAGCTTCTAGGACCTGTGCTGGCAACTTCCTAGGTCTGTCTTCTAGGGGACCATAGATCACTACCCCCTGTTTTAGGTTCCCACATCTTATGGGGTTCTAAGTAATAGTTCTTTGAGGAAGACATGCTGAGAGCTGGCTGTGTAGAGAGGGGTGTCCATATGCATGCACTCTGGGACCCCTCATGATGTGGGAAGATCTAGGTGTTGGAGGAGAAAAGAGAAGGCAGGGAGCTGTCATCCCACCCACCCCATATGTTGGAGCAGAATTCCAAGGAGCATTCTCTTAGTGTATATGTATGTATGCGGTGTGTGTGTGTGTGTGTGTGTGTGTGTGTGTGTAGACCCAAGGTTGACATTGAGTGTCTTCTTTTTTTTTTTTTTTTTTTTGGTCTTTTCGAGACAGGGTAGCCCCAGCTGTCCTGGAACTCTCTCTGTAGATCAGGCTGGCCTTGAACTCACAAAGATCCACCTGCCTCTGCCTCCCAAGTGCTAGGATTAAAGGCGTGCACCACCACGCCCAGCTGAGTGTCTTCTTTATTCACTTTTTCCCTTATTTTTTGACACAGGATCTCCAACTGAACCTGGAATTCCCTGATTCGGCAAGACTAGCTGGCCAGCAAGCCCAGCAATCCGCCCCTCCCTGCTTCCTCAGTGTTTGGTTCACAGATGTGTGCTACCACACCAACTGTCTACAGCATACTGGATATCCTGACTCAGGTCCTCATGCCTACACAGCAAGCTATTTATCACAGACATCTATCTCCCCAGCTTTAAGCTTGTGCATTCTATATGGAGCCTGGACCTCTAGGGAATTAAGATTTGTCAAGGTAAGAGGATAGCATGTATTTACCTGATAACTAATTAGATTTTCAGGCATATTTGCTGTTATTGTACACTGGCCTAAGACCCTGTGGTAAACTTGACAATGCACACTGGTCAGTGTCCTCACATCTGGAATTTTTCATTTTTATTTATTAGTTTGGCTTTTATTTGTTTGCTTATTATTATTTTTTTTTTTTGAGTTCCTGACTGTCCTGGAATTTACTATATAGACCAGGCTAGCCTTGAACTCACAGAGATCTCACCTGCTTCTGTCTCCTGAGTGCTCAAATTAAAGGTTTATGCCATCACACCCAGCTAGTTTAGTTTTTGTTTTTGTTTTGTTGTGCCAGGGTCTCACTCTCTAGCCCAAGCCTGGAACTCATTATATAGACCAGGTTAGCTCTAATTTACATCCGTCTTCCTGCTTCTGTCTCACAGGCATTGGGGTTGCAGGTATGCCTCATCATGCCTGGCTTTTTTAACTTTTTTTTGAGACCTTTGAACTTGCTATGCAGTTGAAATGACCTTGAACTCCTAATCGTCCTGCCCTTAACTCCCAGTATTGGGATTATAAGGATGCACCACCATGCTGTTCAATGGTGACCTTTTTGAAGAACTGCCAGGCAGTTTTTTTTTGCCTTTTTTAAAATTTTTTATGTGTATGAGTATACTGTCTGCATGTAGACAGTACATTTGGGTGCACCCGTGTTGTGCAATACCTCGGAGGTCAGAAGAGGGTGACTGATGCCCCTAGAACTGGAGTTAAAGATGGTTCTTAGCCACCATGTTGGTGCTGGGAATCGAACCCAGGTCCTCTGCAAGAGTAGTTGGTGCACTTAACCACTGAGCCATCTCTCTAGCCCCTGCCAAGCAGTTTTCTACAGAAGCTTCACCATTTTACCTTCCCACCAATGAAGTATGAGAGCTCCCCTTTCTCTTCATCCTTGCAGACACTTTTTATCATCTGTTTTAAGTGGACCATCCTAGGGCTTGTGAAGTATTACTTCACTCTGACTTTGATTTGCATTTCCATGATTAATCTTACAGTTTCATGTACTCAGCCATTTTTATATCTTCTCTGGGGAAGTATCTATTTAGAAGTTCTCTACCCATTAAAGAATTTTATTTTATTTAGGAGTGCTGATTACGGGGGAAAAAAAAAAAAAAAAGGAGTGCTGATTAACCCCTGTAATCTCAGTAGTTGGAAGGTTGAGGCAGGAGGATTGCTAAGAATTTAAGACCATTGGGGCTGGAGAGATAGCCTAGCGGTTAAGAGCACCGACTGCTCTTGCAGGGGACCTGGTTCGATCCCCAGCACCCACATGGCGGCTAAGAACCGTCTGTAACTCCAATTCCAGGAGAACTCCAGTTCCAGGGGAATCCAACACCCTCTTCTGACCTCCTCGGCATTGCACTACACGGGTGCACAAACCTACATGCAGACAGTACACTCATACACATACAAAAATAAAAT
>VZQC01000763.1:1516526-1534438 GCA_009823505.1 Rhizomys pruinosus | reverse complement strand
TCTTTTTGAGACAGGGTCTCCCCATATCCCCAGCTGTCCTAGAACTCACTCTGTAGACCAGGCTGGCCTTGAACTCACAAAGATCTACCTGCCTCTGCCTCCCAAGTGCTAGGATTAAAGGCATGTACCACCATGCCTGGCTAGGTCTTCAGTCTTTTTTTATTTTTTTTAATTTTTTTGGTCTTCAGTCTTAACAGTACCTCTACAAGCCACTGAGCCATCTTGCTGGACTAAGATAGGTATTTTTTATTTTTTTAACTTTTTTTTTCTTTTTGTCTTTTCGAGACAGGGTCTCCCTGTAGCCCCAGCTGTCCTGGAACTCACTCTGTAGGCCAGGTTGGCCTGAACTCACAAAGATCTGCCTGCCTCTGCCTCCTGAGTGCTAGGCTTAAAGGCGTGCACCACCATGCCCCGCTGAAGATAGGTATGTTTTTTAAAGACTGTGAGTACAATAGATAACTTACCTAATGAAGAATCTTAAAAAAACAAAACAAAACAAAACAAAACAAAACTGATGCATAAAAAGGCACTGGAAAAGTTTGGGTAGAAAGAATAGTTGCTTTTTTTTGTTTCTGAATTATAAAGAAAGGGAAATTGACATTTAAATAGTGTTTCAGTTGCCATAATTAACATGGGCTTCTTTTCCTCATTTCCCGTGCTACTCTTCTATTCCTTGGCTTCTGAGATGTGTTTAGAATTTTGCATGAAAGCGTGATTGCAGAACCACACCAGGAATGAGATGGCTGGGTACCCCAACTGGGATTTCTGAAGCCTTGGCTGACTGATCTGTCATTTGGACACTGCCCCCAATGACACTTTTGGACAGCAGCCCAGCATCTGTAGAATGCTTGACATCCACATGTTTTCAATAACCTCTCTTCTTGCTCATTCCCTTTAAGGCTCTTCTGCGCTCGCGTGTTCTCTGTCAGCTCAGGCACATCAGATGCCTTGTAGCACGAGATCACCAAATACTGTGCTTCTGAATCCTTTCTATGGTGTGGGACTTCACAGTCTTGTCCTACCCAGCTTAGCTATCTCCATAACAGGCAGCCTCCCTAGACCCTGCACACAGTCTTCTGGTAGAGCTTAGCGAGGCTCAGGGAACTTTGCCTCGACATTCTGCTTGGCCCTTGGCCTTTGTTTGATTGTTTGAGACAGGGTCTCATTCTGTTGCCCAGACTGTCCTGCAACTCACTGCACTCTAGTTTGTTTGATTGAATGATTGGTTATGACAGGGGTTCATGGTAGCCCAGGCTGCCCTTGCCCTATGTATCTGAGGATAACCTTAAACTCCTAATCCTGGGATTACAAGTATGAGCCAACATGCCTGGTTCATTCCTCAGAGAAGAGCAACAAAGCCAAGTGGGGGACACTGACTGCTCTTGCAGAGGATCTGGGTTGTTAGCACCCACATGGCAGCTAAAAACTGTCTGTAACTCCAGTTCCAGGAGATCTGATGCCCTCTACTGAGCTCCACGGGCATTGCATGACATAGGTGCACTTGCATACATGCAGGCAAAATACTCATATACATAAAACAAAAATAAAAATACATTTTAAAAATTAAAAAGTTGAAACCACCAAGGCACTATAAATGATGACCCTTTCTTCCTTCCTTCTTTCCTTCTTTCTTCCTTTTCTTTGTTCCTTCCTTCCTTTTTTTTTTTTTTTTTTTTTTTTTTTTTTTTTTTTTTTTTTTTTTTTTTTTTTTTTTTTTTTTTTTTTTTTTTTTTTTTTTTCTTTCACACAACACACACCACGGGGGGGGGGAGAGAGAGGAGAGAGAAAGAGAGAGAGAGAGAGAGAGAGAAGAGAGAGAGAGAACATAATACTAGAAGTACATGCATCTAAGAGACTCAATTTCTTTCTGGTCTTTTTGGAACAGGGTCTCCCTTTAGTCCCCAGATGGCCTGGAGCTCGCTCTGTAGACCAGGCCAGGCCCTTGAAACTCATAGAGATCTGCTGCCTCTGCCTCCCAAGTGCTGGGATTAGGCCATGAGCCACGACACTGCTCTAAGAGAAATAGAAATTTCAAAAACATACAAATCACAAAATTGAATAAGACTGAAAGAGTAAGTAGAAAAATTCATGCACTTGGAAGGTGTATCAGGAGTATCAGGAATTCATGTACATCTTTAACAAAATGGAGAGTTTAAAGCTAGCTAGGGATGTAAGTGACCCTGTTTGAAAACACTAAAGAAGGGGCTGGAGAGCCGGGCATGGTATCTTTTTGAGTTTAAGGCCAGCCTGGCCTACAGAGTGAGGTTCCAATGGACAGCTGGGATACAGGAGACCCTGTCTCAAAAAGACAAAAAAATAAAAATAAAAATAAAAAAAGAAGGGGCTGGAGAGATGGCTCTTGGTTAAAAGCACTTCTGCTCTTTCAGAGGACCTGAGGTTCGATTCCCAGCACCCCAATGTGGCTAAGACCGTCTGTAACTCCCAGTCCAGGGGAATCCTATCACCCTCTTTTGACCACCGCAGCATTGAAGGACATGGGTCACCTGCCTACATGCAGCAGTACACTCTATACACCATAAAATAATAAAAATTAGGAGTTGGAGAGATAGCCTAGAGGTAAGAGTGCCGACCGCTCTTAACAGAGGACCGGGGTTCTGATCCCCCAGCCCCCACCCACATGGCAGCTTGATAGCCGCCTGAAACTCCAATTCCAGGAGAACTCCAAGTTCCAGGGGAATCCGATATTCTCTTCTGACCTCTGCGACAGAACACGGGTTCTGTTTGTGACACGGGTGCACAAACCCTGCAGCAGACAGCAGTACATTCATACTACGGAAATAAATTTTTATTTTTTACTTTATATTTCTTATTTTTTTGGTCTTTTGAGACAGGGTCTCCCTGTGCCCCACCTCTGGAAACTCCCTTCGTAGACCAGGCTTGCTTGTAAACTTCACAAAGATCCGCTCCGCCTCTGGCCTCCCAAGTGCTAAGGATTAAAGGCATGTGCCAACCACGCCTTTGCTCAGAATAAATTTTAAAAATTAAGAAAATAATAATAATAAATTAAAATTGAAAAAAAAAAAACTTAAAGNTTGCTGTGAGGCAAAATGAGTCCTCCCTCCCTTAACAGACGAGAAGGGGTCTAGAGAGATGGCTCAGTGGTTTAGACCACAGGCTGCTCTGAAGAGGAATGGCGGCAGTGCCCAGACCCACCACCTAATGCCAAGTTCCAGGGATCTGACCCCTTTCTTTTGGCCTCTTCAGGCACACACACACATGCTGTACTTACATACAAGTAGGGAAATCATTCATCTCCATAAACATAAAAATAAATAAAATCTTCACAACAAGGGCTGAAGTTAGGGCTCAGTGGTAGAGAGTTTGAAGACTTGGATTCAATTCCCAGTACAACATCCCTCACTCTCCCCTCCCCCCAAGAAAACCAGCAAATATGGAAGGGGGGATTGGGGATGGTGTACTGGGGAATTTTTTATCTCATACCAGGAGGCAGAGCCCGAAGATGTGTAGTTCAAGGCCAGCCAGGCCACACTAGTGAGTTCCCAGGCAGCTGGGGTCCTAGAGAGATACTGTCCTCAAAAAAAACAAAACAAAAAATTTTAAAAAAAAAAACAGGCAAACAAACAAAACCACAACCACAAAAAAAAACAGCAAAACTGTAACTTATTGGTAAAGCAAGACACTAATAATTAGTGATAATCAGAATCAAGAGCCATTGCTCACTCATTGGTTGGTCTTCATTTATTTCCACAGTGAACTCAGGCATGCCTGTGATGCTGATCACTGCCTGATGCACTGAAGTCAACACAGTGGTGCTTGTCTGTGGAAAAAGACAAACTTATTGTAGGTCAGCTTAGAAGGAGGCAGGGAGCCACAAGTCTGTCTCCTGGATCCAGGGATAGTGATCTAAATTAAGCATTCAGGGGAGCCCTACAGGGGGGATCTCTCTACCAGATTTAAAACTATACAGGGCTATAGTCACACAACCAGCTTGGTACTGGCCCCAAAACAAACAAGACCTGTTGGACCAAGGAAAAAAACTGAGATCCAAGCTTGAGCATGTTACAAATATTTCAGCCACCTCTGTTTGACAGAGGGGCCACGAGGACACACAGACTGGAGGGAAGACAGCATCTTCAGCCGGTGGTGTTGGCAAAACTGGATCATCACTTTTAGAAGAATAAAGTTAAAACTCCACCTCTTGCACTTTACAAAAGTAACTCCAGATGGACCACGTCCTCAATGTGAAAACCCAAGACCTCTGAAGGTGATAAAAGAAAAAAGTTGGCAGCAGCCTGCAAAACACAGGTGTAGGAAGGACATGCCTAAATATGACAGCAGCTGCACAGGAATAATACCCAATTGACAAAGGGGACCTCATTGAACTCAAAACTCTGTACATCAAAGGAAACAATTCAGGAACTAACTGAAGAGAAATCCTACAGAATGGGAGGAAACCATCACCGCAGATACATCTGACAAAAGATTGACTTCCAAAATATACATTCAACTACTTCAAAAAACGAGAAGACAGATAACCAAAAGCAATCACCTCAAAAGATGGTGAAAAGAGGCTGAACAGAGACTTCACAAGTGAGGAATAGGAGATGGCTGAGAAACATCTTAAACAATGTTCAGCTGGGCGTGGTGGCAATTTGCCTTTAATCCTAAGCACTTGGGAGGCATGAGGCAGGCAGATCCTCGGTGAGTTCAAGGCCCAGTTGGGTCTACACAGAGGGGACCTCCAGGTAGTTGGGACTAAAAGGGGACCCTGCCTCAACAAAAAAAAGTTCAACGTTGCGCTAATTAATTAAGGAAGTTCACATTAAAAGCACTTGGGATGTCACAATCCACATCTGATAACGACTGGCTAGGATCAAGAAAAACGATGATACCAAAGTGCTGGAGAGGTCGTGGGAAAGGGGAACACTCATGCTCTGCTGGTGGGAATGTAGACTTGTACAGCCACTATGGAAAGCCGTGTGGAGAACCCGTGGAAGACTCAAAATGAGCTTGCTCACCTGGACCAGTATTACCATTTCCTGGGTATATACCCAAGGGCCTCATCTTACTTCAGAGATGCATGTGCAGCCATGTTTACTGCAGTTCTGTTCACATAGCAAAAAGTGGAACCAATCCGTGCCACTCAATGAGAGGATAGAGAAAATGTGGTGATCTACACAATGGAGTTCTATGCAGCAGTAAAGAAAGATGACATCATGACTTGCAGGTAAATGGATGGAACGGAAGATATTATGTTAAGAGAAGCAACAATCCCAGAAAACAAATGACGAATGTGGATGTTAGCCCCCCAATTTACCTAGTTGTAAGTAATTTCTTGTGCAGGGCTCCTTGAGCTTTGTCCAAGTAGTGGGAGTGATGCAACTGCGAAACACACAAAAACAAAAACAACAACAACAAACGACCTGCATCAAAGAACGACTGAATTGGTTGAAATCTGGAGGGGTGGGGGGGTAAGGAGGGCGGGACCACGGTTCTAGATTTGATTTGTAACAACAATCTTGTACGATCTATATGAAAAATAAATTAATAATTTAAGCAGCCCGGTGAAGGATACAGAGCCGACTGGGCATAATGGGTATGTTGGTGTAATAATCCACCCCAAGTGCATTCTTCCTGGATCAGGTAATGGACGATGTTTTTTTGGGGGGGCATTTGTGCTGCCACTGTTGCTCTGCATTTGTTGAAAACAGACCTTGCTTCCACTGCAGGTCCTCGAGGACCTTTTGTGCTTCCTTGGAGTCTACTCGTTCACAGGAGATTTTTGGTTTCTCCCAAAGCTTAAGTTCATTTTGGGTCACATCCCAGGGCTCAATAACTTTTTGAAATAGGGAATTTTCCCTGTTATGATTCAGCTTTAGTGATTCAAATGTGTGTGTTTCTGTATGTACATGCATATAAGCATAACCCGTCCACAGAAACTCAGAGATTGATACTGAGTTTAAAAATTAAAGTTGGGAGGGCTGGACAATCCCCCCAATACAAACACAACAAAACCTATGGGATCCTTAAAAAGCAGTCCTAAGAGGGAAAGATTATAGCCCTGGTGCCTACATTAAAAAACCAAAAGAGCACAAGTGAATGAAAAACAAAAGCACTTGAGAGGCCACAACAGATGACCCTAAACTTAATAGACAGGAAGAAATAAGAAAAATCAGAGATAAACTCAATGAAATAGAACCAAAGAAAAAAATACAAAAAAATCAATGAATCCCAAAGTTGGTCTTTGAAAGAATAACAAGATAGACAGACCTCTAGCCCAGTTAAAACAAAAGAAAGAAGGAACAACTCCAAACTCAATACACTCCGTGATGAAAAGGAAAATATAACAGACAAGGAAAATCTCCAGAAAATCATATGGGATTATTACAAGAACCTATACTTTACCAAGTTGAAAACCTAGAAGAAATGGATGAATATTGGAAATCCTGGGAATCACCTTCAAAGCTCGACCAGGAAGAGATTGGCAGCTTAAACAGACCCATATATATATAGAAGACATCGAGGATGTAGTAAGAAGCCTTCCCAACTAAAAAAAGCCCAGGCCAGCTGGTTTTCACAGCAGAATTCTATTAAAACATTTAAACAGACCACAACACCCCTTATTACTGAAACTGTTTAGAAGGATACAATCCGAGGAATTCTCCAAATTTCCTTCTATGAGCCAGCATCATGCTATTACAAAAACCAGGCAAAAACCAGGCAAAGATACAAACCAAAAAGGAGAACAATAGACCCACTCCCCCCCCCCCCTAATGAACACAGATGCCAAAATTCTACACAGTTTTATACTAGCAAATTGCATACAGACCCACCATCAAAGAAGATCATCCATCATTGACCAAGTTGGCCTTCATACCAGATATGCAGAGATGGTTAACATATGAAAATCAATAAACCTCATCAAACACAACTGGAATTGAAAGACAAAAACCACACCATCATATCAATTGCTGCTGAAAACGCCTTTGACAAAATCCACATCCATTCATACTTAAAGCCTAAAGGGAATTGGATTGGAGGTGATCTTCTTCAATGTAATTAAAGCCATAACAGGAAACCCACAGCCCAATCTCATCCTAAACCAGGGAAATGACAGAAAAACATTCCTTTTGAAGGCTGCCCCCATCACCACTTCTCTTCAATATAGTGCTGAAAACACTGGCTATGAGCACTAAGGCAAGAAAAGGAAATTAAGGAGTACTAACTGGAAAAAGGGAAGTCAAAGTTATTTTATATTGCTTGATGATTGATTGTTTAATTAAGATGCTAAAACTCTACCAGAAAAACTCCTAGAATGATTACAGCTTCAGCAAATGGCAGATACAAAATTAACCTTAAAAAAAAATCAATGGACCTCTTTACACCAGCAACAATAACAAGCAATTGGACAAAGAATTCAAAGAGACCTTCCCACTCACAATAAGCCTCAAAAACCATAAAATATAGTAACAAACCTAACCAAACACACACTCAAGATCTCTACAAACAAAAATTAAAACCTTTAAAGAAAGACATTTTGAAGAAGACATCAGAAGTATGGAAAAACCTCCCATGTTCATGGATTGGGAAAATAAAAAATTGTAAAACTGTCCATTTTATCGAAACTCTTGTATAGATTTAAGCAATTCCAATCAAAATCCCCACGAGTTTCTTCATAGGCTTGGAACAAACAAAAGTCTTAAAATTTTGTTTTGAGAAACAAAAAGACCCTGAATAGCCAAAACAACCCTGAGTGGAAATAGTACACAGGGGGGATATCTATCACCAGAATTTCAAACTATACTACAGGCTATAGTCATTAAAAAACAGCTTGTTACTGGCCACAAAAACAGACCTGTTGACAATGAAAACAAAAACCGAAGATCCAAATCGTGAGCAACATACAATTTCAGCCATCTTATATTTGACAAGGGGGACCAAGAAGCCACAATGGAGAAAAGACAGCATCTTCAGCAAGTGGTGTTGCCAAAACTGGATCATCCTTGTAGAAGAATTGGAAATTAAACCTCTACCTCTTGCCTGTTACAAAAGTCAACCAGATGGATCAAAGGACTCAATGTGAAAACCCCAAACTCTGAACGTGATAGAAGGAAAAAATTTGCAGCAGACTTCAAGACATAGGCGTAGGAAAAGACTTCCTTAAATCAGACAGCAGTGCACAAGACTTAAGGTTGACAATTGACAAATGGGGACCTCATTAAACTCAAAAGCTTCTGCAAAATAACAATCAGTGAAGTGAAGAAAAAAAAAAAAGTGAAGAGAAATCCCACAGAGTGGGAGGAAACCTTCACCGCAGATACATCTGACAAAGGCATTGATTTCCAGAATATATAACTACTCAAAAACACAAAGAAAAAAGAAAACAAATGCCCCCTTCAATATATTGAGCAAAGCGCTGAACAGATACTTCACAAGTGAGGAATTAGAGATGCTGCGATAACCACCTTAAGAAGTGTTCAACATCACTAATCATTATGGAAATCAAACTCAAAAACCATTTTAAGAATCATCTTACTCCACGTAAGACTCTTTTGGTTAGGATCAAGAAAACAAATGCTACCAAGTGCTGGAGAGTTGTGGGGAAAGAGGGAACACTCATCCACTGTTGTTGGGAATGCAAACTCAGCAGCCACTATGGAAAGCAATGTAGAGAAACCCTTGGAAGACTTGGAATGAACTTGCCCACCCTAACCCAGCCATCCACTCCTGGGCATGTACCTCAAGAACTCACCCCACGCAGAGATACATGCACGGCCATGTTTATTTCCGCTATCTTCATGATAGGGATGAGCTGGAACCAACCCAAATGCCCCTCAACTGATGATGGAATAGAGAAAATGTGGTAACCTCTACCACAATGGAGTTCTATGCAGCAGTAAAGATAAGTGACATCATGAGCTTTGCAGGAAAATGGTTGAAGCTAGAGGACATCATTGCTGAGTGAAGTACACAGACCCAGGAAAAAGGAACGATGAATGGTATACCTCACCTGTGGAGTTATTGCCACTACCTAGTTTTAAGTATTTCTTGTGCAGGCCCCCTTGAGCTTTTGTCCCAAAGCAGTTGGGAGTGACGATGCGTATTGGAAACAACAAACAACAGAAAGGGCTGTATTGAAGAACTGACTGAAAACGTGAACTTCGTCAAAAATACAGTCAACTTCCTCAGGGAAAAAATTGAAAAAGACTGAAAAAAAAAAAAAAAAAAAAATGTTTGGCAGAACGCATGAACTAGAGTGGGGTGAGGGGAATGGGGGCAGGGGTCTAGAATTGTTAAAAAAATAAAATAAATTTATAAAACAAAAAAGCGAAATGAACGCTTATAAGATTTTGTGTCCCTGGGTAGGACTTTCTACATTAAAACTCCCCTGCTCAGACTCCAGGTAGATCAAGGCAGAAGAGGGAGCAGAAAAAATATAAGAGCCAAATACTAGGAAGGAGGCCTCTGAAATGTCTTCTGGACATGAAATGGCTTCTGTATTCATGAACTCACAGCAGTGATGACAGCATGCACAAAAACCCATGCTGCGAAGCAGATAAAACCCAGAAAGAACTGGGGACCTGACACATGAGCCAAACATTTGGCTGCAGGCAATCAGCAGCCTGATCACTGCCTAGGTGAGGGTATCTCTTTTAAGGGAGTGATGCTAGACATGATGAATAGGCTCTAACAGTCATCTGGATAGACAAACAACTTGAAAAATCCTTAACATATAAGTTTGGTATGAACAGGGGAGTCTAAATATGATAAGATGAATTGCATGAAATCAGAAAAAAAAAATCACTTAACAATAACACATGAAAAGCAGGCAAATCAAATCTCATGGCTTAGAAGAATTATACAGAGAGGTTTGTGCCTGAACAAGATCCATTCTGCTAACCATGCCTGTGTAACCATGCCTCTGTGAGTTTGTTCAAGGCCAGACTGTTCTACCTAGTGAGTTCCAGGACTAGCTGGGGTTTCAGGGAAGACCCTGTCTCAAAAGACAAAAAAAATGGATGTGTCCTATCTTATATTAAGAGTAGTTTTCAATTGCCATTTTCCACACATAGAACTATTTTCTACCTGAGATAGATTACATATTTTCTAAAACTTAGTAAGACTTTTATTTTATTATATTATTTATTTTTTTTATGTGTATGAATTTTACTGTCTGCATGCAGGTCTGTGCACCCGTGTCGTGCGATGCCGCGGAGGTCAGAAGAGGTTCGGATTCCCCTGAACTGGAGTTCTCCTGGACGGAGTCACAGACGGTTCTCAGCCGACCATGTGGGTGGGGGATCGAACCCGGGTCCTCTGCAAAGCGGTCAGTCGCTCTTACCCGCTAGGCCATCCTCCAGCCCCATCTAAAAGTTAGTAAGACTTTTAAATCAAGGATAAAAAAAAAGACCTATGATGAATACAAAAAATAAGTTAGGAGCCTAATTCTCTACTTCCAGATTCATTAGATACAATTTTCACACTTTGGGGTTTAAATGGGATTCCTCTGAGTTGGGGCTGGCTCAGCAGCAGACCACAGGCTCAAGCCACACAAAGCTCTGGGTCCAAAACAGCACAATATGACAAAGAAATTTGAGACAGTATTTCCCTGTAGCCTCCGAATGGCCTGGGACATGTTATGTTAGACCCGCTTTGATCTCACAGACATTCACCTGGAATCTGTCCCTGGCTTTATTGTATTAAAGATATGCCACCACGTGCCTGGATACAAAACAAAACTATTAAGGACGTTTAAAACTATATTTATTGGTGATGGATGCTTCTGCTTTAAGTAGACAGTTTCATACATGCTTTCATTGTTAACTTGGACTTGAGGGTGAATATATAAAAAAACAATAGAGTAATTTTCTGTGTTCTTCCTGCTTGTTATCTAGATATCTTGAGAGAACTGTCTTTCTAGTAGGAATTTTATCTGCTACAATGTGGGTGACATTACAGAACTACAAACAAGCACAATACTAGACCAGTTCTTCCACTCACTGCTTAGCTCCTCACTGTGAACATGCCATGTGTCCATTTTGTATTTAGTATAACTGGAGGACAGAGTCTCCAAGGTGACCAAGGTGGCCTCAAACAGCTACAGTCAGCCCACGCAACACGCGCTCATCGCATACGCCCCCCAGCGTGCTGAAGAGCTCCCATGCTTCATCCCAGAGTTTAACGAAATATGTGTCCATCCACCTACCCTGGCACCCATAATACTTCACTGTGCTTTCTTGCCCATACTTTTTACCAACAGCTTCATGTACTGGCTTCACAAATGTTCAAAATCAAAACAGGCAAGTTAGTATACTCATTAATACCAGCAGATAGAGAGGCTGAGGCAAGAGGATACCATACACCTTGGCGCCCACCCCCTGCTGGAAAAGTACCCAAGTCTAAAGCTCAAATTACTACAAATATTTAAAAACAACATTGGGAGTGGGAGGGAACACCAATATTCTTTCAGGACAGGTCACCCCTGGCTCCCAACAGAAGCTGCTGTCCATGGTCCTTAAACAGAGCTACTAAGAATGCCTTGCCCCTGGAAGTAGGGTCTGAATGCTGTGGGGTTGTGAATCGAGGGGCGACATCTCATCAGTAACTAGCTTCTTGATTCCTTTGCAGTGATGGAAACTCACACGGTGGAGGAGACTTGCCTGGGAAGACAATCACCAAGCCACACACTTGGTGGACAACAGAGCTCAGAACTTCTCAAGCCCTGTCCCCACTTCTCTGAGCTAAATGCAGCAATCGATTTGGGGAACATGTCAGTAAAAGCTCAGTTTTACAAAACACCAGAGCTCTTGGCCTTGCCTCCAGCTCACATCCTGGAACAAGAAGAGAATAAAATTTGGATGAGATTAAAGCTGAACTTTCAAATCCTCTGGTTTCATGTGAGAGCTCAACAGAATACCAACACCATTCATGGGTCCCTTTAGCTACCAATTCTGGGTCAGGAGGACCAAGGGACACTTGAAAATGGGGTGGAGTCCAGCATTGACTTTGCAGGCATCACTACAGTTGTGGCTGACATTCATCTTCCTGAGCTGTTCAGCTTCCTCACAGAACTGGACCAATTCCAAGATCCCATGAAAAGCAAAGTCTGCACCACCATCCAAGGGAATCAGGCACAGGAAGGGTCAACTCCCTCAAAGAGTCCCAGAGAGAACAAGAATACAGCCTCTGAGATGCTTGATGGAGCTCCCCATGCCAAAGTCCCATGGCAAGACCCAGCATGCTTTGCAGAAGGAGAAGGGGCTGAAGACAGTGCTGGGGCCAGAGAGAGACCAGCTGAGAACAAACCCAAGTACTCAGATGACACAGCTCAGCATGCTACACCCAACAGCAACAGCAAAGCTAAGGGTCATGGGCAAGAAATGACCAAAATGTCTGAGAAAACAACACAAAGAAAAGCAAAGAGTGTAAGCAGGCAAGAACCAAAGCGAAGGCAGAAGAGAAGCCAGCCATGTCCAAGATGAAGAGGAAGAGGAATCCCCTTGAGCTCAGCAAAGAGAGATTTAAAACGCCTCGGACCCACCTGGGCATGTGCATGCTGGAGTCCATGCAAGTCTTTCATGCACTGGGGAAGCAGCCTGAGAAGAAAACCGCCTCTCATGGTGTGGGAGATGCTGGAAGCAGCACAGAGCTGAGAGCATGTCCTACTACCACATCCAGCTAGGTATCCCACACAGGGGGAAAGGTCCTGAGAAAATCCAGGGCATATCCCAGAATACTGAGAGCACTGCTGAAAAGGACCATCCATCTCCCTCCCGGGACCAGGGAAGGTCAAGTTGGTGCCTCTCTGCCTTTCCCTGTCCTGGACAAGCCTTAAGTGCAAAATGTGTCATTTCGCTGCTTTACCTGGCATCATGCAAGCCTGTTGCAGCCTGCCCTGCCCAGCCTCACTCCAACACAGCTCAGCCTCCCAGGGTCAATCCATCTCAACTGCCTCTGTCCAGCACATCTCTGATGGGTCCTGCCAAGCCAGCTCTGACAATTTCCACTAGTAACACCAGACCTGGTGTGATGAACCCCACCCAGTCCAGCACTGTCCCTCAGTCTAGTGCTTTCAGGCCTGCACCCCACAAAGTATCATCTTACATGTCCTTCCAGAAGGAGCCTATTTCTGCTGCTCTAATGAAGCCCTGGAAACCGATAAAGCCTCAATCTCAGTATCTCCTGCAAGACTTCTGCTGACAAACACTCCCATGGAGGAAAGTGGACATCCCTGGGCCAGGCCATATTGCACTCCATCAGAAAAGCACAGAGATTGAGCAGAAGCCATGAAGAGGCAGGCTCAACAGGAGCGTGAGGTGCCAAGTACACTGCTTTGGGGAAACTGCAGTTTTTCCTTCAGACGGAAAAGGATATGGACATTTCTATTATGGCTATGCAATGGAAGAACTACCAAGACTGTGAGAACAAAGTGGATCTGCACCTAGATATGCAGAGATAGAGATACATATGTAGATGTATACATAGAAATAATTAAATTTGAAATGTTTCTGTGTTAATAAACGTGTATCTGTAAACATGTGTAGATATTCCCATAATAAATATCTCGAAGTTAATTAAATTAACTGAATATAATTCAGTTCTTCATTGAGTAATATATTTTATTTTACTTATAACTTTGATATTTTTTATTTTTTTTTAGGTATATGAATGTACTGTTTGCATGTAGGTTTGTGCACCTGTCGTGCCATGCCGCGGAGGTAGAACGAGGGTGTCGGATTCCCCCTGGAACTGGAGTTCTCCTGGAATTGGAATTACAGATGCTTCTCAGTCACCAGTGGGTGCTGGGGATTGAACCCGGGTCCTCAGCAAGAGCGTTAGGCACTCTTAACCACTAGGCCATTCTCAGCCTGATATTATTAAAGTTTCAACAGAACATATATATATATATATATATATTAGATTCTATTTATATATATTCAGGAAATAGATAAATTACATAAATATGTAGGGTATGAGAAACAAACAATATAGTAGACAAACAATGGAAAATGATCTTAAATTCTTAATATTTTGAAGACTTAACAAAAATTGAATATAAAAGTGTAATTATTTTGGTGTGTTGATTTGTTTTTCCTCATAACTATGATATTTAAGTTTAAGGAAATGTCAAATATAAGGAAAACTCAGGAAATATTTATGTTAAATATTATCAAATAATAAAATATGGTTGTATTAAAAATTCTTCTTGCGAATTTAGGACCAGTGTCTCGATTGAATTTAAAGAGTGTAGAATTAGATCATACTGAACATTGACCAGAGTCTTCTCCCTTCTCCTCACTCTCACACTTGGGACTTCTTCCCAGTCCTCAGTCATCATTATTCTGTTGCACAGCTTTGATTGTAATTAAATAAAACATATACATATAGATTTCCTGTATGCAAGTAACTATAGAAATGACAGGAGGAAACATAGGATATTTTATATTCTGAGATGGGCTTAATTTGATAAATAGGATTATGTGTAAGTGCATGCATTTTCTGGCAAACTATATAGCTTCTTGATGGTTGGTAATATTTGTATTTTATAGACAGATCCTATTTTCAATATCCATTCTTCTGGTCTGGACACAATTTACACTCCTTACCTATTGTGTAAATTGCTAGAAACAACAATGATGTGTAAGTATCTCTGTCATTTGTTGTCTGGAGTGGATAGCTGGTCAGATGGTCAATCTTGTTTGTTTTTGTGGTGGCCCTCCATCCTGATATCTGTAGAGGCTGGAATTGTTTACAATCTGATCATTACTGTACAAAGGTTTCTTTGTAGTATATCTCTTGCCTAGGATTTTCTTTTTTTTACATTTTATTTATTCTGTATGTGTATGACGGTACTGTCTGCATGTAACTTTGTGCACCCATGTCATGCAATGCCGCGGAGGTCAGCAGAAATGTGTTTGATCCCCTTGGAACTGGAGTTTCAGACGGTTCTCTGGCCACCATGTGGTGCTGGGGATCGAACCTGGGTCATCTTAAGAGCGGTCGGCACTCTTACCGATCGGCCATCTTCTCCAGCCCAGGATTTTTTTTTTTTTTCTTAAAGCTGACATTTGGACTGAACTGATGGAATTCATGAAGTTTTAATTGAAATACTATAATTCCTCTGAGTTTGGAAATATCTATGTTTTTTGCACACATATTCCATGTCTGAGAACTGTCCTTTAATTTATCCACTTATAGACTTGGCTGCTCTATTTCTTATAGCTTAGATGTTTTACTTCATATGATCTATATATTAATCCTTTGTCATATGTAAAATAATAGCCAGATTCTCCCTCACCGTGTCGGTTGTGGCTTTCTTTTTTTTTTTTACAGTAATATTTCCTTGCTTTGCAAAGCTTTTGCTTCAATGAGGACCATTTCTTGCCTGGTTTCTTTTTATTATTTTATTTAATTTATGTTTACTTTTATTATTTTATTTTTCGAATTGCACCTCCATGTATGTAAGTGTACTTGGTATTGTATAATGCCTGCAGATGACGAGGAGGGTATTAGATACACGGAAACTGGAGTTATGGATGGGTTTTGTCAAGCTATCATGTGGGTCCTGGGAAGCAGTCTCTGGTCCTATGAAAGTGCACCCAATACTCTTAATAACTGTGCCAGGATTTCTTGTATGACTGAAGTCCTATTTAACAACTGCCTTTCACTATACCTTGCACTTGTTTTGATTACTTTTTCTCTAAAAGTTTCAGAATCTCAGATATTTTATTGAGGCCTTTGCCCCCATTTACTTTTGTACTAGGCGAGAGACAGGAATTTAGTTTATTTCTTATATACATGAACATGTAATTTCCCCACCACAATTTTTTTTATTTTTGAGAGGCTGGTTTTATTCAAGGTACATCTTTAACAGTTATAAAAAATAATGTAGCCATGGCTGGTTGTGTCTATAACTTGGAACCTGAATTCAGTTCCTTTGATAGACATGTCTGTGCTGTGAGAACTGTGCTGTGACTGCCACTGTGGCTCTCAGCATAGCTCGATATGATATTGATATCGAGTATCCTGATACAGCAGTGTATTACTGGTCATGATATCGTACACACTCTGTTGTATTTTGTGCTTCCATATGAATGTTAAGGTATATTTTCTACATTGGGAATAATGTCATTGGAAATGTATTGGGTATTGGAATCCACCTGCAGATTGATTTTGATATTGTCACAATTTTCACAGTATAACTTCTTCCAACAGTAAGCATGCATGGTCTTTGAACTTTCTGTTGTCTGCTGTAGAGCTTTCATAGTGGTCATGAATTCTTGGTATGGACATCTGGTCTCACCTTTCTTGACTGATTGAACCTTTTCTTGCTATTACCTCACCTTGTCAGGCTGTGGACTAGCTGAATGGGTGTTTGATCTTGGGATAAGTTTGTGTTGACATGTGAATGAGCTATCAGATGTGTTCTCTGCACTGATAGGAATATGTGCCCTTCTTCACATAGGAACAAACCTTCTATAGAGTTAGGGAATTCTTACTGACAAAATTCAGAAATGGTAGAGGGCTCACAGGGTTCTATAAGTCTTTGTGAGTGAGGGTCTGGGGTCACAGTGTGATCCAGAGGAGAGATATTACACCAAACTAAGACAGAAGAGGGTTAGACTAGGGTTGAAGGATAAAATGGAGTGGATTTTCAGGACCCTTTGTAGTCCCTAGGCAGTTTGTAGGTGAAGTGTTGGTAGCTGGAGAGGGATAGGCAAGCACCAGGAATTTCCATCTGGAAAAGGAAGGGTCCTGGGATTGAGAGTCAAACTTGTGGTACCGTCAGTGGTATAGAGGGAGGGGTATTTATCTGAGTGTGATTTAAAGAATTATTACTGGGTACAGAGAAAAAAAAAAAACAAAATTAAGAGGACAAGAGATAGTAATGAGTTCATAAAGGAAAGTAAAGAGGAAAAAAGAAAATATGGTGTGTGTGTGTGTGTGTGTGTGTGTGTACACAAAAATATGTATGTTGGTAATGGTGAGCCTGTGGACATCAGAGGACAGCTTTCAGAAATGAAGGAAGAAAGGAGTCTTGCCTATCACTTTGCTTGTAGGCAGAGTCTCTCTTGTTTCTGCCTATTCACTGAGTACTTCAGGCTGATCCTAAAGTTTCTGGCCAATTCTCTTACCTCTACTTTTTTTTTTCTTTTTTGGTCTTTTTGAGACAGGGTCTCCCTTTAGTCCCACCTGGCTTGGAACTCACTATGTAGACCAGGCTGGCCTTGAACTCACAGAGATCCACCTGCCTCTGCCTCCCAAGTTCTGGGATTAAAGGTGTGCACCACCACGCACCACTGGCCTCTACTTAACTTGTCATAGGAGCACAGGGATCACAGACACAACTGTATCCAGATTTTTTTTTGGGGGGGGGTCTTTTTGAGACAGGGTTTCCCTTTAGTCTCAGCTTGCCTGGAACTCGCTTTGTAGACCAGGCTGGCCTTGAACTCACAATCTGCCTGCCTCTGCCTCCCAAGTGCTAGGATTAAAGGCGTGCGCCACCACACCCGGCTGTATCCAGATTTTTATGTGGGTTTCAGATGCCAAATTCAGATTGCCAGGCTTGGCCACAAGTGTCTTTATCCACAGGGCCATCTCTACAACCCTTGTTAGGTGCTTTTATTTTATTTTATTTTTAGGTGCTTTTAACCCATTGGTTTCTGTCTGCACAAAATGGTCCTCTTTATTTCTGGTAGTATTCGTGACTCTGGAACCTGCTTTGTTTGATAGTAATACAGTCACCCAAGCTCCCTTCTGAGTAGTGTTTGCATGATATTTTCAGCCTTTTTTAAAAAAAACAACTGTCTTTCTAAGTAAATATAGCCGGGCATGGTGGCGCACGCCTTTAATCCTAGCACTTGGGAGGCAGAGGCAGGCGGAACTTTGTGAGTTCAAAGCCAGCCTGGTCTACAGAGTGAGTTCCAGGA
>VZQC01000763.1:1491038-1513483 GCA_009823505.1 Rhizomys pruinosus | reverse complement strand
AGATCCACCTGCCTCTGCCTCCCAAGTTCTGGGATTAAAGGTGTGCACCACCACGCACCACTGGCCTCTACTTAACTTGTCATAGGAGCACAGGGATCACAGACACAACTGTATCCAGATTTTTTGGGGGGGGGTCTTTTTGAGACAGGGTTTCCCTTTAGTCTCAGCTTGCCTGGAACTCGCTTTGTAGACCAGGCTGGCCTTGAACTCACAGAGATCTGCCTGCCTCTGCCTCCCAAGTGCTAGGATTAAAGGCGTGCGCCACCACACCCGGCTGTATCCAGATTTTTATGTGGGTTTCAGATGCCAAATTCAGATTGCCAGGCTTGGCCACAAGTGTCTTTATCCACAGGGCCATCTCTACAACCCTTGTTAGGTGCTTTTATTTTATTTTATTTTTAGGTGCTTTTAACCCATTGGTTTCTGTCTGCACAAAATGGTCCTCTTTATTTCTGGTAGTATTCGTGACTCTGGAACCTGCTTTGTTTGATAGTAATACAGTCACCCAAGCTCCCTTCTGAGTAGTGTTTGCATGATATTTTCAGCCTTTTTTAAAAAAAACAACTGTCTTTCTAAGTAAATATAGCCGGGCATGGTGGCGCACGCCTTTAATCCTAGCACTTGGGAGGCAGAGGCAGGCGGAACTTTGTGAGTTCAAAGCCAGCCTGGTCTACAGAGTGAGTTCCAGGATAGCTGGGGCTACAGGGAGACCCTGTCTCGAAAAAGACTAAAAAAAAAAAAATTCTAAGTAAATATAATGAAATCTTAAAAGGAATTAGAAATTAAAATTTCTTTTTTTTTTAATTTTTTTTTTATTTATCTTTGTATGTGTATGAATGTACTGTCTGCATGCAGGTCTGTGCACCCGTGTCGTGCAATGCACGCAGAGGTCAGAAGAGGGTCTCGGATTCCCCTGGAACTGGAGTTCTAGACGGTTCTTAGCCGCCATGTGGGTGCTGGGGATCGAACTCGGGTCCTCTGCAAGAGCGTCAGTGCTCTTAACCGCTAGGCTATCTCTCCAGTCCCAGAAATTAAAATTTCTTGAGGCATGAATGGTGGCACGTGCACTTAATGATCCCAGCACTGCCTGGTGTGGTGGTGCACCCCTTTAATCCCAGCACTCAAGAGGCAGAGGCAGGCGGATCTCTGTGAGTTCAAGGCCAGCCTATTCTACAAAGTAAGTTCCAGGCCAGTTGGGGCTATAGGGAGAAAAAAAAAAAAGAGAAAAATCATAAAAAGGAGGCAATTTTGAAAAATGACTTAGACTTAATGTACATATTAGCTTATTACCATAAACAAATTTTATTCAGTAAATTCTATCCCACAAGATAAAAAAAAAAATAGTAACAAGACAAAACTAAACATAGAACATTTGCCTTAGGGGTTGAGTGCTACTGAATATTCAGGAGACCATAATATCTTATCTTATACAAACTATTCCAGAAAAAAAAAAGAAGGAAAGCAATGCACATCGTTTTATGAGACAAGGACAATTTGAATGGAGGAAATTACAACCCAGTATCATTTATGAAACTAGGGGCAGAAATCCTAAATAAATATTAACAAACCAGACCCAGGAATATATTAAAAATGATAACAGAAAAACAAACTCACAATCAAATTAAGATCATATAAGCCTTTATCCCAGGAATAAAATGAGGGTTGAACATTAGAAAAGCTTCCAGTGAGTCTCAGGCATTAGCAGATTCAAGGAGAAAATATGGAGATCCTTTGAAGTTTAAGAGAACTAACTGGTTGATGAATTCACTGCTCTTTTTGATTGTTATTGTTTTACTTTTGAGACAATCTCATTTGATGCAGGTTGACTCCCTATGGAGCCAGAGATAAGCTTGAACTTCTTTTTTTTTGGTCTTTTTGAGACAGGGTCTCCCTGTAGCCCCAGCTGTCCTGGAACTCACTCTGTAGACTAGGCTGGCCTTGAACTCACAAAGATCCACCTGCCTCTGCCTCCCAAGTGCTAGGATTAAAGGCGTGTGCCACCACGCCCCACTAAGCTTGAACTTCTGATCTTGCTATCTTTTTTTTAATACATTTTTTTAAATTTTATTTATGTGTATGAATATACTGTCTGCATGCAAGTCTGTGCGCCCGTGTCGTGCAATGCCGCAGAGGTCAGAAGAGGGTGTCAGATTCCCCTGGAAATGGAGTTCTCCTGGATTTGGAGTTTCAGACGTTTCTCAGCCGCCATGTGGGTGCTGGGGATCGAACCCGGGTCCTCTGTAAGAATGGTCGGCGCTCTTAACTGCTAGGCCATCTCTCCAGCCCCCCCTTTTTTTAAAGAAGGAATGAAACATGAGCAGATTTGTATTTTATTTATTTTTTATGTGTATGAGTGTACTGTCTGCATGTAGGTTGGTGCACCCGTGTGGTGCAATGCCGCAGAGGTCAGAAGAGGGCATTGGATTCCCTGGAACTGGAGTTAAAGACGGTTCTTAGCCACCATGTGGGTGCTGGGAATCGAACCCAGGTCCCCTGCAAGAGCATTCGATGCTCTTAACCGCTGAGCCATCTCTCCAGCCCCTGATCTTGCTATCTCTAACTGCTGGAGTGCTGGGATCACAGACTTGTACCACCACCCAACCCTTTTAGACTGTGTACATGCAATGGTGTGAATGTGGAGGCCAGAGGACAACTTTTGGGAGTTGTCTCCTTCCACCATGAGGGTCCCAGTAATCCAACTCAGATCATCAGGTTTGGCAATAAGCACCTTTACTTACTAAGCCATCTCAATAGCCCTTCATCACTATTTTTGATAACTCTTTTGATAAGTTCCCTACCTGAGAAACGATATCTAGTGTGGAACCTAGAATACTTTATTGCCATCAGATTCTAATATTCTCTCCCAAACTGCTTCCTTTGGGGGGGGGGCGGGTGGAGGTTGGATTTTTGAGACAGGGTCAGTTAGCCTGGAACTCAGTATGTAGACCAGGCTGGCCTTGAACTCACACAGATATGCCTGCCTCTTCCTCCTGAGTGCTGGGATTAAAGGCGTGTGCCACCACACCCAGCCTCCATTCATTTTTTGTTTGTTTGTATTTGTCTTTTGGTCTTTTTGAGACAAGGTCTCCCTGCAGCCCCAGCAGTCCTGGAACTTGTAGGCCAGGCTGGCCTTGAACTCACAGAGATCCACCTGCCTCTGCCTCTGCCTCCTGAGTGCTGGGATTAAAGGTGTGCACCACCACACCTTGCCTGTTCTGTCTTTTCCATCTCAGAGAATAGCAGCTCCCATCTTCCACTGCTTAGATTAAAATTTGCCCTATCCTCGGTCCTTTCCTTTGCTTTACCATTTCTGACTCATGAGAAAAGCAAATTGACCCTTCCTTCAAAATGTATCCAGCATCCAAGCACATTTCCCCACCTGTACCTTTCCGTGGCCACCTAGTTCCAGCCATCACCACCTCGTTATAGTGGAAGTCTCCTTCCAGAAATTTAATGCAGTCTTCAAAGAGACCTTTCTTTCTTACTTTTTCTTGTGTGTATAATCCTGGTGAAGATTGAACCCAGGTCCTTACATGTGCTGGGCAAAGGCTCTATCACTGACCTACATCCCCGGCCCCAAAGGGATTTTTTGTGTGTATATATGTTTCTGTGTGTGCAGGTACATGTGAGTGTCCATTGAATATAGCACCTGGAAATCAACCTCAGGTGTTATTCCTCAGGCTCCATCCACTTTTTTTTTTGTCTTTTTGAGACAGTGTCTCCCTATAGCCCCAACTGGCCTGGAACTCACTATGTAGACCATGCTGGCCTTGAACTCACAGAGATCCACTTGCCTCTGACTCCCATGTGCTGGGATTAAAGGTGTGTGCCACCACCACCACACTCCGGGCTTTACAATGATGACCAGCTACTATAGCTCTGAGCTCTATCCCCAGCCCTCTTACTCTTAATTTCAAGATAGCATCTCATTATGCTACCCAGGCTGGTCTTGAACTCATTCTGTAGCTCAGAAGGCCCTCTTGTCCTAGCCTCCTGAGTGTGTGTGTGGAGTGCTAACAGGCTGTACCACCAGACCATCTCTTTTTCTCCCTCTCTCTCCCCTTCCTTCCTTCCTTCCTTCCTTCCTTCCTTCCTTCCTTCCTTCCTTCCTTCCATCCTTCCTTCCTTCCTTTTCCTCCCATTCTTCCCTCCTTCCCCTCCCCTCCTTCTTCCTTCTCTTCTTCCTCATCCCCCTCTTCCTCCTCCTACTTCTCCTGCCTCCTCCTCCTCCTCCTCTTCCTCCTCCTCCTTCTCCATTATAGTCTATTCTTTCTCAGTTACCACTTACCTTCCTCTAACCTAGTGTAGAATGTATTTGTTACAAGAATTATTGATTGATTGCCGGGCGTGGTGGGGCATGCCTTTAATCCTAGCACTTCGGAGGCAGAGGCAGTGGATCTTTGTGAGTTCAAGGCCAGCCTGGTCTACAGAGTGAGTTCCAGGACAGCTGGGGCTACAGGGAGACCCCGTCTCGAAAAGACCAAAAAAAAAAAAAAACAAAAAAAAAGAATTATTGATTGGCTATCTCCCTAGGATCTCCCTACAAAGGGTAAAGACTTTTTACTGTTCTATTCACCGATGTATTGTAAGTTCCTAGAACAGTTCTGGGTCAGGGAAAGCTCGTCATAAATATTAAATGTAATATTTATGTGAATATTTTAGTGAGTGAATGGCTGTGAAAATCAGGACCATTGGAGAATCTGGACCAGAAGAATGTCATGGTCTGGTTTTTATTTCTGAACACCCACTTTGAGCACTGGGATCACAGGCTATAGTGGGGCAAGGTGGGAACTAGGAGACAAGCAGGAGTGAATTCTCACAACCTAGGCACAAGATGTCAGTAATCTGGACCAGAGAAATATTAGTGGAAGTGAGACTTTGAGCATATCTCAAACACATAGAGCCTTGAGGTGTTTTTGTTTTTGTTTTTTGCCTCAATGAGAGAAACTGAGAACCAAGAAGTTTGGCCTAGGAGACAGTTCAGCAGGTAAAGCATTAGCCATGGAAGCCTGATGGCATGAGTTTATATCCCCAGATCCCACATAAAGCCAGGAGCAGTAGTGCATGTGTCTGTAATCCTATGGCAGATTGGAGGTCGAGACTGGAGACTCCCCCAGAAGCTCACAAGTCAGCTAGCCTGGTGTTTGGAGCTGGGAACAATGAGGGAGAGACCCTGTCTCAAAGTGGAAGGTGAGAACCTACACTAGAGTTGTTCTCTGACCTCCTCAGATATGCTGTGTCTCACACACACACACACACACACACACACACACACACACACACGAATGTCTCCGAGGTTTTCAGCCTGAGTAGAAGAATTGAGTCACCATCAACCAAGAACAAAAGGACATGGGTAGAAAAGGTTTTGTAGAAGGACCTACCTATTAGCAGGCCAGTTTGAGATTATGTTAGTCTTGAGATGTCCACCTGACCAAAGTTATTGAGAAAGAAGCAGTCATTGCTTATACTCGAAACTGCTAATAGGTCAGGAAGAAAAATGAAAGATTGAGGTGATGGCTCAGTTGATAAAGTACTTGCAACAAGCAAGAAGTGAGTTCAATCGCCAGCACCTATGGAACAGCCAGCAGTGGCAGCGCATGTCTATAATTTCACGCTGGAGGAATAGACAGGATGCTACTGTGGGGCTTGCTGACCAGCTGTTGTAGGTCAATTGATGAGTTACAGGTTTGGTGACAGAACCTGTCTCAAAAAATCAGGTGGAAAATGTTCAAGGAGATGCCTGATGCTGATGCTGATCCCTGGCCTCCCAATGCATGTACATATAGGTACACATGCATCTGCACACACATGCATACCCACAAGTAAAATAAAAAATAATAGGATGGAGGGTAACTACTAGATTAGCGGCTTTGTGGATACCAGCATCCTTATCTGGTATAGTTTCAATGGAATGATGGAAATGAAATTTATCTATAATGGGTTAAGAAAAAATGAACTAAAAATAAAGAAAAGAAAAAATGTAGTTTCCAGGCTTACTCCATCTTGGAGTAAATGGTACTGGACTACCTGGGGCCTAAAAGAATGCAGTGGCCAGCCGGGCGTGGTGGCGCCTGCCTTTAATCCTAGCACTTGAGAGGCAGGAGGCAGAGGCAGGTGGATCTTTGTGAGTTCAAGGCCAGCCTGGTCTACATAGCGAGTTCCAGGATAGCTGGGGCTATAGGGATACCCTGTCTCAAAAAAGACAAAAAAAAAAAAAAAAACTCATACTTGGCACAGTTATCAGGGCCAGTATTCTATCTCTAGCCTCGCTATAGGCCTGAGGAGAGAACACACTACTGTTATTGTACTTAATGGGCAGAGTATAAAACTGACTCCTAAAGACTCATCATTGCACCTTTAGATTAGTGCATGTCTCAACCTTCATCAGGGAAGCACTGATCTGCAATAGATGATGATTAACACAGTGACCCATAGCTGGTCAAGGTACAGAGTATATGAGACTACAGAATGCTGAGCCCTAAATGAGATGTCTTTATCACACTCACTCACTCAAGGCTCAGGGAGGAGGTGCAGATTACAAGAGCAGGAGGTCATGGAGGACCATAAAAAATAGTGTTTTCAGGATAAGTCTGAGTAGTTGTTCATATTAATTCATTTGACTATGACAGCATGCACAAGACCTGCACAAGCTCAAGTCAGACAAACATCCCAGCAGGGAGAGGGAAGGTGGGCAGGAAGCCCCACCCCAGAGGAGGAGTTGGTAACAATTGGTAGCTGCTGGGAGAGGGCGAGTCAGCTTTCTTTAAGGATGTAGCCCCCTACATTAGACCTCACCCACCCATGCCTTGCAAAAGAGAGGGCAGAAAGACTGTAAGAGCCAGGGTTGGTGTATGAATGTAAAGAAACAGAGGCAATCAGGCCTCTATGAACTTGTTCATATGAACTTGCAGCAAGGCTGAAAGCATGTGTAAGACCCAGGGTGACTCAATCAGACAAAAACCTAGTNCTTTAAGTTTTTTTTTTTTCAATTTTAATTTATTATTATTATTTTCTTAATTTTTAAAATTTATTCTGAGCAAAGGCGTGGTTGGCACATGCCTTTAATCCTTAGCACTTGGGAGGCAAGAGGCGGACGGATCTTTGGAGTTCAAGCCCAACCTGGTCACAGAGGGAGTTCCAGGCAGCTGAGGCTACAGGAGACCCTGTCTCAAAAAGACCAAAAAAATAAGAAATATAAAGTAAAAAATAAAAATTTATTTCCGTAGTATGAATGTACTGCTGTCTGCTGCAGGGTTTGTGCACCCGTGTCACAAACAGAACCCGTGTTCTGTCGCAGAGGTCAGAAGAGAATATCGGATTCCCCTGGAACTTGGAGTTCTCCTGGAATTGGAGTTTCAGGCGGCTATCAAGCTGCCATGTGGGTGGGGGCTGGGGGATCAGAACCCCGGTCCTCTGTTAAGAGCGGTCGGCACTCTTACCTCTAGGCTATCTCTCCAACTCCTAATTTTTATTATTTTATGGTGTATAGAGTGTACTGCTGCATGTAGGCAGGTGACCCATGTCCTTCAATGCTGCGGTGGTCAAAAGAGGGTGATAGGATTCCCCTGGACTGGGAGTTACAGACGGTCTTAGCCACATTGGGGTGCTGGGAATCGAACCTCAGGTCCTCTGAAAGAGCAGAAGTGCTTTTAACCAAGAGCCATCTCTCCAGCCCCTTCTTTTTTTATTTTTATTTTTATTTTTTTGTCTTTTTGAGACAGGGTCTCCTGTATCCCAGCTGTCCATTGGAACCTCACTCTGTAGGCCAGGCTGGCCTTAAACTCAAAAAGATACCATGCCCGGCTCTCCAGCCCCTTCTTTAGTGTTTTCAAACAGGGTCACTTACATCCCTAGCTAGCTTTAAACTCTCCATTTTGTTAAAGATGTACATGAATTCCTGATACTCCTGATACACCTTCCAAGTGCATGAATTTTTCTACTTACTCTTTCAGTCTTATTCAATTTTGTGATTTGTATGTTTTTGAAATTTCTATTTCTCTTAGAGCAGTGTCGTGGCTCATGGCCTAATCCCAGCACTTGGGAGGCAGAGGCAGCAGATCTCTATGAGTTTCAAGGGCCTGGCCTGGTCTACAGAGCGAGCTCCAGGCCATCTGGGGACTAAAGGGAGACCCTGTTCCAAAAAGACCAAAAAGAAATTGAGGTTCTCTTAGATGCATGTACTTCTAGTATTATGTTCTCTCTCTCTCTTCTCTCTCTCTCTCTCTCTCTCTCTCTCTCTCCTCTCTCTCCCCCCCCCCGTGGTGTGTGTTGTGTGAAAGGTGTGTGTGTGTGTGTGTGTGTGTACACAAAAATATGTATGTTGGTAATGGTGAGCCTGTGGACATCAGAGGACAGCTTTCAGAAATGAAGGAGAAAGGAGTCTTGCCTATCACTTTGCTTGTAGGCAGAGTCTCTCTTGTTTCTGCCTATTCACTGAGTACTTCAGGCTGATCCTAAAGTTTCTGGCCAATTCTCTTACCTCTACTTTTTTTTTCCTTTTTTGGTCTTTTTGAGACAGGGTTGCTTTCCCTGAAGCCACCTGGTTGGAAACTCACTATGTAGGACAGGCTGGCCTTGAACTCACACAGATCCACCTGCCTTCTGCTCCCAAGTTCTGGATTAAAGGTGTGCACCACCACGCCCACTGGCCTCTACTTAACTTGTCATAGGAGCACAGGGATCACAGACACAACTGTATCCAGATTTTTTTTTTTTGGGGGGGGGGTCTTTTTTGAGACAGGGTTTTCCCTTTAGTCTCAGTTGCCTGGAACTCGCTTTGTAGACCGGCTGGCCTTGAACTCACAATTCTGCCTGCTTGCCTCCCAAGTGCGAGGATTAAGGCGTGCGCCACCACAACACCGGCTGTAGTCAGATTATTTTTTATGTGGGTTTCAGGAGGGCCAAATTTCGATTTGCCAGGCTTGGCCACAAGTGTCTTTATCCACAGGGCCATCTCTACAACCCTTGTTAGGTGCTTTTATTTTATTTATTTTTAGGTGCTTTTAACCCATTGGTTTCTGTCTGCACAAAATGGTCCTCTTTATTTCTGGTAGTATTCGTGACTCTGGAACCTGCTTTGTTTGATAGTAATACAGTCACCCAAGCTCCCTTCTGAGAGTGTTTGCATGATATTTTTCAGCTTTTTTTAAAAAAAACAAACTGTCTTTCTAAGTAAATATTAGCCGGGCATGGTGGCGCAGCTTTAATCCTAGATTTGGGAGGCAGAGGCAGGCGGAACTTTGTGAGTTCAAAGCCAGCTAGGTCTACAGAGTGAGTTCCAGGACAGCTTGGGGGGCTACAGGGAGGACCCTGTCTCGAAAAGACTAAAAAAAAAAAAAAAAATTCTAAGTAAATATAATTGAAATTTTAAAAAGGACATTAGAAATTTAAATTTTTTTTAAATTTTTTTTATTTATTCTTTGTATGTGTATGAATGTACTGTTTGCATTGCAGGTCTGGTGCCACCCGTGTTGTTCAATGCACGCAGAGGTCAGAAAGGGCTTCGGATTCCCGGAACTGGGTTCTAGACGGTTCTTAGCCGCGGGGGGTGCTGGGGATCGAACTCGGGTCCTCTGCAAGAGCGTCCAGTGCTCTTAACCCGCTAGGCTATCTCTCCAGTCCAGAAAATTAAAATTTCTTGAGGCATGAATGGTGGCACGTGCACTTAATGATCCCAGCACTTGCCTGGTGTGGTGGTGCACCCCTTAACCCAGCACTCAAGAGGCAGAGAGCAGAGCGATCTCTGTGAGTTCAAGGCCGCCTTATTCTACAAGTAAGTTCCAGGGCCAAGTTGGGGCTAGGGAGAAAAAAAAAAAAGAGAAAAATCATAAAAAGGAGGCAATTTTGAAAAATGACTTAGACTTAATGTACATATTAGCTTATTACCATAAACAAATTTTATTCAGTAAATTCTATCCCACAGATAAAAAAAAAAATAGTAACAAACAAATAAACATAGAACATTGCTTAGGTGGTTGAGTTGCTACTGATGAATATTCAGGAGACCATAATATCTTATCTTATACAAAACATATTCCAGAAAAAAAAAGAAGGAAAGCAATGCACATCGTTTTATGAGACAAGGACAATTTGAATGGAGGAAATTACAACCCAGTATCATTTATGAAACTAGGGGCAGAAATCCTAAATAAATATTAACAAACCAGACCCAGGAATATATTAAAAATGATAACAGAAAAACAAACTCACAATCAAATTAAGATCATATAAGCCTTTATCCCAGGAATAAAATGAGGGTTGAACATTAGAAAAGCTTCCAGTGAGTCTCAGGCATTAGCAGATTCAAGGAGAAAATATGGAGATCCTTTGAAGTTTAAGAGAACTAACTGGTTGATGAATTCACTTGGCTATTTGTTTTATTGTTTTACTTTGAGGACAATCTCATTTGATGCAGGTTGACTCCCTATGGAGCCAGAGATAGCTTGAAACTTTCTTTTTTTTGGTCTTTTTGAGACAGGGTCTCCCTAGTAGCCCCAGCTGTCCTGGAAATCACTCTGTGGACCAGGGCTTGTCTTGAACTTACAGATATCCACTGCCCTCTGCCTCCCAAGTGCTAGGGATTTAAAGGCGTGTGCCACACGCCCCACTAACTTGAACTTCTGATCTTGCTATCTTTTTTTTAATACATTTTTTTAAATTTTATTTATGTGTATGAATATACTTGTCTGCATGCAAGTCTGTTCGCCCGTGTCGTGCAATGCCGAGAGGGTCAGAAGAGGGTGTCGATTCCCCGGAAATTGGAGTTCTCCTGGATTTGGAGTTTCAGACGTTTCTGCAAGCCGCCATGTGGGTTGCTGGGATCGAACCCGGGTCCTCTGTAAGGTTATGGTCGGCGTCTTAATGCTAGGCCATCTCTCAGCCCCCCCTTTTTTTTTAAACAAAACAAAAAAAAAAAAAAAAAAATTGTTTTTTAATTTATTTTTATGTGTATGAGTGTACTGTTCTGCATGTAGTTGGTGCACCGGTGTGGCAATGCCGCAAGGTCAGAAGAGGGCTTGGAATTCCCTGGAACTGGAAGTTTAAAGACGGTTCTTAGGCCACCATTGGGGTGGATCGAACCCAGGTCCCCTTGCAAGAGGCATTCGATGCTCTTAACCGCTGAGCCATCTCTCCAGCCCCTGATCTTGCTATCTCTAACTGCTGCGGTGCTGGGGATCACAGACTTGTACCACCACCCAACCCTTTTAGACTGTGTACATGCAATTTTGGTTTGTAATTGTGGAGGCCAGAAGGACAACTATATGGAGTTGTTCTCCTTCCACCATGAGAGTTCCAGAGATCCAACTCAGATCATCAGGTTTGGCAATAAGCACCTTTACTTACTAAGCCATCTCAAAGGCCTTCAGCACTATTTTTGATAACTCTTTTGATAAGTTCCCTACCTGAGAAACGATATCTAGTGTGGAACCTAGAATACTTTATTGCCATCAGATTCTAATATTCTCTCCCAAACTGCTTCCTTTGGGGGGGGGCGGGGTGGAGAGTTGGATTTTTGAGACAGGCGTCAGTTAGCCTGGAATCAGTATGTAGACCAGGCTGGCCCTGAACTTCGACACAGATATCTGCCTGCCTCTTTCCTCCTGAGTGCTGGGATTAGAAGGCGTGTGCCACCACCAACCCAGCCTCCATTCATTTTTTGGTTTGTTTGTATTTATGTATTTTGGTCTTTTGCAGACAAGGTCTCCCTGCAAGCCCCAGCAGTCCTGGAACTTGTAGGCCAGGCTGGCCTTGAACTCACAGAGATCCACCTGCCTCGCCTCTGCGCTCTGAGTGCTGGGATTAAAGGTGTGCACCACCACACCTTGCCTGTTCTGTCTTTTCCATCTCAGAGAATAGCAGCTCCCATCTTCCACTGCTTAGATTAAAATTTGCCCTATCCTCGGTCCTTTCCTTTGCTTTACCATTTCTGACTCATGAGAAAAGCAAATTGACCCTTCCTTCAAAATGTATCCAGCATCCAAGCACATTTCCCCACCTGTACCTTTCCGTGGCCACCTAGTTCCAGCCATCACCACCTCGTTATAGTGGAAGTCTCCTTCCAGAAATTTAATGCAGTCTTCAAAGAGACCTTTCTTTCTTACTTTTTCTTGTGTGTATAATCCTGGTGAAGATTGAACCCAGGTCCTTACATGTGCTGGGCAAAAGGCTCCTATCCACTGACCTACATTTTTTTTTTTTTATTTTCCCCCCCCCCCCGGCCCAAAGGGATTTTTTGTTTATATATGTTTCTGTGTGTGCAGGTACATGTGAGTGTCCATTGAATATAGCACCTGGAAATCAACCTCAGGTGTTATTCCTCAGGCTCCATCCACTTTTTTTTTTGTCTTTTTGAGACAGTGCTCTCCCTATAGCCCCAACTGGACCTGGAACTCCCTATGGTGACCATGCTGGCCTTGAACTCACAGAGATCCACTTGCCTCTGACTCCCATGTGCTTGGGATAAAGGGTGTGCCACCACCACCACATCGGCTTTACAATGATGACCAGCTACTATAGCTCTGAGCTCTATCCCCAGCCCTCTTACTCTTAATTTCAAGATAGCATCTCATTATGCTACCCAGGCTGGCTTGAACTCATTCTGTAGACTCAGAAGGCCCTCTTGTCCTACCTCCTGAGTGGTGTGTGGAGTGCTAACAGGCTGTACCACCAAGGACCTCTCTTTTTTCTCCCTCTCTCTCCCCTTCACTTCCATTCCTTCCTTCCTTTTCCTTCCTTCCTTCCCTCCTTCCTTCCTTCCATGCCTCTTCCTTCCTTTTCCTCCCATTTTTTCTTTTTTTTTCCCCTTCCCCTCCCCTCCTTGCTCCTTCTCTTCTTCCTCATCCCCCTCTTTCCTCCTCTACTTCTTTCCTGCCTCCTCCTCCTCCTCGCTCTTCCTCCTCCTCCTTCTCCATTATAGTCTATTCTTTCTCAGTTACCACTTACCTTCCTCTAACCTAGTGTTTTGTAAATTGTATTTGTTACAAGAATATATTGATTGATTGCCAGGTGGCTGTAGCGGGCATGCCTTTAATCCTAGCACTTCGGAAGGCAGAGGCAGTGGTCTTTGAGTTCAAGGCGAAGGCGCTGGTCTACCAGGAGTGAGTTCCAGGACAGCTGGGAGCCAGGGAGGAGCCCCGTTCTCGAAAAGACCAAAAAAAAAAAAACAAAAAAAAAGAATTATTGATTGGCTATCTCCCTAGGATCTCCCTACAAAGGGTAAAGACTTTTTACTGTTCTATTCACCGATGTATTGTAAGTTCCTAGAACAGTTCTGGGTCAGGGAAAGCTCGTCAATAAATATTAAAATGTAATTTATTTATGTGAATATTTTAGTGAGTGAATGGCTGTGAAAATCAGGACCATTGGAGAATCTGGACCAGAAGAATGTCATGGTCTGGTTTTTATTTCTGAACACCCACTTTGAGCACTGGGATCACAGGCTATAGTGGGGCAAGGTGGGAACTAGGAGACAAGCAGGAGTGAATTCTCACAACCTAGGCACAAGATGTCAGTAATCTGGACCAGAGAAATATTAGTGGAAGTGAGACTTTGAGCATATCTCAAAGCAATAGAGGGCCGTTGAGGTGTTTTTTGTTTTTGTTTTTTGCCTCAATGAGAGAAACTGAGAACCAAGAAGTTTGGCCTAGGAGACAGTTCAGCAGGTAAAGCATTAGCCATGGAAGCCTGATGGCATGAGTTTATATCCCCAGATCCCACATAAAGCCAGGAGCAGTATGCATGTGTCTGTAATCCTATGGCAGATTGGAGGTCGAGACTGGAGACTCCCCCAGAAGCTCACAAGTCAGCTAGCCTGGTGTTTGGAGCTGGGAACAATGAGGGAGAGACCCTGTCTTCAAAGTAGAAGGTGAGAACCTACACTAGAGTTGTTCTCTGACCTCCTCAGATATGCTGTGTCTCACACCACACACACCACACACGACCACAACACACACACACACGAATGTCTCCGAGGTTTTCAGCCTGAGTAGAAGAATTGAGTCACCATCAACCAAGAACAAAAGGACATGGGTAGAAAAGGTTTTGTAGAAGGACCTACCTATTAGCAGGCCAGTTTGAGATTATGTTAGTCTTGAGATGTCCACCTGACCAAAGTTATTGAGAAAGAAGCAGTCATTGCTTATACTCGAAACTGCTAATAGGTCAGGAAGAAAAATGAAAGATTGAGGTGATGGCTCAGTTGATAAAGTACTTGCAACAAGCAAGAAGTGAGTTCAATCGCCTAGCACCTATGGAACAGCCAGCAGTGGCAGCGCATGTCTATAATTTCACGCTGGAGGAATAGACAGGATGCTACTGTGGGGCTTGCTGACCAGCTGTTGTAGGTCAATTGATGAGTTACAGGTTTGGTGACAGAACCTGTCTCAAATCAGGTGGAAAATGTTCAAGGAGATGCCTGATGCTGATGCTGATCCCTGGCCTCCCAATGCATGTACATATAGGTACACATGCATCTGGCACACACATGCATACCCACAAGTAAAATAAAATAAAAGGATGGAGGGTAACTTACTAGATTAGCGGCTTTGTGGATACCAGCATCCTTATCTGGTATAGTTTCAATGGAATGATGGAAATGAAATTTATCTATAATGGGTTAAGAAAAAATGAACTAAAAAAAAAGGATAAGAAAATGTAGTTTCCGCTTAACTCCATCTTGGAGTAAATGGTACTGGACTACCTGGGGCCTAAAAGAATGCAGTGGCCAGCCGGGCCGTGGTGGGCGCGCCTTTAATCCTTAGCACTTGAGAGCAGGAGGCATAGGCAGGTAGATCTTTGTGATGTTCAAGGCCAGCTGGTCTACATAGCGAGTTTCCAGGACAGCTGGTGGCTATAGGGATACGCCTGTCTCAAAAAAAAGACAAAAAAAAAAAAAAAAAAAAAAAAGGGGCTGGAGAGATAGCCTAGCGGGTTAGAGCACCGTACGCTCTTGCAGAGGACCCGGGTTCGTCCCCAGCACCCACATGGCGGCTAAAAACGTCTGTAACTCCAGTTCCAGGAGAACTCCAGTTCAGGGGAATACCGAACCCTCTTCTGACCTCCGCGGCATTTGCCACGACACGGGTGCAACAGACCTGCATGCAGACAGTACATTCATACACATACAAAATAAAAAATAAATAATAATAATAAAAAAAAAATTAAAAAAAAAAAAAAAAGAATGCAGTGGCCTCACTGAGATGAAGAGGCAGGAAGGAGAGTTGTACAACCTGGAATAGAGAACACCCATGAGGTAAGGTACTGAGAGGAGGAGGCTCTGGAGAAAGGAGATCCATGAGTCTTGAAGGGTAAGTGAGAGTCCCCCTGACTCTATGACTGAGACCTGAGGTTCTTCCTGGGCATGCTGAAACTGCCCCACTTTACCAAGAAAGTACCTGCTCTAAGCAAAAGGATTGTTCACTGCAGGCGGAAGAGCTATGGTGAGTCACAGTAGCACTGGAGTCTCTACCTGGGGCAGAGATCCCATAATGCTCCTTTAACATTGGCATGAAGCCTCAGAATAAAGGCTATGCCCCAAAGCAGGGATCAGCAAACCTTTTCTTTTTTTTTCTTTCGTCTTTTCGGAGACAGGGTCTCCCTGTGGCCCCAAGCTGTCCTGGAATCACTCTGTAGCCAGGCTGGCCTTGAACTCACAAAGATCCACCTTCCTCTGCCTCCCAAGTGCTAGATTAAAAGGTGTGTGCCACCCGCCGGCGGAAAACTCTTATCTAATAAAGGGGCATTACACTAAGTCATCTTACAGCTTGTGACTAATTTTTTCCTCTGCTGCAATTTACCAGCTTTGAGGTTGTTATGAAAATGCTGGGGCGGTGGTGCGTGGGGGGCCCACCGGGCCTTTAAAAAATTCCTTTAAGCAAACTTGGGAGGCAGAGGCAGGCGGGATCTTTGTGAGTTCAAGGCCAGCCAGCCTGGTCTACAGAGTGAATTCCAGGACAGCTGGGGCTACAGGGAGACCCTGTCTCGAAAAGACCAAAAATAAATAAATAAATAAATAAATAAATAAATAAATAAAGAACTATAGACATCCACAATGAATTGCCATAGATATGTTCTAGCAAAACTTATCTCTAAAAAAACAGGCTGTGAGTGAATTTGACCCATGAGTTATGGTTTGCCAGTCATTGCCCTTGAATAAGTTGTATTTTGTTTTGCTTGATTTTTAAAGCATTTTTAATTTTAAAAAATTTATTATTTTATGTGTATGAGTGTACTGTTTGCATGTAGGTTGGTAGAACCCGTGTTGTGCAATGCCCCAGAGGTCAGAAGAGTGTGTCAGATTCCCCTGGAACTGGAGTTAAAGACGGTTCTTAGCCGCCATGTGGGTGCTGGGACTCAAACCCAGGTCCTCTGCAAGAGCAATTGGTGCTCTTAACCACTGAGCCATCTCTCCAGCCCCTTAAAGGGTTTTCATAGTTTGCATATATAGTTCATCATGACAGGAAAGGCATGGCAGAAGAAGCTTGAGGTGGTTGGTCACACTGCATCAGCAAGCAGAGCAAGGGATGCTGGTGACCCACTGGCTTTCTCCTCTTCCCATTTATTTAATCTAGGACCCCAGCCCATGAAATTGTGCCACCCATATTCAGGTAGATGGTCCCTCTTCAGTTAAACTCTCCAGAAACTCCCCCAGATACAGCTAGACCATACCTATTCGAGCTGGCAACAAGGATGAACCATTATGAGTACACTCCTTATCACTTGACACCCAATCGCATCGCTTTCATTATTACATTTTTTTTTGGTCTTTTTGAGACAGGGTCTCCCCTTAGTCCCAGCTGGCCTGAAGCTCGCTCTGTACACCAGGCTGGCCTTGAACTCATAGAGATCTGCCTGTGTCTGCCTCCTGAGTGCTGGAATTAAAGGCATGCACCACCATGCCCAGCTTTCATTATTACATTTTTATTTATTATGCATGTGCATGTATGCATGGGTATGTGTTTGTGTGTGTGTGTGTGAGATGTGTTCCCAGTGTGCAACATGTAGAGGTCAGAGGATAATTTATGGGATTTGTGTTCTCCTTCCACCCTGGGGGGTCCCAGGAATCAAACTCAGGTTGTCAGGCCTGGTGGCAAGCGCTTAACTTTTGTTAATTTATTTTATTATTTTTTTAAAATTTTATTTACTTTTGTATGTGTATGAATGTACTGTCTGCATGTAGTTTGTGCACCCGTGTCGTGCAATGCCACGGAGGTCAGAAGAGGGTCTCGGATTCCCCTGGAACTGGAGTTCTCCTGGAATTGGAGCTACAGACAGTTCTTAGCTGCCATGTGGCTGCTGGGGATCGAACCTGGGTCCTCTGCAAGAGCAGTCGGTGCTCTTAACCGCTAGGCTATCTCTCCAGCCCCTGTTAATTTATTTTTATTTTATGTGCATGAGTGTTTTGCTTGCATGTATGTATGTGTACTATGTATATGCAGTACCTTCGGAAGCCAGCAGAAGGTACTGGATCCCCTGAAACTGGAGTTATGGACAGTTGTTAGCACCTATGTGGGTGCTGGGAACCAAAGCAAGTGCTCTGAACTGCTGAGCCATCTCTCCAGCCCCAGTGATCGGTATTTTTACCTGCTGAGCCATCTCACTGGCATCAAACACAGCTTATTTATTTATTTATTTATTTTTACTTTTTTACTTCTTATGTGTATGAATGTACTGTCTGCATGTAGGTTGGTGCACCCGTGTCATGCAATGCTGCAGAGGTCAGAAGAGGGCATTGGATTCCCCTGGAACTGGAGTTAAAAGACGGTTCTTAGCTGCCATGTGGGTGCTGGGAATTGAACCCGGGTCCTCTGCAAGAGCAGTCAGTGCTTTCAATCGTTGAGCCATCTCTCCAGCCCCTCAAACACAGCTTTTTGTTTTGTTTTGTTTTTTGGTGTTTTTCGAGACAGGGTCTCTCTGTAGCCCCAGCTGTCCTGGAATTCACTCTGTAGACCAGGCTGGCCTTGAACTCACAAAGATCTACCTGCCTCTGCCTCCCAAGTGCAGGATTAAAGGCGTGCGCCACCACACCTGGCTCAAACACAGCTTTTAACTACAATATTGTACCCTTCTTCCCGTAGGCTCATGGCCATCTCATAATGGAAAATCCATTAATTGTAACTTCAAAATTCCCAATAGTCTTAACAGTTTCTTCTTTTTCTTCCTTTCCCTCCTCCTTTTCCTCTTCTTTTATTTTTATTATTTTTTAATAATATGGGCATGTGTGTATGCCATGCGTATGCCATGCGTGTATGTATGCCATGTGTGTATGTGTATGCCATGCGTGTATGTATGCCATGTGTGTAGGTATGGACATCCTCAGAGGCCAAAAGAGACTTTTAGATACCCTAGAGCTAAAGTGGTTTTGAGTTGCTAAATATGGTCACAAACTGAACTTCTCTGGAAGAGCAGTGTGAACTCCTAATCATGGAGCCATTTCTCTACCTCCTCCTCCTCCTCCTCTTCCTCCTCCTCCTCCNGGGTCCTCTGCTAAGAGCAGTCAGTGCTCTAATCGTTGTTTGAGCCAATCTCTCCCGCCCTCTCAAAACCCAGCGCTTTTTGTTTGTTTTTGTTTTTGGTGTTTTTTTCGAGACGCGGGTCTCTCTGTAGCCCTCAGCATGTCCTGCATTCACTCTGTAGACCAGGTGGGGGGGCCTTTGAATCTTCACAAAGATTACCGCCTCTGCTCTCCCAAGTGCGGATCATTACCTATTAAAGGCGTTACTGCGCCTCACCGAGCCCCTCTTGGTTTCAAACACAGCTTTTAACTACCAGAGTGAGGACCCGTTCCTGCCCGTCTCTTTAGGAGGCTTCATGGCCTCATTCTCACCCGATAATGGATACAAAATCTCATTATTTGTCACTTTCCAAATGTCTCCCAATAGGTTTAGGGTCTTAACAGTTTCCTTCGTTTTTCGTTCCTTCCCTCCTCCGTGTCCTCGGCTTTAGATGCTTTTAGTTTTCTTTTTTAATCAGCTGGTGGCATTGTGTTATGCCATATGTGCGTATGCCATGCGTGTTTGTTGATGTATGCCATCTTATGTGTTGGTTTGTTATGGTATTGCCTAGGGCGGTTGTGTTTTGTGGATTGTGAGTGCTCAGGTTTTGAGGGCATGCTGTGCAGTATCCTCAGAGGTCAAAAGAGGACTTTGGAGTTAGGATACCCTAGCCCTCGAGCTAAGGGGTTGGGGTGGGGGGAAGAAAAGGGGGAAGAAAAAAAACGGGGAAAGAAGGGGATATTGTCAGAGGGTGGAGGTGTGGGTGGGGGGAACGACGAAGTAGGGAGAAAGGGAGAGAAAGAACGACGAGCAGAAGCAGGAAGCGGTCCGCCTGACCGCCTTTGAAGAGGCTATAAGGCGTCAAGAAAATAGGTAAAGGAGAAGGCCGACCAGACGACAGAGTGCGCTCTACCTCAGCAGGAAAACGTGACAAAGGTAGCCTAGCGAAGGCTACTACCTACAGAGAGAGGCCATCGGACCGTCCACCTTTCCCCGGTCTCCTTTCTCCACTCTCCTTCCCCCATCATGCCCATTCTTCGCCCTCTTCCTTTTCCTGTCTCTTCTCCTCCTCCTCCTCTTCCTCCTCCTCCTCCTCCTCCTGCCTCTCCTCCTCCTTCTGCTTCTTTCCTTCTTCTTCAAGATTCAGAGTTTTAGATGGCTCCGACTGGCTCCTTGAATATTTTATAAGCTTCTCCAACTGACATATGGAACCTTGGGTTGTTCAAATTGGACCATAGATACTTGCCAAATTGGTATTTTACATTGAAGTTGTTACATACATTCATGCTTATGCTTAATATTTGGCTCACTTAGGGGGCTGGAAGGAGAAGTGGCCTGCGGTGTTTAAAGAGCGTCCGACCGCTCTTGGCAACTGAGGGACCCCGGGTTTGATTCCCCAGCACCCACATGGTGGCCCATTTCCGAGAACCTCTGTAACTAATTAAACCCATTCCAGGAAACCCAGTTCCAGGGAATCCGACACCATCTTTTGACCTCCGCTGGGCATTTCACGGCACTGGGCTGGCACAACACCTACTGCAGACAGTAATTCATTACACATAAAAAAAATAAATAAATTAAAATATTATAAAAAAATAAATTTGGCCTCAGCTTCACAAATATCCGCATCCAACCTCCTAATTAGTACACGCAAAATCTGAGATGAGTACGTCAATGTTATCTGGAAACCCACCTGTGCTATTGTATTGTAGAGTCCCTTAAAATAAACAAATATAAAAGATGAAAATCAAAACAAGAAAGAAATTGTTGATTATTAGTGAGGACGACTTTGAATTTAGCTCCTTCTGGCCTCTACCACCCAAACTGCCTGGGATGTATATGTGTTGTACTGACTACCTCTTGGTTCGTGTGGTGCTGAGATTTGAACCTCTAGGACTTCCTTTCTGCTAGGCCAAACACTGCTTTTATTTCTGAGCTGCATGCCCAGAACTCCCTGCTCTCTGCTTTTTTTTTTGAGTCAGGGTCTTACTATTTAACTCTGGCTGGCCTAGAAAACGCTGTGTAGCTCAGGCTGGCCTTGTACTCACAGAGACTAGCTTGTCTCTGCCTCCCAAGTGCAGGGATTAAGCATGTGCACCACACCTGACCATCCCCCCCCCTTTTTGGGGGGGACAGAGTTTCATTTAGCTCAGGGTAGCCTCAAACTTGCTGAGTCATCAAAGGTGACCTGAATCTAGATTTTCTGCACTTCTTACTCTCTGAGGCTGCCCATTACAGGCTTGTGTCCGCTCCACCATCTGAGGACTCTTAACAGATTCAACATCATTCAAAAGTCTAAAGTCCAAAGTCTCTTCTGAGAATCAAAATTAAACAATACAAACTGGCCTCTGTTAAAACGTTACATGCTTTCTCCAGGCTTATTGGCGCACGCCTTTAATCCTAGCATCTTGGGAGGCAGACAGGCAGGCAGATCTTTGTGACGTTCGAGGCCAGCTGGTCTACAGCGCGAGTTCCAGTACAGCTGGAACTATAGGGACGCTTCCTGGCTTGAAAAGACCCAAAAAAAAAAAAAAAAAAAATGTATGTGCTTTCAATATTCAATTACACAGAACCAAAATTCTTATTCCAAAACGGCAGAATGTGACCTAGCAAGGAAAGATCTGGCTAAAGCAAAGCCAAAACCCAGCAAGACAAATGCCAAATCCTGCAGCTCTGTCAAGTGGAGGTCTTGGCAACATAGTCTGGCTCCCATGGACTTGGGCAGCCTCTCCCTCCTGTTCTTCCACTTGCAGCACCTATAACCTGTCTCTTGCTCTACTCTGTGCCCACAGCTTTGCTCAGCGAACATCCGGAGATCCTGGGTCACCAGCATCCTGGGATCTCCATTACAACCTAGGCTTCAGTTTCACAGTAGTTTTTGGGGGCCTTCTTTCAGGGAACTGACCCTGCCACCCTTTGTCTGGCTTTTCTGGAACCTTGTTGGAAGCTTCCTTGTTCCCCAAACTCCTGTATGTTTCATGCTTTTAGCACCACATAGACAATGATGACAAGTTCTGCTGCCAGCTGGTGGTACAGCGTTGCCCCCTTCGGCGATGGCTATAAGTGACTTCTGTATCCCTTGTGGCTGTACTTGGGGAAAAACACTTTTCCGTATGTGGTTTATAAGCAGGGAACCTGTTTAGTGGTCTCAGCTTAGGCTCTGTCCTTTGATGGGTGGACTCTTAACTTCAAGGATGCTTTCTGATTGTCCCAGTGCAGTATCAGCTTTCTTGAGCTGTGCTAATCTCTTTAATAATTACAGTTGTTGGGGGCTGGAGAGATGGCACAGTGTTTAAGAGTACTGGCTGCTCTCGCAGAAGACAAGGGTTCAATTCTCAGCAGCCATATGGCAGCTGAGAATTACTCCATTACTCTAGTTCCAGTGGATCTGACACTGGCTTCTGATCTCTATGGGCATTGCAGGACAGGTGTACTTACATCCAAGCAGGTAATACACTCATACATATAAAAATAAATAAATAAAATAAAAATTCTAGTTCTCTCTGCATCTACCAATTTGCTCACACTCTTTCTTCTCCTGTTTGCACACTTTTCGTGTCTTTCTGCTTTCTCACTGCAAGCTCTTAAGCAGTGAGCAGTTTTTATGCTGGTGAGATTTTATGCTGTCTTGAAGTTTCTTCTGCCAGTTGATATGATTGTACACATGTGTAATCTCAGCTCTTGGGGGAAGGGTAGAGGCAAGGGGATCACAAGTTCAAGGCAATTCTCAACTATCAGTACCAATTGAGCTATATCCCCAGCCTGAGGGCTTGAGCTTTTTAGATGGCATAAGGAAGAAGACAGGTAGAGCCAGGCGTGGTGGTGCATGCCTTTAATCCCAGCACTCAGGAGGCAAAGCCAGGCGGATCTCTGTGAGTTCAAGACTAGCCTGGTTTACAGAGCAAGCTCCAGGCCAGCTGGGACTACAGGGAGACCCTGTCTCAAAAAAAAAAA